>JABTTQ020000273.1:0-442048 GCA_016081115.2 Rehmannia glutinosa
ATCGGGAGTATTAGGACAATATTTTAGAACCATTGTTTTGGTGTAAAAACACATTAACACAAAATCATCAAAAGTGTTGTCCAATTTATATCAAAAATAAACTTGTAGAAATACTCCGGAAAATATTAAAACCATTTTAAATCATTTAGGAGTATTTGGACAACCTTTAAAAACATTGTTTTGGTATAAAAACAAAATCATCAAAATCATGATAAAATCATTTATCAAACATGTTGATCTTTGCAATTTTTCGAATCAGGTAGGTTGGGACATGGGAGCATTTTAAGGGATGTTGATGGTCATTTTTTGGCAGCCAGACATGGTGGGATGCAGTGTATTTTGAGTCCGGAGGTGGCTGAAGCTATTGGTATCCGAGAGACACTAAGCTGGCTTAAGGAAGGATGGGGCTATTTATCAATAGTGCTTAAATTAGATTCTCTTACAGCAGTGAAGGCGTTGAGGACCAATGTTGCTAAAAATTCTTATTTTGCAGATATTATGGCTGATTGTAGAGAGCTTATATTTCATACGCAAAATGTAAAGTGTGTTTTCGTTAGGAGATCAGCGAATAATGTTGCACATGTATTAGCCAGAGCAACTTATTCAGTATCTGATGTCGTTGAGTGGAGGATATACCTCATCTCTTTATTTGTAATGACTTGCAATTCGATTTGCTTAGTTAATGAAAATTCCCCTTTTGGTTTTCATAAAAAAAATGTAGGCGTCCATGGTATTGGTGCCTACAAAGTAGACACTATTCCCAAGGGCGCCATCGCAATTTTTTTTTTTCGACGTGATGGCGCCAATTTGATTTGGCGCTACTACCTATTTTTTTTTTATTTTCGAAAATTAATTTTAAACGTTAAATAGATACACAATTTTCGGATAAAGTATACAACACATAATAATAAAACAAGGAAATTACACATTAAAATTGAGTTTACGATTCAAATATAAATCTGGCGTACTTAGCATTTTGGCGAACAAAGTGTCAGATGTGTGTAGGCGCCAATTACATTATGAATATTTAAAATTATTTTTACAAATTATAAAATACATACATACACCATTTTCAGTATATTTACTGAAAATTTGGAGAAAAAAAGTTGTAGAGAATTTTAAAATATTACATATCTTGTTAGATTAGTGAATGGAATATTACTATTAAATCAAATAAATCCTAGTCTTTCGTTAGAGAGTTGTCTTTGTATAAATAAGTGTTAATGATTTTGTAGTAAACCAAAATTGAAAAGAATCAAGAAAACATATTATCTTCCAACAATAAAAATAGATTATAATTTTGAATAAAAATATTCAAATTGATTCATATATATTCGAATATGTTACAAATAAGAATAAACAAGGAAGTAAGTTTGCAAATTTCCCAATTATACCCTTTATACCGGTACGCAAACAATCGGAATTTCTCCAACTCAAGCAACTTGTCGGGTCACCTTTACGCTACTACTTGCTATCACGACCTAATGCTGAGCAATAAAGTTCTTCATTCCAAGATTTTCAAATATTCGTGTACCGATTGATTGCATTTTCATTCAATGATATTTGACATTCTAGTTATCCAAAAATTCTGTATAAAATTGTGTATTTATTTTATTTAAAATTAATTTTTGAAAATAAAATAAAATAAAAGAGAAAAAAGAGGTAGTAGGCCTGTGTCAGAATATATAAAATACCATGCGCGATTGCACTTAAAATATCAAAACCCTCTCAATCCACCCCAGTTTCGCAAAAGCGTGTATGATGGATAAGAGGTCGTTATTGAATTCATTATCATTATCATTTTATTCAACCCTTATTTGACTCGCATCCGCTGAATCTTTACTCGGTTTTATCCAATAGTAATATCATCTAATCCACTTTGTTTTGTTCTTTTCTACTTTTGGAGAGAATAGTGTAAAAATATTATTTTGAAAAATGAAAATAATTTTTGGGAGTATGATTGGATATAAGACAAAAATGTGACAAATGATAATTGATGTAATAATTTTTTAATGTAACTTTGTTTCTATGTTTAATTTGAATTTCAATTCAAATTTTCAACAAACATATCGAAAATAGTGTATATATTTTATAATTTGTAAAAATAATTTTGAATATTCATAAAAATATATAAAAAAAGTGTAGGCGCTAATGAAAATGATGTCTACACATCTAACACATTAAAAAAAAAAAACCTTTGTTGTAGGCGCCCTTCCATAGTAGGCGCCTACAGTTATAATCTTAACGACATCAAGATGTACCTAAAAAATGCAAATTTCAGTGGCAACCACAATATTCTGTTAAATTAGTCTAACAAATACCCTAGTGATTTGTAAGAGAGAAACAAATGTTAAGACACCATTTGTAATAAAAAAGAAGAAGATAACTAGGTATTTTTGTAATTATGCCAAAAAGGTAATAGTAAGTTACATTTTGCATGACGTCTATTGTTTTGAGTCCAGATCAGGTTCCTTAACCATACTCAATCAGGCCAACATTTTATGGGTGGTTGAAATATATTTGTAATAAATCATGATATTATGGCTTTAATTAAAATAATTAATCATAAATCATGTACCAAACTGTCATTACTAAAATAGATTCATGGAATAAATTAGTGTGAAACAAACAAAGTAGCTTCCCAAGAAAGATGGCTTAAACCTAAAGCCTGATAGTACGAAATTATGGTTGCATTATTGGTAGGGAACAACATGATCCCACCATATCTTGCAAATCTACCTTAAAAATTACACCAAAGTACTTTTTGCCAATGTTATGCAATAAACAAATTTCAAAATGAAATCCAACGTATAAACAAATATTAAGTCAAAATCTTATAGGTGAATAGTCCATGCTAGAATCACCCGAAAACCAAAGCACTAATTGATAAATGAACAGAAACTAAATGCAACAGTCAGTTATATGATTTAGGAGGAGAAAGATTTCAATTAGTTGATAAGATCAATCATTAAGAAAAATAAAAGGGATAATTACAAAAAGCCCCCTAAGGTTTGGGCTAATTACAAAAAGAAAAACAAGAGCTTTTTAAAAGTACAAAAAGCAATTGAGGTTTGATTGTGTCTTAAATTTAAGGGGACAACTGTAATATTTTGATAAACATAAGGGAAGTTTTTGAAATGCTTTTTTATGCTTTTTTTTTTTTTTTGCATATAAAGGGGGAAAATGTAAGACGGATCAAACCTAAAGACAATTTTTTTTTTTTTGTAAATTCCAAAAAATCTCTAGGCTTTTCTGTAATTAGCCCGAACCTCGGTGTGTTTTTGTAATTATCCCAAAATAAAGAGAGAGAAAAGATAGAATACTTCCTATCTGAGAATTTTGAATCAATGTGAACCAAGTTTTCTGAGTCGACCATCCACAGAAGTGAGAGATCTCAAGCAAACTTAAACCACAACTTGTGAAAACAATGATAAGAGAACTCTGAAATAAACCAAAGCAAAATACATTTCTATGTTGAAGTCATTTATGTTCCACTTAATGTCGGATATCATCATATCAACAATGCACAGAGCAAGAACAAGACGGGGGCAAAATAACACGAGCTAATTACAAATTTTGCTGCAAGTTGGAATTTAACCTTGAAATAATAAAAGTAAACAGGGTTATTTCTTACGAAAAATAGAACCTGCTTAATTAGCAGCTACGTTGCGACTTGTGAGTACAACAATGCCACCGTTGAAAATTGTATAGTCTTACAAGTCAATCATAAAGTCCCTCTTGCTCCCAGACATCGACCAGGAAATCCACCATTTCCTGTTGGTTGACCCACGTTAAAGTTAAGAACAGACCAAAGAGAAACTAGAATTTAACTTTTCAATGTGGCAAAACTAACCGCCAACGGGATGGGCTGGGGGAAAGGTTTGTTGGTCCCGAGCAAACTCTCATAAGTTGCATTCCAACTGCAAAACCATATATAGCAGTAATGTAAACGTCAGTTGCTCTAACAACATCCTACAAACAGGAGAAATCAAGGAGCCGAAAATATGATGTGAACCAGTCTGTATTCGGGAGTGTTTGAAATACTAAAGAAAAAAGTGATTCTCGGCTAAAAGCTGGAAAAAAAATCACTTTTTAGTGTTTGCAAATCCTAACTTTTGCTTTTGTTTCTACTTCATGTAATCAAAATTGAAAAGTTGGGGTTGGAGCACTTCTGATTTTGGAAAAGTGTTTTTGATACTTCTGTAAATAAAAAGTTGTTTTTGACATTCTTATCTCAAATTTATTTCATAATCCATAAATGCTCTTCCTCTCCCAAATAGTAAATACCCACTTCGAAAAAAATTATGGCCTACTCATAATAAAAAGAGTATATTTGTTTTCTATCTAAAACCGCATTTTGCAACTGCATTTTTTCCCCAAACACTTCCAACTTTGATTTTTTCAACTTTTGGCTTCCATTTCCAAACACTACCAACTTCTAATTTTCAACTACGTTTAGCTTCTGCTTCAATAAATCACTTCTTACAATAGCATACGCGTTTGCAAACACTCCCTTCATTAGTGCCCTTACACTGCTCATGAACGAACTGGTGCTATATTAAACATAATGACAGTTATCACCTCAATTTGGGTTCTCGTGCTTGTTCAAGCTTTTGAGATCCTTTATTTCCAACCCACTGCTGCCTTGTTTGATTCCAGAGAAGAAGTCCTTTCAAGAATAAAATGAAGTTTGATATAAGGTGGAGAAAGGCCAAGATTAGTCGTAGAAATTAAAAGGAGGAAACAAAAGAAAGGCATAGGACAATGCTAAATAATATCTTCTTCTCAAATTTACTCATGCCTTGATATCCATGCAGTCATATGGATCAAAACATACTGATAGAATGAATCACAGTCTATAAAGAGCTTGGTTATTCCAATTGGACCACAATTGATGGTTGCAAAAACAGTATTTAAAATATTAAAACTAGGGATAATTACCAAAAAAAAATGAGGTTCGGTCTTACAAAAAAATCAAGAGGTTTTTGAAAATTGCAAAAAACCAATTGAAATTGATTCCATCCAACATTTTCCTAAGCAAAAACATATCAAAAACCTCCCTGATATTTATAGAAATATTACAATGACCCTCTTATATTTAAGACATAATCATACCTGATGGGGCCTTTGTAATTTTGAAACATCTCTAGATTTTTTGTAATTAGCACAAACCTCAATTTTTTTTTTTTTTTTTGTAATTGTCCCTTAAAACTAAGTGAAAGAGAGAGATAGTTAATATCAGAACCCGAGGCTTACTCTACAAATTTTTAAGAAGTTCAAGTATCTATAGATGTTTTGCGTAAATGACAAGATAGTGTAGAAAGTACTTGCCATGATTTACAAATTCAGAAGGGTTGCTTGTGCCATCAGCGTTGCTGTGAGTATCAAGGGTTTGGTTTGAAGTGCTGATTGATGATATACTTCTGTGGGATGGAAAGGCACTATTATCCATTTCGCCGGAACTTGGGCTCCAAAAGTCCTCTGTTAAACTACGTTTCTTCACACGTTGGCCTTGAATTTTCAGCCCCTTGGATGGCTCGTCCACAGAAATTACAAGTGGCGGCTTAGAACAACATCCAAGACAACCTCTGCTCTGTTACAAATTAGGTTTATCGCCATTCAAATGATTAGTGTATAGGCAATAACAATTAAGATATTATACATCATAGGAATGACTATGAGGGTTTTCCAAAGACAAAATTTTCGTTTAAAAAGAAAATAAGATTAGAGGGATGATAAAATTCAGACTCTTAAGTGATTTTTTGCCTTGTACTACCAAGATTGCTATTTTCCACTTCACAAGAGTGAAGACCAACTCATATTCTTTTTAGGTCATGAATCTGAAAAAAGTTCAGCATTATTATGGCAATGAAGCGAAAAACAAGAGCATAACAAAATATTATAAATACGCCATATTTTGCCAGAACAAAAGATCAAGTGCATTGTGCAAACTCAATATGCAAGATTAAAAATGACTCAGACCCATGTGCACATAGACCAATGTTCATCCTTTGAAGTATCTAAAAGGGAAGTGCAGACTGGGGGGGAGGGCGGGTCAAAGAAAGGGATGTCAGGCTCAAGAAATCATATCCAGGAGTCAATTTATAACAATGTTAATAGTTGGATCAGCGTGACTGTGGAAGACATCCCAAGCACTTAGTATTCCTTGAGGTTGCATTTGGATTGAATGGTTTGGATTTGGATTTGAGAGAGGATCTGGAAAAAGGATTTCAAATTATCCATTTTAGATGGATATGAAGTCCATCGCGATAACTCAAAGAAAATTTCAAAGCAGGAGTTCAAGGATTTGAAATCTTTTTTATTATAGATTACCCAAACAAGCTCAAATGGAATTTGAAATCCTTAACTTCAAATCCATCAATCCAAATGTACAGCTCAATCAACGAAAAGGTAAATTTTATTTAAGACAATAAAATTGAAGCAAATGGAATACTAAACATCCGGAAGAGCAAAATAAGCAGTCGACCCAATCAAAGCAAGCTTAGGCGAATAAAACGTTTAAGACTCATTATGCCCCCTTACACGAAAAATATCTCTGCATTTACATTTCAACCTTTCCATAGTCAACCCAATGAGTGCTCGAAAATACTTCCAAAAACACCCCAAGAAAGAACATAAAGGCCTTCTTTCAACACAAGCTTCCATCTGTATAAGTAAACAGCATTTATTATACATAACTGCTACTATTTTTTAATTTCACTCTCTTCTCTTCTATATGTGCCTTTTGATTCTATAGCTAATTGATACAATTATGTATGGTATACGAGTATTACTCAAACAAACTCTTTACACCACCAAGCAAAGAATGAAGTAAAAGAAAGAGGAAAACCAAAAACTTTCTGTTCACACACGTTATTGTTGCTTGCTTAAAATACAAGCAAAACCAAGATTCCAAACCACCAAAAGAGGAACAAAATTAAAGTAATCAAATAAATCCTAAACTGAAATAATTTATCCCCACAATAATTATGCAAATAAAACTACATTTATTCCTTATGTTGGCATATGTTCCACAAAGGTCCTGTTCATAATTCTCTGTCATTAACCTTCTTCTGACTTAATAGCCTGAATATGTAAATAATACTTGGCTACCAAAACGCATAACAAAAGCTCATCTCACTTTTTCAGCTGACTATCAAATTTAGAATGGAAGGAACCTAATAACCATCTTATGAATAATTGAATTTGAACTACCGAATCTGTAGGAGTTGTACCTTGTGCTACTCTACTTGTACAAAATGATCAATCAATCAAATCCACCACTGACCTCCACACGCAGAATCACACACACACTGACACACAGACGCACACACACACACAGGTAAAAAAAAAAAAGAACTGACCCCATGCATGCAAGTAACTGAGAAATCCAAGAGGGAACTGATCTACACCAATACTTCATTAACGGATGATACTACTGTAATTCGCTCAAAAAAAATCATTCCTTTTCGAAGCTCAGATCTCAATATCCATAAAAACAGAGAGCCCACTTATTCTGCAAACAAAAAACAAAGAAAAAACATGAATTAATCAATCGAACAGAAGAATAAAGAAATCGAATACTCTGATCAAGAAAATGATTGCCCTTTTGATCCGATCAGTCATCACTCACCAACCGTTTGATGGGGTGGTTGATTCTCGAATACAGTAGCAGAAAAAGTGTCTCAGAGCATAGTGTGAAGCAGAGAGAGAGAGAGAGATGTAGTTTTGTGCTAAGTGGGTAATGGAGAGAATGGGCTGTTTGGCCACTTGTTTTCCTGGGAAGTTACTTGACTGCCCTCATGAGGTTTGACTTCTAAATTATTGATTTCTTTGGTTCCAATATAATTGTACTTCTTTCTAAAAGGAAATGTATTTCTAGATAAGTGTTTTTTTTATCTTGATTATTAGTTTGTTTTCTTATTTGTATGGTGTTTTTCTTTTGCGGATGATTATGATAATCAATTTTGATCCGATATAGATAACAAATTAGATTATTATTTTCAGCAGGTGACAAATCTGAACAAATCTGAAATAATATGTATTATATGTTCTATAAAAATTTCAAAATTATAGCCTTTAAGCCGATTTTTGTTATTAACATGAATAATATAAAAAAAATTATAGTTTCATCTTTTATAATTTTTAACATATTTATTTATATTTTCTATCGTTCTATACTTCGCAAGTTTGAATTAATTAATAAAATAATTTTCTTCTAAAGAAAACTCTCTTATTACGACCGTTCGGTTGTGTTTTATTTGCTTAACCCTAACTCGATTACTTGACTCAAATGGGCTCCCACCCCACTTCTTCGTCTGGGCCTAGGCCCGGGCTGTTTCAAGAAAAGAAGGTCCTAATGTTGCCCTCAAAACATTTTTTCACAAAACAAAGGCGACCACGTTTTAAGTAGAAATAATGGAAGCCTACATGCTACAAGAGCAGGCTCTAAATCAGTTGACATTTTAAAATAAATTAAATCGAAAAAGATGGAATTTTGTGAGCCATACAATATGGCTTCGTTTGGTTGGGTATTATGTGAGTGATATCACTCACTTTTTATTATTTCATCTCCATTGTTTTGTTTGGTTCGATTAGACAAAACCCTCGTAAATAATCTTGGCCCGTTAATTTATCCCCTCGATAAATAGCTATCCCACACCCCAGGTAGGATGAAGCAATATTGCACTTTATCATCCATGCTCAAATTATATACATACCCCTTTTATACAATGTAAAGTAAGGATTTTAATTTTTAATAGGAGGGCCAATTTGGAATATGCAATATAAAAAAGGAAAAAATCTTAAGACACTTGTTAGATTATTAATATACACCTTCAACTAAACAATTTATTACAAAACCATCACATTCCCAAAACTCAATCCTTCATTCAAACACCTTATTAGACCTTATTATATCCATAGGATAAGGCAAAAAATGTAGGTGGAAATTGCAAGCCCATTACCAAGGCCAACCAAACGAACCCTATAGGAATAAGGTGTTTGAAGTTTGACCGCAATTGAAGTCATCTTGATTGATTCAAATAGTCCACCGACCATGTCGGGTTCGATTATCTGCAAGTCGGTATTTTAAAACCGGACCGGTGAGTAAAGCGATTGTGCTAACGGTTCAAAGTTCAACCGATTCGGATTAGTTCACCCGCTCCGGTTCCTAGGTTTAATAAAAAAAAATCATGTTATAGTGTATATAATAATATATTAATATGTCAAGTATTATAAAAATATATAAAAATAACTAGAACAATATCTTATATATCTCAAAATTCAAATAATCATATAAATGTAGCAAACACAAAATTTAAAACTCTAAAATTACTTAAAAATTAAAAATAATAAAAATAAATTAAAATACGTTTTTTGGCGGTTTTGATCGGTTCGGCGATTTTTGGCGGTTTTGACCTTTTTGGTCGGTTTAACCGCGAAGACGGTTTTGAGGCCTAGTTGAATAGGTCCAACCACCGGTTGAACCGACCGGTTTGGTCTGATTTTTAAAACAGTGCCTGCAGTTATGTGGTTGATTGTTTTTGGGGAAAGAAAATCTTGACTCAATTCTAAATGGTGGTAATGTTGAATTTTTTATTGGCAAAAACTCATATAGGACCGTTTTACGGGTCTCAATTCGTAAGACGGGTCCTATTTGACCCGTGGATCCACGGATCCTATTGACCAGGTTTGCGGGTCAACAGTAGCTCCTGACTTTTTTTTGTTGTTTTTTTCTGTTTTTCTTATTCAGTTAAAGTAATAGTTTTATGAGAAAAAATATCGGTTATTTTAGATAAAGTATCATATTTTTTTAATATAACCACAGATTCTGATTACATTACATTGAAGGACAAATAAATATATCAAAGTTAAAGTAACACTTTTATAAGTAAAAATATATATTTTTGAGACAAAATATCATGTTTTAAGAGTAAAAATACCTGTTTTTTAAATAAAGTATTATATTTTTAATAATAAATACAAAGAAAGATGAATAATAAATATGATAGAGTTAAAGTAATACTTTTATAAGTAAAAGTATTTGTTTTTTGAGATAAAATAACATATTTTTAATATAGTCACAAATTATGAATTATTACAATAAATATATATATATATAACAAAGTTTCATTTTTTTCTTCTTGATTAAAAAATGATTATATGAGAAAAAGTATTGGTTATTTTAGATAAAGTATCATATTTTTTAATATAGCCGAGTAGCCACAGATTATGGTTACATTACATTGAAGGACAAATAAATATATCGAGTTAAAGTAACACTTTTTATAAAAAATATATATATTTTTGAGACAAAATATATGTTTTAAGAGTAAAAGTATTTGTTTTTAAATAAAGTATTATATTTTTTAATAATAAATACAAAGAAAGATGAATAATAAATATGATATAGTTAAAGTAACATTTTTTATAAGTAAAAATATTTGTTTTTTGAAATAAAGTGACATATTTTTTAATATAGTCACAAATTATGAATATATTACAATAAATAAATATATATATATATATGAGTTAAAGTAACACTTTTATACGTTAAAGTATCTATTTTTGAGATAAAATATTATTTTTTAATATAGTCACAAATTAGAAATGTAGGAAAGAATGAAAAATAAAAATAAATATGATATAGTTAAAGTAACACTTTTATAAGTAAAAGTATCCGTTTGTTGAGATAAAGTATCGATTTCTTAAAAATACGAGTCACAAACTAGGAACAAAAAAAAGAGGAAAAATAAAAAATAAATATGATGTAGTTAAAGTAACACTTTTATAAGTATTCATTTATTGAGATAATGTAATATGTATTTTTAATAGACTTTGGTTCGATTCTTAGCCTTTACATTTATAGGCGTTTTTAATTTTTTTTAATTACCAGACATATTTATGAATGAGTTTATATACATTGTTGTACTGAAATTACACAATAAGCACAAGTGGTGTAGTGGTAGAACACCACCTTATGTCTCCATAGGCTTGCGGGTTTGATCCCCCACAAGCGCTCAAGTGGATTTTTTATTTTTTTTTTAAATAACAGGTGGATTGGGCGGGTGGGCTGGGTGGGTCGCGGATAGGATCTGTCTTACGGAATAGGATCCGTAAAACGGTCCTTCACGAGACCTACTGTCAATTAATATAATTGTAATTTATACTCTACAGTACTATTTCTTTCTTATTCCTTTAAATAACATAGATAATTATTTTGTAAAATATATTCTTCACTGAATTTCATCATCTTTTATACACATAATAATGCCAACAAATCCTTCAAAACAAGAAGGGAAAAGTAGCTACCATTAATTGAAATAAGTGGAAAGTGATTTGAACATAAATTAGCATTGAAATAGAAAGAGATTGAGCATTCTTAAAGGACGAACCTTCCTTGAGGGTTTGTTTTGCCCGTCCTGAGTTTCATAGAAGAGGTGAATCACGTGATATACCTTAACAAGTCAAAGTTCAGAGTTATATTAGACTGAATCACTAGACAAGAAATCATTCTCAACGGGTACTTAGGGTTCACCCTACAAGAAATCCTCATCCAACTTGTTAAATTACCAGGTGGATTCGAGTGTTCATGTTGCGGGTGCCAGCAAAGTGAACATCACATCACCCAGATTCTTTTACCAATTAAGCTATAACCTGTGCGTCGAGATTGAGCATCCTTAACCCATACTATACCTCCATCAGTTGATAAAACTAAAATAGACAGCATTAATTAGAACAAATTAGTTAGATATTCGTGTCAATTTGGTAGAACGGAATTCCATACGTCCATGCCACTTACTTATTCCCATAATAGGTATATTAAGGCTTAATTACACTACAAGAAAAAATCAAATTCCAACGAAATAATTCCAACGGTATAAAAAATGTTGGAATTTTCAAAATTCCAATGGAAATTCAATCTTCAACATACCATTGGAAAATTCCAAAGAATGTCCAACGACAAGCAAAACCATTTGGTCCTGTTGGAATATTTTTTCCATAGGAATTTTCGTTGGAATTTTTCATTCCAACGACCATTATACCAATGGTGCTTTTCCATTGGAATTTCGTTGGAATCAATAATTCCAATGGAAATTGGCCAAATACCAACATATATTTTTCGTTGGAATTAATGTTTTTTGCGAGTGTTATTCCATTCTCCATCTTCCTTAAGAAGAAAATACAAAAATATTCTATAGTGTTCATTTTCTTTAGAGAATCGAGCTTGATTAATCAGTTTTAACTTAATATTTTTAAATATTCTTTATTATTTATGTAAATCAAATGAAGTTGAGTTTCCAACAATGTCAACTAAAAACTAAGTGTTTGAATTATTATAATAAATAAATTATTAGAAATCGATGTCTGAACATGATAATAATCCGGACTGGATAATCCAGAGTTTTTGCATTAATCAATTTAATTGGTACTAAATTCACTTGATACCTTAATTTAAATGGGGTATGGTTTACTCTTATCTTTCTTACACGTCAAAGTTTGGTGCCCAAAAAAGTCTAATTTCACCCAACACAAATAAATATTACAGCAATTTTTCGAGAATAAGGACAATGTATGCCTCATTTTCTCACCTTCTTGCCTGTCTCTTTCTGAATAAAAATGCAACTTGACACTAATTTTATATTATTATTATCTAAAAGACTAAAACTTACTTTTAATGTATAGTTATATTACTAAATTTAAAAAAAAAAAAAGATTACCTCCACACAAGTGAAGACAATAATTTTCATTTGCATATGTTGAATTAAACAAGTAAAAATGATACAGGAAAAAAATCTCAAACTCCTTAAAACAATTTTTTTCAATAATGCTAAAAACTATATATATATATATATATATATATATATAGATATATGCAAAATCTAATTTCTCTCATTTTTGCTCAGTCTCTTTTCAATAATAAACAAATGTTCATCTTTCTTTAGCCTTTAGGTCAAGAAAAAAAAAGGACCATATATGTTGTGCACACATGATTGGATATTTACATTAACTGTAGTGGTTATCAACATTATGGTTTAGTAAATAGGCAATGCAGGTGAAAGCTTTTATTGCACCCTTCTTACACAAGATACTTTTCTTCCCACACCGACAACTACTTCAGTTGTACATTAAAACCCTCTTATTACTACTTATTCTCTCAACTTGAGTACCAAATTTTTTGCAGTTTTCTCTGCCATAAAACTACCAAAGCAAGAACAAGGGAAAAAAAAATGGTACAATCAAAGAAGTTCAGAGGTGTCAGACAACGCCAGTGGGGCTCTTGGGTGTCAGAAATCCGCCACCCTTTACTGTAATTATTCTTAACCACCATTTTCTCAATAACTAAATATTTTATATCTCTGCACATATTAAATTTTATTTTTTCGCTGTATTTACGCGCGCAACACACACCTCAGAGGATAGAACCCCTCACCTCCCCAGAGAGAGAGAGGTGACACCACCAGGCCAAATGGTTCGTAGTCACATAACGTGAGTGGTTGCAGAAAAATATGCTTTTAGAAGAAGTGGTTTATTATAGCAGAAGTAGAAGTGGTTGAAAATTAGAAGTTGATAGTGATTGAATTGAGAATTAGAAGTTGAGAGTATTTGGTGAAGAAGTTGTAAAAGTGCTTATTTATTTTGTAACAATGAAACCAGGAGTCGAAGTAGAAATTTAAAGCATTTTTCCCTGTTTTCAGATTCTGATTAAATGAAGCAGAAGTTGACACTTGCAAACACTAAAATATGTTTTTTTAAGCTAAAAAATTAGAAGCATTTTTTTAATGATTGCAAACACTCCCAATGTCTTATTAATCAACATACATTTCTTTTTTTTGTTCTTTATTTTTTTTAAAAAAAAACCAAATATGTGTGTAGGAAGAAGAGGATATGGTTGGGGACATTTGAGACAGCAGAGGCAGCAGCAAGAGCATATGATCAAGCAGCCATTTTAATGAGTGGACAAAATGCAAAGACAAATTTCTCAATCCCAAACAACAATGGCGAAAATGATGACAACTCAAATCCGACTTCATTTCATCACTCTGCGCTAACGTCTCCACCACCACCACCAACGCTCTCAGACATACTCGGAGCAAAGCTGAAGAAATGCTGCAAGAATCCGGCTCCGTCCATCACCTGCTTAAGGCTCGATAACGACAATTCTAACATTGGGGTTTGGCAAAAACGAGCCGGTAGGCATTCCGGCTCGCACTGGGTGATGAAAGTCGATCTCAAGAAAGAGCCGACGCAACAACATTTGTCGAGTGAAAGCTCGTCATTGTCTCAATCATCATCGGTATCGGCATTATCGGAAATAGATGAAGTTGGTGATGATCATGTGATGGATGAAGAGAATAGAGTTGCATTGCAAATGGTTGAGGAACTACTTTATTGCAATGGGACAACACCTTGATCGCTTACAAATGGGCAGCATTATTAAGGTAAAAGGGGGCATGCATATATATATTTAGCCCCTGGATGAGGTAAAATATTCAGACACTTTATAACCAATTGTATACAAGCCAAGTTCTATATTTCCTCAAAAAAAAAAAAGTTCTACTGGTATAGAAATAAAACATTATGTATAAATATATATATATATATAATATTCCAGAAATATTATTACTTTGTGGTAAATATCAGTTGAAGATATGCATGATATACAAGCAGGCTTTGATCTTTTCTTCATCTGTATATATATATATAAATATATATATATATATATCATAATATTTTCTTCTTAAACAGATGCACTGAAAATCATGTAGACTGTAGATAAGCTTATTGTACCAGTTACTGGTGAATTGATGCTCCTGGAGGCTTGGACCACCATACTCAATTCATTGAAACTTGAAAAATACAAATAATAAAAAGAAGGAATAATTACATAAACCCCTGAGGTTTGAGCTAGTTACAACAACACCCAGTGATTTTCGAAAATTACAAAAACTCTATTGAGATTTGATTTCGTCTTACATTTCTCCCTCTATAAGCAAAAAATTTAAAAATTACCGTGACATTCATAGAAATATTACAGTTACCCACTTAAATTTAAGACAAAATCAAACCTGAAAGTTAATTTTGTAACTTTAAAAAATCCTTGGGTTTATTTGTAATTAGTCCAAACCTCAGAGGGTTTATTGTAATTATCCCTAAAAGAAAGAAAAAGGATTTTTTAGGGATAATTACAAAAAAAAACCCTGAGATTTGGGTTAATTACAAACAAACCCAGAGATTTTTGAAAATTGCAAAAAAAACTCCCTTCATGAGCAAAAACTGTTTCGACCCCCCCCCCAGTATTTCTAGAAATAATATAATTACCCACTTAAATTTAAGATATAATCAAACCTCATGGAACTTTTTGTAATCTTGAAACATCTCTGTTTTGTTTTTTTAATTAACTCAAACCACAGGGTCTTTTTTATGTGAGTTTCCAAACAAAATTCTATGATCAACATAAACAATGAATGACCGACATGTAGTCATGAATGCCTTACTTTCCAAGCATGTTGATATGGAGTTTAGGTGAAAAAGAGTATCAACATGACAACAAGGTCCCAACTAAATGACAAGCAGCAAATGGAGTCACATGTACCCACCTTCATGTGTACAAGCAAACACAAACAGCAGGATTAATACTCACAAAGGTTACATAGTTACTAAGGGAAATTAAAAAATACCCCCTGAGGTTTGGTCTAATTACAAAAAACTCTAGAGATTTTTATGTTTGATTCCGTCTTACATTTTCCCTCTTCATACGCAAAAAAAACATTTCAAATACCTCCCAGATATTTATAGAAATATAACAATTACCTTTTTAAATTTAAGACATAATCAAATCTGAAGGGGCTTTTTGTTGAAACATCTCTGGGTTTTTTTGAAATTAGCCAAAACCTCAGGGGTTTTTTTGTGATTATCCCCATTTACTAATCCAGGTAAAAGAATTGGTTGATTCTAGAGTTTCAATGCAAACATTTATAAGCAACTATATTCATAGATAACTAAATCATAATATCAACCATGAACAGGAATTTAGGTAAATTTGCATTTTTGGACCCATAACTTTGGAGGTCAGCCAAATTAGTCCCGCAGCAACATTGTGACCGATATAGGACTTCTGTTTTTGCCGTTATAAATTCAAATGACATGTATCACGCGGGTGAATTTCCTAGCCAAAAATATTCAACCTCCTAAATTTGCCACAATGTGTATGCAAAGTTACAGTACCAAGTATGTTAATGCGTAACCATGGGATACTTAGAGTGTTTGCAAAACCTCTACTTTTAGAAGAAGTGATTTATTGTATTAGAAGTAAAAGTAGTTGAGCATGAGAAGTTGATAATATTTGCAAGGGATAATTACAAAAATACCCCTGAGGTTTGACCTAATTTCAAAAAAAAACAGCTAACTTTTAAAATTACAAAAAGTACCCCTGAGGTTTGATTCAATGTTAAAATTAAAGGTTAAACTGCAATATTTTTATAAAAATGAAGGGGATTTTGAAAATATTTTTGGTTATAAAGGGTTTAAATGTTAGACCAAATAAAACCTCAATGGTATTTTTGTAATTTTGAAAGTTAGTGGGTTTTCTTGTAATTAGGTCAAACCTCTGGGATACCTTTTTGTAATTAACCCATATTTGCAAAGTGAATCAAAAGTTGAGACTCGAAGTTGAAAGTGTTTAGTGAAAAAGTTGTAAAAGTGCTTAACTTTTTGTAAAAATTAAACAAGAAACATAATAAGAAATCTAAAGCACACATCTTCCTACTTTTGGATTCTGATTAAATGAATCAGAAGCAGAAGTTGGCATTTGCAAACACTAAAAAGTGATTTTTCTTCAGCCAAAATATGAGAAGCACTTTTTTTAATGATTGAAAACACTCCCTTAGGGTCAAATATATGTACATGCATAGCAGTTGCAAGTAAATTCTCAATCAAATCGAGGAAACAAGAATTTAACAATTGCACAGTCTGCAGTGTGTGTAAAAATCATAAATCAAAGTAATAAAATGAAACACACAAGATAAAAAAAAACTAGCAGCACCTCTTCAAATTTATGATCCATCTATTTCCAGTTAATTTTGTACTTTCATCCAATGGGGCAAAGAGGGTTGAGAGGTGGACAGTTTTGAACATAAGTTAGTACGTGTAGCTTAGTTACAACAACAGCTTTTTGCCCCACTTCAACTAAGGATTGACTTTTAGACTGATTTGGGATGTCAACATTTATAGAAATTTCAGGTTTTCTGAAAGAAAAATAGTCCATGTGGCCTACACTTACCAGTATATTCTTCTTACATCAAACTAATGACATTAACTGTAACAGCCTGTGGTTGGTTGATCATTAATGCCAAAATGTACTAATGGGCAACTTTCACAACGGGTAGGTGAACTGATGTTTGATTGGACATACTGTTACATTTATGAGAGACAGATGCACACTTAGTTAAAGGGCATTAACCTTTATCTATCTTTGTGGTAGTTTATGGGAGGCAAAATTGCAAAATTGGTCCTAAAAAAAATCATATTTGGCAAAAAAAAATCATGTAACTATAGCACACTCTCGAGTTTGGTCTTACAAAATGCACGGTTTGCAAAATAGTCCTGTAACTATATGAATTTCAATTTTGGTACTGATTTCACCGGATTTCAATCACGTGAGCAGCACATGTCATTCCCAATACAGTTATAGGATTGCAAAATGTGCAATTTGCAGGAGCAAAATTGAGATGTGTATATAGTTACAAAATTTTTTTGCTGCCGCCTTATAGTTACAAGACAAATTTTGCAATATTGCCGTTTATGGGCTTATCAATCTCTTAAAAAGCTTGTCCATAGGTAAAGTATGTTTTTCTCATTCTATCTAATAAAATTCGAGCCAAGTTTGTTTATGTTTCCAAGTGCCTATTTTCATTTTCAAATAGAATCATGTTTGTATATATAAGTTTTCCAATGGAAATTATCATTTTCATTTTTCATTTTTTACATAAAACTTCTCAGAACTATAATTCTATTTTCAATCCAATACACTACTACGCTACATTACTTATCAATAACTATTTTCATTTTTCATCCAATCATAAAGGTAGGACCCACCACTATCAACTTTATCTACTTAAAATAGTACTATTTTTATATTATATCTAGTTAATAGGATCCACAATCTTACAATTATAATATTATATATTCAAATTAAAATTTTAAAAGTGGACCCCATTTTTCACACGAAAACCAATAAATTCTCAAAATTCATTTTTCAACACTGGAAACTGGAAATAGACCACGGGAACATCACCATACATGACCTAAATATCCAGGGTCGTAGAAGATGAAAATAAAGACATGATGAAGAGGAAAAGCATGTATTAAGATATTGGAGTGTGTATTACCAACAAAAATAATACCTCAAAATTCAGTCACCAACTTTTAAAAAGCTGCATATCCACTGAACTAGGCAAGTTTCTGTAAGAGACAGCAAGTAAAAAAGAACCTTCCGACAAACCAAACAAACAAACAAAACGAACAAACGGGTAGAAGAGCACAGCATGCCCAAACGAATCGGGGTTTGTGCTGGAAAGGACATTGACATCGAACACGGCAGAGTGGCCTTACAGCCATAAAAAAAAAAAGACACTGTATCAAAAAGAAACTAATAGAACCTAAATCAGATTTTATCGGCCAGGTACCTTCCAAGAGAATCGATCGGCTTAGTGGAGATATCATTTTCCGTCCTTCTCCGCCTAATTTTAATCCGAGCAAGATAATCAGCAGCAATCCAAGCAAAGCTTAACATCACTGTCTTCCCAGCATCATCCACCATTTGTAACTCCTTGGACTTCTTCAGCCAACTTTCATGGTAAGTTACCTGATACCAAGCGGAAGCCTTTTTTTCGTACATAATATTTTTCTCATCATCAGAAAGCTGATCAAATTCCGGGTCCATTGACTCGAAAACTTTCCTGAATTCCTTTCTAAGGGTGCTATAGGCATGCTTGAGTCGCTCCTTCAATTCCCCTTGTTTTTTGCTACTGTACTTCGGCATGGACCATATGTGTCCAGTAACAAGCTCTTCTTCTCTATTCACTTTGTACTGTCCTAAAAGACCAATCAACTGCCCGTCATAGGAACACTTACAATTCCATGCATCGGCGATAAAACTTTTCGAACCTGTAATCTCGAGGTCTCGGTCGTACGTTATGTTTTCCAAAGCAAATGTCTGTTCGGAAGATTCCTCGTAGCCTCGGTCATAAGCGTCTTTAATTTTACGATAGAGTTTACCTAAAATTTTAGTGGAGTGGTAAGTTTGCAACTCCTCTTTCCCCATAAAGTCGGGATACAATTTTGGCTTCAGTTCAGGGGGCATAGTCACAATCTTTCCTGTTTTGGGAAAATCGACGGCAATTGCTGCAAGCTCGGCTAATTTGATGCACTTTTCGTCTAACGCCCCATATTCGCTGAGGTCAGCATGAACTACGTGAGCATTGCAGATAGTACCTAAACTTTCATTCACCATGTTCTTAGTGAAAAATTCAATT
This sequence comes from Rehmannia glutinosa, assembly GCA_016081115.2. Taxonomy (NCBI): domain Eukaryota; kingdom Viridiplantae; phylum Streptophyta; class Magnoliopsida; order Lamiales; family Orobanchaceae; genus Rehmannia; species Rehmannia glutinosa. The sequence continues at coordinate 19,539 of JABTTQ020000273.1, forward strand.
ATGTCCTGCATAAAATGCAAATCATGTGAAAACATACAAAAGTAGCCACTGACAAATACAATAGTGCGCGAGCTCTTAAAACAACATATATTCATGACAGACAAAATGAAGTCCAAAATCAGCTTTGCAATGTGAACAAGTCAGCTAGTTTATCTCATAACAAAAATACATCTTTCTCATATTCTGAACTATTCCAGTTAAAATCTGAGGACTGAGGTACAGATAAGATTATTTTTACAGGCATATCTGCAGAGTAGATACTACAACAACGGGCGTAGAAAATGACTAACCATAAACTCGGAGATAGAATGACAGCACATCAAAAAGATCAAAAGTAACCACTTTGCAGAACATCTCAATGTAAATGGTTTCAAGAATAAAACATACAGTATGCAGCAAATCTAAATAGAAGCGATTTCAAGACTAAAACAAAGGGATAATTACCACAAAAAAAAAAAGCACCTGAGGTTCACTCCAATTACAAAAAAAATCCAGAGATTTTTGAAAATTGCAAAAACCCCTTGAGGTTTGGTTTCGTCTTTACATTTTCCCACTTCATAAGCAAAAACCATTTCAAAACCCCCCCAACATTTATAGAAATATTACAGTTACCCCTTAAATTTAAGACAGAATCAAACCTGATAGGGTGTTTTGTACTTTGAAAACATCTTTGGATATTTTTGTAATTAGCCCAAACCCTCCTAGGAGTGTTTTTGTAATTATCCATAAAACGAATAGAAGGCAAGAGGTGATTACCGAGTGCCTCACGTCACGAGGCAATTCTCTGGCTTCACCAGCTGTATAATCCATCGGGATCCAGCTTCTCTTGCTCGGAGGAATAAGATTCTCATCCCACGTCACAAAATAGAGATCCCCATCAAGATCACTCCCAGACGCCTCATTTGTGTGTGGTCTTTCTCCCTTCTGAGGGAAGACAAGACAATCATGAAGATGATGCAACTCGGGGGCATCAACTGCCTCAAGAATCCGCACATCCCCAGGGTGAAGACATGGGTTCTTTGCTATTGCTACGAGGCCCTTGACCACTTGAAGCTTTTTCTCGTTTTCAGAAAATCGAGACCCGTGCTTCACAAATGATTCTTCTAAAGAAGGAATAGAGACCTGGATGAAACATTGCCCATGTTCAAGTACACCAAGCTCATCCAAGCATCCCATCAGCCACCTACCTGACCAGGGATGGATCCAGAATTTTTTTATAACGGAAGCACAAAATAATTACCATTATAAACAACATCAAGAATAAAATGGGGGCACATTTTGTTTTTTCACCTAATTAATATATAATTTAGAAAACTTATATCACACTAATAAAGTAATAACGTTATACAGCATTGTTAACATTGTTGTAATAATATTGTATAATACTTTTTCAACTTATAATATTATAATGTTATTAACATTTATAAATTAAATTTAAACAATATGTTAAATAAATAATAAATAGCAAAAAAAAGTAAAAGAAAAAGAGAGAGAGAGAGAGAGAGAGAGAGAGAGAGAGAGAGAGAGAGAGAACGTGCCCCCATAGGAGGAGCAGTAGCTCCGTCTTTATACCTGATGGAACAAAAATTCTGGCTTTTTCTCTGAGATCCCCGAGCTGGGCGGCTCTAATGCTCGTCAGCATACCCCGCAGATGAGGTTCAGTTTGAGGCTTAAAACCCGCACTTAACATTATGGCTGCTGTACTTCCTTGATCGGTGCATGAACCAGTAACGACATCAAATGCCATATCCGTGTCTTCAAGCATCCGATCGAGTCTTGAAACCATGGTTTCCTGCATTCTCCAGAAAATTCCATCTTCGACTTCCAAAGCAGAGAGTAGTGTAACTATCTGCCGGTTCAGAAAACCGGGCTGAAACCTAGTCCAAGAACAAATCTCCAGGATCGTATGATTTGACTCGAATTTCCTCATACTTCTTGTTCTGAGATGTAAGTGAGTCCCATCTTTTATATTAGGCCAACGCACAATGACACCTTTGTAACCTGCATATCTGATTTGATAAGCACAGGGTGGGTCCGTACTAATCTGAAGTTTCTCAGCAACTTCCACTGCAAGACTGACTGACATCATACCAATACCGTCAGAGAAGACGTAGCCATTTCTCTCAATATCGGGAAGCTTTGAATTAACTTGTGTTGATGGGACTTCAACCGTGGCATAAGTCGAGGAGAAGCATTGGCCCATCCTTGCAGCACACTTTGCAATATTCCGGTTGGTGAATTTCCCCATCCAGTTCTTAATATTAGCTACCCCAGTATTCTTGTCTTCAGCGAAAAACCAGGCTGAACGGTCCCGCAGTTGATTTGAGGAAAACGCCAGAAAAGAGTACTTCCGACCACACAAATAAAACCCGTTATTTAAAATATCTTTAACCCGTTTGAACATGGTGGTTCTTTGTGGGTTGGAATTTGAGGTAATGCCCCTTGCCATAGGACCAACATAGTACGTGAGGACGTTTTTATTAAGGGTCATCATTGCTTCATCCATGAAAGTGACTCTTAAAAATCGATCGGCTATGTTTCTGTAGTTTCTCAGAACTCTATTTGACAGTTCCACTTCTGGTGGGAGACAATAAGCTTTTGCCGGAGTTATGATCAATCTTCGAACTTCAACAATATCGTTCATTTCACGAGGTCTCTCGAGGAGCTTAGGGTTGTTCAACAACCACTTTTGCACGAGTTCCAAAGCCTTGAAAGCATCATACACGGGATGCTTGTAGGAACACATGTGCTTAAGTGCAACTGTGTTGACCTCCTCCGGCCGACTTCTCAACAGATCAAAAAACTTTTCAGACATCTGATGCTGATTAATTATGCCTTTGTGCATGACAGCATTCACCAAAAACAAAACCTTGAAAGATATACCTTCCTTGTACTGAATACAGAAAAAGGGATCTAACATGGGCACACCAAAATCAGGCTCATCCTGCACTAGAAGCCGATGCCTTGGGCTTTCATAAATAACAGGTACCCTACATTTCCGAAGATATTCCAACGCCTTAGTGAGATACGGACCATATCTTGGTCGGACTGAAATTCTGTAAGTATTACACCTACCAATTGCCCCACTGGGCGTGAAATCTGTAGTACGAATCCATGGATCGTCGTCATCCAACAAATCGAAAGGTACTGATTCTTTGATGTCATCATCTGCAGTTCTGTAGTAAATCAAGGGAGATGAAGCCAGTTGCAATAGCACAATCAAAGAAGGAAAATCTCTGTAATGTTTTATCTCGATAATTTCTCTTGGCAAGAACTCAATCCTGAAATTGCACTTTATTACAGCAGATTTGGCTTCTCCTTATAGGAGAAAGCAGTATCCTTCGTAAACTGCAGTTTGCATCTCCGTTGAAGGGATCAACAAGAAAATCAACCCCAGTATGAGGCCCTCTCCAACCAACAACGAACTCGTCTCGGCTCCTCATAACTCCAACCTCAACAAAAACATCAGATAACTTATATGGAATTGTAGTTCTTCTCTTCTCATTCAAGTGGTGAGGGTTTTCTGGCCCCAAACTAACCTTTAAAGGTTTGCCACGCAATATAAGCTCACCACGGCCCGCAGCGTCTAGTGCTGATGTGGCTGAATGTTTAACTGCAAAATGCACAAACGCATGAGGTTCAACCTTTTCATAGTCATCCTTCCTCTGTATGCTCTCGGTATCAATCTCATAATTTGGATATGAATCCGGGGGAGTTGAGGAAGTCTTCAATCGACACCTCCAGACCATTCCAATACTATTCTCAAAATAGTCCATAAGCATCTCAGCTGTGACATTTTTTTCTAGCCCCCCAACACTAATTTGAGTGACAACCATGTTTTTACCATCTATCTCAGATCCCATTTTCTTTTTGGTAAGAGTCGCAAGCTTTGTAGCCTAAGATCTGTAAAACAAATAACCTTTATTAGAGGACATGAATGGATAACAAAAGAATATAAATCACTTAAGAGTAGATCAGAATCCGAGAGAGAAACACAACTAAGCTGATGAGAATTATAGTTGATGCATGAAGCCGAAAAAACGAAAAGCATATACAATAATTACAACAGACAACAAGTAACATTAACATAAATAAACTACACATTCACATAAACCATGTGTAGATACAGATAGAATATCTATAGATTGCTTTCCACATCTAATCCACATGTAGATAAAAAGTTAAGAAAAGCCGAGTATCTGCACCTTCCCCACTACTAAGTATCAATAGTTTGTACCACACGTCTCCCTCAATTCAGACCCAATTTTTCATTTTTTTCTCAAAAACAAATTATTGAATTGAGTTCAGGTTACCAAAGAAACCCAATAAAAGCAGGTGAAGCACTTCATTACCACATGCATTGTGAAATGTGAAGTTTAGAAGAACCAGTTATTACATTGAAGTTATACATTTTGCTGCAAACCAGGGTACTGAAATCCTGTCCCCCAAAAAAATTATAAATCAAACTTTTAAGAAATAAACAGGACATATTTTTCTCATCATCATCCATGCACAAAATTAACAGAAACCTTCGATCCAGGACAAAGTAGGGTAAAAACCATCAACACCTCACACTTCTGGAACAAATAATAAACTTCCATCAACTGTGATCTATTACAGCCTTAAAACAAGCCTACTCCTGTTTAACAAGTGTGGAACGAATCCAACAAACCAATGAATTATAATAAAGATTCTTACAATCATGTTTAGCAAAAAAAGATAAGACTAAAAATGCTATACTCTTCACTTATAAGGGATTTACCCATTCTAAGGCTGATTAACAAACTGAAACAAATTCACATTATCAAATCCTATATTTCAAATTGTTCTCATTGTTAGTTTGAAAAAAAAAAAAAAAAAAAAGGCATCCACTACGAATCTGCTAGTTCTCAAAGTCAGAGTTTTATCAATTATGAAAGTCACTGCTATTTGTAGTTCGTTTGCAACTCAAACTAACAGTGAGCAGAAAGTATTTGGTTTCTTTGTGAAAGTGTTGGGGTATGCGAGAGTAAAGTATCAGAGTATCAATATCAATACGAGGGTGTCATTATGCATCACAAACTTCAGTCAAGCCCAAAACGCCCCAAGCCTACTACCTTTTCTTAAGTTCTTCAGTTTCTTGCATTTCCCATTAGATGAAAATAATAACAATCAATAACTAGAACTGGAAGGCAAGAACTACAACCAAGAAAAATCCTACTACCTTTTTGAACATTCCTCATTCTCTTGCATTTTCCAGTAAATGAATACATAACAATCAATAACTAGAAGGCAAGAATTTCACCCAAGAAAATTTTAGTTTCTGGCATTTCTCCTTGATGAAAAAATCACAAACGAAATGCAAGAAAGTTCAAACTTTCAAGTTTTCTTAATTAAAGGAAGTACAATGCACATAATATTGAACCCAGTAACCAAATATCATTAATTGATGAAGGGATTAATAAAACTCTTCCTTTAATTCCATAGTTTTCTCATTTTCATATAAGAAAAAGAGAAATAGATCATCTCCCAATATTCAATTAACCAATTCCACTGTCTGGAGAAATTGCATGAATGTCAAATAAGTAACCAACATTCAGATTGACTTGCAAGTCAATGGGCAATTGAAAACAGGACATGGGTCCAAAGAGAATACTTAACACACACTATTTCCCAACTCGTCCGCATAAATTATTGATAAAAACACACCATAAATATGTTCACATAGTAACCTACTTTATACATAACAGAAGAATCTTGAAACTTTAATCGAAAGGAAAAAAAAAAACATCACCACATACAAAAACTGAAAATTTTGAACGATTTTAAGAAAAAAGCCCCAATAAAACAAAAAATTGCACAATTTGCAGAAACCCACTTTACCTTTTGCCCGGAACGATCAATCAGCACAATCCACACACAGCATACTCGCTCTGTATGCGTGTGTGTGGGTTATTTTCAATTTCTTTGAGAGTAACAATTAAAGAATCAAGAGTAGAATGTGAAGAGCCGAGCAGAGAGAAGTGTTGTAAATTGGAGCTTCTTTTAATCTTTTTATGGGAAAATTGAGATGCTTTTAAACCACTGATGAAGTTTCGTTTTTTTCCAATTTCTGTTTTTTTTTTCTTGCTTCTATTTTGTTTAAGTGGAGCCAATGGGGAGAGAAGGGGTGGGGTGGGGTGGTTGGGGGATGGGGTTTGGTTCACGCGGGAATGCCTTTTCCTTTTCCAATGTACGAAATGCTTTCTGTTTGATTCGTTTTTTTCGTGTATATAAGAGTGTCAATGTTTTTAGATATGAAATTATCAATCTAGAAAAAAAAATGAAACTAAAAAGAAATTATCTAATTATGCATAATTTTTATTATCAATTCCTTTCATGTACATGTAATGACTAGTAAAATCATTTGTGTTCAAAATTTTGAGACATCCATTTCATTACTTGAACTAAATTATATTGATTGATTGTGTCTTATTTTTATGATATCTTTTTATTTGTTAAAAGAATTAAGAGCCCTTTTCTTAAAAAAAAAAAATTGTGTCTCAAGTTCTCGATTTCGCCGACACTCCGGGGCCCCATAACCCATCTCTAGAGTCATGAAGAATGTAAATTGTGGGATGTCTCAACTAACCCAAGATTCCCTACAAGATTGTATATTTTCGCACACAAAAGGTTCAATGTTACGTGACTCCTTTTTAGTTTCCCCTAAGAAGTTCGTTGGTTTCGTGAAATTCGAACCCCCCCACCATGCCGCTGGAAGCAAGATAATATTGTTGCTTGGTCAACCAGTTGAGATGTGTCATAAACGACATGAACTCATAATCACACGGATTTTGAGGCCTCCTTCTTGTCACTAGGGCAGGGGCTCCTTAGCCCTTTCCTTTTACTTGCCTATATCCCAAAAGACTCTTGTGTCCAATTAAAGTTGAAGGAAAAATATGATGTGGAAGTACAATAGTAATTATTATATTAAAATTTTAATTATATGACAACATTATAGTAAATATTATTTAATTCAGTGAATATTGATTTTGTGGATATTTTTTGTTAAGATTGATATTTTTTTCTTTTTTTTTATTTGTCACTATTTTCATATTTACTTCTGATCATTTTCTAAAGTTTGATTGTTTGGGGATCAAACTCTTGACATCAAAATGGTCAGGATGTTTGATGATTCTAAATATAAAGCCCAACAACAAACAACATGATATTCCAATCATGTCATGATATCATTATGTCAATAAATACATGACATTCGTATGATTAGTAAAACATTGAGATGCTTGCTAAAAAAAATTAAGATGCCTTATAGGATGGTCGAGTTGGTGGAATAGTTAAGTGTGATTGTGTGGGCCGTAGGTCACTTCCATCTTTTTAACAATTACATCTGCCTAAAAAGAAGAAGGTACTTTGATATTTCATTTAAAAAAAAAAAAAAAAACAAAGGATGGACGCACACCTATTATATTTCCCCATGGATAAAACTAAAGCCTTTAATATTGGTTTGAACTTTGAAGTCTCAGACAAACCACTTTTAGTTCTCTTCAATTATGTTTAGTTTTTTGAACAAGGAATAGTCATTGCAATATTGTTGTTATAATGTAATATGTTTTTAGTAGATATTTCTCTTATATTTCATAAAAACATGACTATGCTCAATTTGAGTCAAACAATAACTCAAAGATTCTATTATCTTGTTGCCTTATTGGGCTACAATTAAACTTCAGATAAACTGTTGGTCCAAATAATTATGCAGCTGCTATTCCAATTTTTTCTTTGGTCATCATTCTTTTGAATAGTAAATTGGATTTGCAACCGAAAATGGTTTAGATTTTTTTGCTTTTCTTTTTGATAACTTTTGCATGTAAATTATCATTTGTCATTATATGTCGCAAAATTATATTTTAGTCCGTTTAAAAACATATATTAAATCGCGCCTGTAGCTCAGTGGATAGAGCGTCTGTTTCCTAAGCAGAAAGTCGTAGGTTCGACCCCTACCTGGCGCGTTTGTTTTTGATACTTTTCAGTTTATTTTCATATTTGGCAGGCTAACTGCCCCTACCTGGCGCGTTTGTTTTTGATACTTTTCAGTTTATTTTCATATTTGGCAGGCTAACTGCTAAGTTTTATATCTTGCAATAATCTATGCAACTTTCTTACTGAATCTTTCTTATTCTTTTGAGATATATACAAAAAAGAAAAACATTTCTTATTGAATCCAATGTTTTGAAACTCAGAACGGCCGGTTCGATCGGTTTAACTAGGAATTGGTCATATGTCTAGTCCGATTCTATATTAAAACCGGGCTAAAAGACTGTTGTCATCCGACCAAACCTGGAAAAAAACTCGGAAACCGGTGACCCCATTAACCCGGTTCATTTTTTTAAGCAAAATTTTCTTTGTTATATTACAAAAAACGAAAAAGTATTTGCTAAATTTACATATAACATTTCCTTATATTCAATTTATATATATATATATATATATATATTTGGATATTATAATTTATTAAATTTATTTTATTTTTATTTGTATTTGTTATTTTTTTACATTTGTACTTGTATTTATCTTTTACATGATACATATATATATGTGTATGTATATGGATCAACCAATTTTAGAACGGTTTAATCGGTTGCACACGGTGACCTAATTTCCAATTATTAATTCGGTTCAATGTCCAAATCCAATTTAAAAACATTGATTGAATCTTTCTAGTTCTTTTGGGATATATACCAAAAAAAGAAAAAAACCTTTTAAGGTTCGCTAATTATAAGAATACTCAGATTCACTCATAATCTCTCAGTTGAGCTCGCCACGACCTAAGCCCACACATAGAGGGTTAGAAAGAGGGACGTAGGTTTTCTCCGACGTTCTTCACTCCTAATCTCGCCGAGCTATAGTTTGGCCGACTGACCTAAACTTACACGTAGAGGGTTAGAAAAAGGGTGTCGACCTGCCTACACATAGAGGGTTATAAAGAGGGACATAGGTTTTATCCGGTGTTCTTCACTCCTAATCTCCGTCGAGCTCTCGCTAGTGCTGACCTAAACATACACATAGAGGGTAGGGTGTAAATAAATCGAGTCGAGCCAAACACAATATTATTCAAGCTTGTCTGAAATTTAATTGAGCTTCAAAGTTTGTATTTGAGCTTGGTTTGATTAGTAATCGAGTCGAACACGAATTGAGCTCGAGTAGCTTGATATTTTTACATATATTATGTTGTTTTTTTACTAATCGAGTTGAGCTCTAGTCGAACTTTAGATTTTACCGAACAAAAAATTGTGTTCAAATTTGGTTCGTTATGCTAACAGACCGAGCTCAAACGAACTTTTAACGATCAATCTCTAGTCGAGTATCGAGTAGCTTGATTCAATTCCCATCCTTAATAGAGGGTTAGAAAGAGGGACGCAAGTTTTGTTCGATGTACCTTATCCGACGCTCAAGTTAGCTTCTCGTAGAAAAGAGAGTAAAGATAGCGTATATGTAAAGTATGTAGAGAATGTAATGTTTTCCATGGATGTTGAAGGGATGTTTATAGGATAATTGAAGCTAGGGTTTCCATCATTCCCCAAAAACGGTTATGGGGAATCTAAGGTTTGTTAGGGGGGTTTATAGCACAAATTTGTTACAAAGTATTATCCATTAAAATATCTCAGGTCGAGTTGGTAATCCAAACCGAGCTCTCCATCTTTAACAAGACCGAGCTTAGTTACCAGTTCCGTACAGACAAACCTTTTTGACAACTTACTCTTGATGGCTCGCACTAAGCCCATAAGCTCGACATCTCTACTAGAGATAAGTTCGGCTTATATTATGCCGAATCACAAATATTTTTGAAAATTACAAAATTCTCTTGAGGTTTGATTCGTCTTATATTTTTCCCTCTTTATAAGCAGAAAATATTTCCAAACCACCCCTGATATTCTAGAAATATTATAGTTACCTCTTTGAATGTTAGACAAAATTAAACTTAAGGGGGACTCGTTGTAATTTTGAAACATCTCTGATTTTATTTTATAAGAGATAATTTTAATTTGGTCCCCAAACTACGCGAGCTTTTTTACTTTTATTTAACACTATTTGTATATTGACTAAAGTTAAGTAGATTTTGAGAGAAAATTGATCCAAACAATTGTTCGTGTAATAGCTACAGACAATCCACTGACAGAGTGAGGGGTAAATCAGGAAATTACAGAATAAGTGCAACATTTTGTAAAGTAGAACAATTCATAGTTAAATGGACAAAGTAAAAAAACCCGCATAGTTTGGGGGCAAATTAAAATTACCTCTTTTTATAATTAGCCCAAACTTTAGGGGTAATTAACTAAAGATAAGGAGATTTTGAGAGAAAATTGATCCAAACAATTGTTCGTATAATAGTTACAGACAATCCACTAACAAAGTGAAGGGTAAATCTGGAAATTATAAACTAAATGCAACAATTTGCAAAGTTCAGGGGATAAATTAGAACAATTCAAAGTTAAGTGGACAAAATAGAAAAACTTGCATAGTTAGAGGGCAAATTAAAATTCTCTCTTTTTATAATTAGTCTAAACTTTAGGGGTCTGTTGTAATTATCCCTATTATTTTATAAGGAGGAGGTGACCTTCAATGTCATCCCTCATTTTCATATTTGCATGTCATCCTAATGCACAACAAGCTCCGAACCCCATTCTTTTCAAGATAATCCATATCCCATGATCAACCCACCACCCACCAAACCCCAAAATCACATTTTCCCCCAATAAAAAATAAAAACAACCTCAATAAATGAGCCCAATTGCAATCCTTCTTCCAAGTTCAACAAAAAAAACCATATCTTTCATATCCTCACAATGTCCATAGTTGCTGAGGCACCAGGTTTCATCCAAGTCTTCTCCAATGGCACTGTAAAACGCTTCGCCCCTCAAACAGTTTCCCACTCAGACAATTTATCAAACACATACAAGGCAAAGGATGTAACAATTGATCCATCAAAACCCATAGCCGCCAGAATCTTTCTCCCAAACACCTCCGACTCAGCAACAAAACCAATTCCTATCCTGATTTATTTCCATGGCGGCGGATTTTGCATCGGCTCAACCACGTGGCTCGGCTACCACGTTTTCCTCGGAAACCTATCAGCCACGGCTCAAGCCATCGTCTTATCAATAGACTACCGGCTCGCTCCGGAAAACAAGCTCCCAATAGCTTACGATGACTGTTTCGCCGCGCTCGAATGGCTAAGTTCAAATTCCGAGCCGTGGCTCCAACAAGCCGACCTTTCTAGGGTTTTCCTCTCCGGCGACAGCGCCGGTGGAAATATAGCTCACCAGATAACAATAAAAACCATCAAAACAAATATTAGTAACATTAGAATTAAAGGGTTGTTGCCAATTCATCCGTTTTTGAAGCACGATCCGGACCGAGCTGGAGCAGGCAGACGGCTCGGCCGATGATGTAGCCATGAACGACATGTTTTGGAAGCTGAGCTTGCCGGAAGGATCGGATCGTGATTTTTACGGGTGTAATTTCAAAAAGGGGGAAACAGAGTGGAGTTTGTTTCCGGCGGTTTTGGTGTTTGTTGCGGGGATGGATTTTTTGAAAGAGAGGGGAGTTATGTATGTTGAGTTTTTGAAGAAGAAAGGTGTAAAGAAGGTGAGTTTGGTTGAAGCAGAGGGGGAATCACATGTTTTCCATGCTTGGAACCCTGAATCAGAGGCTACATATTTGCTTCAAAAGCAGATTAGCAGTTTCATACAAAGCCTGTGATTGTAACTTTCAAGAACTAAGACCATATCCAGTTTGCACCAATTTAGTCCAAGTTAGCAATTTGCGCTATATCGAAATATTATTTAGTGTATATCTTTATATACTAAAAATTATTAAAAAAAAGCGCAACTAGAAATTGGCGTTATTTTGGGTGCTTAGGATGGGATCTTCTATTCTAAGATAGTGTTTCATCTTATCTTATATTTATCTTATCTTATATTTCATCGCACGGATGATTCGCCACGCGCATGAAGTTATCATATTAATTTTGGAGCATAAATCAAGCCTAAATTGTGGGGTTTTAATATAGTGATTTCTATACACGTGACAATCATTTTGCGGTAGAATAGAGATGAAACCTGTTGGGTAAAATTTTCGGTGTATGGTTTTGTTTTGAGAAAATGGATGGGATAGTGTAAGCTTAAGTCGGGCCAGATGGGTCTCCGCAAGACGAAAACGCCCTTATACTAGTGCTTCTGATTGGTTCGGCGCCGCCTAAGATACAACGACTTTACTGAGTTCCGGTTAGCAGAAGACAAAGAAATCGAATAACAACGAACAACAAGTTGTTGTTGACTTTCAAGCTTTTGAACGAAAGGGAAAATCAATATGCTCGTATGATGCAAATGATCGATTATTATCCGAGTTTTTCGTGTGTTATTTCATCAAGTAGGGGCTCCATTAATACAGTAACGAAGTGCCCGCACGGAAAATCACGCCTCGTAGGCTCGAAAAGACATTTCCACCGAAAGACGATTCGCCCAGGAGAACACGGCCAGACGCACGGGCGTGCGCGTGCCGCTTCGCACCGTGCACTGTGCACTCTCTCCTCGCAGCGCGCACGACCGGACGACGGGCCGTGCGCCGCCGTGCGTGTGGGCGCAGACTCTGCATGGAGCACGACCGTGCTCCCGCCCGTGCGCGAGGCCGAAGCTTTCCCAGTTTGAACTTATTTAATTAATTACGAAAATTAATTAAATCTATTTAACTAATTACAAAAATTAATTAAACATTTAATTTTAAAGGTTTTTTGGTCCAAAAAGAATAAGGGCCTTGAAGCCCAAGCCAACGCCCACGACCCACGACCCGGCCGGCGGGCAAAGGCGGCGGCTGCGCGTGTGTTTTGAACCAAACCCACAAGCATGTAGGTCCTCTCCCCTTTAAAAACTTGGGTGCCCAAGGGCCCAAACCCATTTGTCAACTTGGGATAAATAAAGTGTGCAAACTTTTCATCATTTTCCTATGTGGGATGGAGCATCTCTCCTCCCCCACATTTTCCATTTTTCATACCATTTATTTGTGTTAAGTGGTTAACTTTCTAAAGATTAATTTCTCATTCACCGGAATCGGTTTTGAGAAATTCCAAATGCTATTCTCATCTACTCTCTTAGTAGAATTTTTACAAATAATTTAATTTTATTTTTCACAAATGGAAACCACTTAATTAATTGGTCAAAATGGGTCAACACCCCATTTAACAAAGACCAATTCCAACAATCCCCCACATGAATGAAATTAATGCATGCGTGTATGCAGATTCGCTTGAAAGTCTCGGCGAATCGTTATTGCATCAGGATAGGTAGCTTGTGGCTTTGAACCTTCCTTAGTAAAATACTATCGGATTTACTAGCTGCTTAGTGACGCGATGTCTTGAACTACTCAACCGTTTGTGTAAACCAAGACAACAAGATTTACACAATAACAACTCTAACACTTGTTGTTCTCACGTTGTGTCCATTTCGCCCTGGACCATATCTTAGATTCATAAGTGTTTCATTTGAAGCGGCCATTACTTCTCACTTATATAGGTGATCTCCTATTGAAGAGTATCCTGCAATACTCCACCTTTCGGTATAAGAATCATTAAAAGTCTTAAACTTAACCTCACCACATTCAGCAGGTTTAAATACACTTGGATGTATCGAGAATGAGCTAACACATTTTCCAAGTGTTGGTTAACATTCATAACTTAGTTGTCCCATTGAACCAAGTCTTGGGATCTCCAATTCACAAGGTTGGGTTACCGCTTATGAACATTCTTTAAACTCATTCCCCTTAACAGTTTATATAGTCGATCTCGATTTATGTCTTTTGTAAAGCGGATCCACAAGGGTTTTCCTTTGACTTCACGTAGTCAACCGAAAAACCCCATTCGAAATCAATTGTCTAATGGTATTGTGTCTCCGACGATATGTCTGCACTTACCACTATACATACCGCTTTGTGCCCTTCCGATTGCCGATTGACTATCACAACAGTGTATCAAAACAAAAGACACAGCTTATTCCAACAAGGAATATCCTCTAAGAAGTTTCTAAGCCATTCTCGCTTCTTCTTCTCCCTTTATCCAAAGCAATGAACTCGGATTCCATAGTGGATCGAGCTATGCACGTCCGCTTAGAAGACTTCCACGACACCGCTCCTCCACCTATGTGAAAACAAATCCACTTGTGGAGTTGGAGTCTTTTTTGTGTCGATATCCATTGGCATCACAAAGATCCTTCTAATATCGGGCTGGATATCTTGTATAAAGTATTCCATAGTTCATGGTATACTTTAAATATCTAAGTACCCTTGTCACGGCTTTCCAGTGATCCGCACTGGGTTACCTGTGAACCTACTTAGTTTACTCATGAATATGCAATGTCCGGACATGTACAATTCGTTAAGTACATCGGATCGCCAATTACCCTTGCATATTCCGGATGAGAAACTGGTTCGCTTATTCTTGGCCAAGTGTAGACTTAGATCTCAGTTTTAGCCGGAGGATTATCAAAAGCATTAAACCTTCTAAGTATGCTTTCGACATAATGGGATTGTGACAAGACAATTCCATCTCAAGTTCTAGAGATTTTAATCCCTAAAATAACATCGATAATCCCATATCCTTCATATCAAAGTTCTTCTTTAACATGTTCTTAGTCTTCATGATTAAATCATGACTACTCCCATAATCAACATATCATCTACATAAAGGCATACTATGACGTAATCATTTGTAGTACCTTTAATGTATACGCACTTGTCACATTCATTGATCTTGAAACCGTTTGACTTCATAGTCGAGTCAAACTTTTCGTGCCATTGCTTACAGTGCTTGTTTTAGTCCATAAAGTGACTTAACAAGTTTACACACCTTTCGCTCTTGACCGGTGCAACGTACCCTCGGGTTGTTCCATATAGATCTCCTCTTCAAGCTCCCCATTCAAGAAGCGCATTTTAACGTCCATTTGATGTATCTCGAGGTTATGCAAAGTGCAATAGCAATGAGAACACGAATGGACGTAATCCGCGACAGAGAATATGTATCGAAGAAGTCATATCCTCCTTTTGTCTCAAACCCTTTAGCTACCAATCGGGCTTTATACTTGTTAATAGATCCATCTCGCTTTATACTTCCTTTTAAGGATCCACTTGCATCCCAAAGGCTTGCAACCCGGTGGGAGATCAACCAACTCCCAAGTGTGATTTTGCATGATGGAATCTATCTCATTATTGATAGCTTCTTTCCGAAAGGAGCTCGACTAGACAATGCTTCTTGAATAGTTCGGGGTTCGTTTTCTAACATATAAGTTAGAAAATCAGGACCAAAAGACTTAGCTACTTTTGCCCTTTATGCGTCTTCGTTCCTCTTCATCATCACTTTGAGGTAACCTTGCAGTTTCATAAGTCCGTTTACTCGAACTTTCTTCTTTCCGTTCTTTGTTCGGAAAGATATTCTCAAGAATACAAAGATTCTTGATTCAATGATCATACCTTCATTTATATCGGAATAGCCGACTTGTGCACTCAAAAAAGCGATATGCACTACTATTGTTAAGATATCCAATGAATGCACAATCGATCGTCTTCGGACCGATTCTTACTTGTTTTGGCCAGTCTTCGACTTTAGCCAAACACCCCCACACTTTGAGGTATTTGTATGACGGTTTACGTCCCTTCCATAACTCATATGGAGTTTCGTTTTTACCTTTGTGTGGGATCTTATTAAGAATGTAGTTCGCAGAGAAAGTATGGCTTCCCCACAAGTATTGGGGTAAGCGAGCTTAACTTAACAACATCGCATTCATCATCTCCTTAAGAGTACGATTCTTGCGTTCGCAACACCATTTGATTGAGGTGAGTAAGGTGCGTCGTTTGATGAATTATACCCGCTTCCGAGCAAAATTCTTCAAACGGAGCAACATACTCCGCCCCTTATCACTTCGAATCATCTTAATTTTCAAATTAAGCTGATTTTCAACTTCATTCTTATAAGTTTTAAAAGCTACTAAAGATTCATCTTTGCTTTTCAAAAGATATACATAACAATATGTTGTGCAATCGTCTATAAACGTTATGAAGTACTTTTTCCCACCTCGAGTTTGCACAAGTTTTAAGTCACACACATCCGTCTCAATTAACTCGAGTGGTTTAGAACTTCTCGTCATCGAATGAACGGTGCCTTTGCAATTTTGCTTCAACACAAATTTCGCATTTGTCTTGTGAATCGGTTTTAAACGTAGGTATTAATTCCGATTCACTAACCTTTAATTGTGTTGAAGTTTACGTGTCCTAATCTATCATGCCATAAATTAGAACAATCCAACAAGTACACGTATAACGTTTTATTCTTCGCCTCTTGGCGGAAAACAGACATTACTGAGACATTTTGAATGGCCCTTATCAAGGTAACCTTTACATAAAAACTGACCATTCTTGGTCATTACAAACTTGTCGGACTCAAACACTAGTCTAAAGCGGCCTTGCTAAGCAACGGACCGAAAACCAAGTTCTTGCGGATGTCCGGGACATGCAAAGACATCTACAAGCGTAAGCTCCTTCCGGAAGTCATCTTGAGCACCACCTTTCCAAGCCCAACGATGTTGGAAGTCGAGGAGTTCCCATGAACAACTTTCTTCCATTGATCGGAGTGTAGGAGGAGAACATCTCCTTATCGGCACAAATGTGACGAGTAGCCCCGAGATCTATCCACCACTCCCCTTGGGTTATCCACCATATCGCTTCAAACACAACGGCAGAGAGATCGAGCTCCGACAAATCTATTGAACCGACTTGTCCTCCGTCACATCGCTTGTTGGTTGCCACCTTGATTGCCCTTTTTGGGTGTCGGCAATCCTTCGCCATGTGGTTCGGTTTGCACAATTGTAGCAATTCCCTTGAACTTTTGGCCTTGCCTTTCTCCTTCCCGAGTGCTTACGTTTCTTGCTAGTGCTCGACTCAAGCAAGATTGGCCTTAGCCTCCATTCCAGATTTATCTTGGTTTTAACATCGATTTAGGTTGTCTTCTTCGATGCGGCCAAACAATCGATCCTCAAGCCCCATCTCTTTGCGCTTGTGCTTGAGGTAGTTTTTGAAATCCTTCCACAATGGCGGCAATTTTTCGATAATTGCATTTACTTGAAAGGATTCATTCAAAAGCATCCCTTCGACACTAAGTCGTGAAGGATGATTTGAATCTCCGAACTTGGCCGATCACCGCCTTGGTGTCAACCATCTTGTACTCCAGAATTTGCCGACAACAAATTTCTTTGTGCCGCATCTTCCGCCTTATATTTCTTCTCCAAGGATCGCCCAATTCCTTCTCGACGCTTGAACGTCTATAGGCGTTGTAGAGAGTGTCGTCAGCCCGTTCAAGACGTAGTTGCGACATAGAAAATTCTTTGTTATGCCAAGCATCCACAACGATTCTCCGGTTGTTGTCAACTTCGCCTTCTTCAACGGCAGAGGGGGTCGCCCTTTAGGAAACGAGCCAACCCCAAAGTAGTGAGGTAGAACAAAGATCTTCTCTTACTTAACGTTTGAAGTCGCACTGAGAAAACTTGGGCGGCTTTTTCGCCGCGAGCGGAGCAAAGCACCTACGGG
Source organism: Rehmannia glutinosa (assembly GCA_016081115.2). Classification (NCBI taxonomy): domain Eukaryota; kingdom Viridiplantae; phylum Streptophyta; class Magnoliopsida; order Lamiales; family Orobanchaceae; genus Rehmannia; species Rehmannia glutinosa. The sequence continues at coordinate 37,140 of JABTTQ020000273.1, forward strand.
TGTGAACGAGATCGAATCGATGCCATCGTCTTCAAAAACGTAGGAATGGACTTTTCGCCTTGCGATTGTTGGGTAAAATTTTCGGTGTATGGTTTCTATTTTCGAGGAAAATGGATGGGATAGTGTATAGCTTAAGTCGAGGCTTTAATTAGATTCGTCTCCGCAAGACTAAAAACGCGCCGTATACTAAAGCTTACATTGTTCCGCCGCCCTCTAATTTACAACGACTTTATAGTTCGGTTAGCAAAGACAAGAAACGGAACAACAACTCGCTTTTATATATTTTTGTGTGTGAATTTTTGCGTGATTTCTATATTTTTGTATGAATGAGTGTTCGTATTTTTGTGTCTTTTCGTCCCATTTTATATTGTCATATGTTACGTATGGTATTTTTGGTTGTTTAGTAGGTTTTCGTAAAAAGAGAACTTAAAAACGGACAAAAACGGTCGAAATGGACATTATGGGCGATTGATGGTTGGGGATCTTTGAAGTTGTGCGCTGCAGCGCACAAGAATGCGGCAGCGGCGCGCGCAACGTCAAAATTGACGTAATCGCGCGCGCCCGCGAATCTTGCGCGACGCGCGACTCGATTAGTTGGCGCAGCAGAGACAGACGCGCAATGTGCGCGCGCATCGACGCTGCTAGGCAGGGCGCGCAAGCCACGCGCAAGACGGGCGCCAGGCACTCCGCACAAGGCAAGCTGCGCGCGGCGCGCAACTATGCGCTGGGGTCTTTCTTGTGGCGCGCAATCTTATCTTGTGGGACGCCGCACTGGAGATGTTTCTAGAATTTTAAATCCGATTTTCCCTTTCCTTTTTGGATTCTTCCACTCAGATAAAGCTTAGGAAGCTTATAAATAGCCCCTGGGGGATCCATAATTTTACACTCTCATTCATAGCACTTCTATACTTTAGTTTTTTGGTATTTTTCTCTTGCTTTCAACATTGGGATTGCTTGGATTCTTCCCCTTGAAGTTATTTTTGCTTCTTAATCAAAGAGTAAGATTTCTTCATCTATTTTGTCTGATTTCAATTGTTGGGTGATTATTATTGTTGCATGATCATGTTTATGATTGTTTTCTTTCCTTCAATTGAGATTATGATCCCATCCCCAAGCATGAACTAATTTCCGTGTTCTAGGATTAGGATGATTTGATTCAAACAAACAAGCATGAGTATTGATTAATTGATCTGCTTTCCTGGATAAATTGCTTTATTTGATAATTGATTGTCTGATCAACTTTTGATTGTTTTGGGGGAATAATTGAGATCGAGAGAAGATATTATTCCTGGACTAAATTTATTCAGGGGGTTAGATATGAATCAGAAATGTATTATCTAACCCTAGGTTTAATGAAAATAGCAAATTATGTTGGGATAGCCCTAATGTGAATACGAAAGTTATCGACTGGCCTAGTTTTTACATGTTTGTTATATTTGTTAACCGCATGATCAATTAATTGGTATCCCCGCTTGCAAGTTTGATGAGATGAATCTATAATCCTGACTTTTTCTTCCAAATCTTTTTCTCCAAAATTTAATCCGACTTAGTTTTAATTTGTCTTTTTTTTTAATTGTTTTCTTTTAGTTTAAATAAATCCAACAAATCGGTTAGAGTGTTTAGGTTTTATTTTTCATCAATTGTGATACATAATAATTATTCACGGCTAAGTCTTCCTTGAGAGACGACTTGTGGTTAACTTGCTACCCTACAATTGATCTCGTTCTCTTGCGAGGATTATTAGACTTTTATAGGTGTTTAGCGGTTGAACAACAACGAACAACAAGTTGTTCTTGACTTTCAAGCTTTTGAACGAAAGGAAAATCAATATGCTCGTATAATGCAAATGATGGTTATTATCTCGAGTTTTTCGTGTGTTATTTCATCGATAGGGGCTCCATTAATATAGGCAACGGCGCCCGTGACGGAAAATCGCGTCAGTAGGCTCGAAAAGACACATTTCCACCAATGCAGGACACATCGCCCAGGAAAACACGGCCAGACGCACGGGCGTGCGCCGCTTTGCCCCGTCTTGTGCACCAACTCCGCGTCGGGCCGTGCGCCCACCGTGCGTGTGGGCGCAGATTCTCTGCATGGAGCACGACCCGACCGCACGGGCCGTGCCCGCCATGCGCGAGGCCGAAGCTTTCAGTTTGAACTTATTTAATTAATTACGAAAATTAATTAAATCTATTTAACTAATTACAAAAATTAATTAAACATTTAATTTTAAAGGTTTTTTGGTCCAAAAAGAATAAGGGCATTGAAGCCCAAGCCCAAGCCCAGGCCCACGACCGGCCGAGCTTGGTCGGCGGGCGGGCGGGCGGCGCAAGACGTGTGTGCTTTGAACCAAACCCACAAGCATGTAGGTCCTCTCCCTTTAAAAACTTGGGTGCCCCAGGGCCCAAACCCATTTGTCCAACTTGATATAAATAAAGTGTGCAAACTTTTCATCATTTTCCTATGTGGGATGGAGCATCTCTCCTCCCCCACATTTTCCATTTTCCATACCATTTATTTGTGTTAAGTGGCTAACTTCTAGCATTAATTTCTCATTCACCCGGAATCGGTTTTGAGAAATTCCAAATGCTATTCTCATCTACTCTCTTAGTAGAATTTTTACAAATAATTTAATTCCATTTTTCACAAATGGAAACCACTTAATTAATTGGTCAAAATCGGGTCAACACCCCATTTAACAAAGACCAATTCCAATGTAAAACATCATCTTGAAATAGAAGATCCCATCCGATTCGGGCGCATAACTATTCACATCTTCAAAATGAACTTTGGCGCAATCTTCGAGCAAGTTTTTTTACCACAGGTTGTAGCTCAGTGGTATCACTCACCATGTATAAAATGGTATTAACCAGGGTTCGAACCCCGTATCTTTCGATTTCTTTGAAATTTATCCCTCCCCTCCAACCACTACTCCCAACTTATTAAAAAAAAATGCTAAAGCAAGTTTGTTTTTTCAAATTAAAGATATAGCACCTTCTTAGAGATGCTCTAAGGAATGAGTTTATATTATGAGAACTCGACGGACAATACTAGGATTTAATATTTGTCCGAAAAATATTTTTTGGCTATAAGTGAACTAAGCATCATGATTAACCAAGAAATCATAGTGAAAATTCAAATACAAATTTGAATTCAATGTATAACAATTTTCAAGTTTCACCTTTGTTACTTTTTTTTTTTTGAGAGGAAAACGATGTACGTGGGAGCTTTCGCCATCACAACATTCGGAAGATGGTGGGAGTGTCTCCCGGCTAACCGACTCAAAAACATTAAGGGAAAATGCTATCCGCGCCAAATGATGCACTAACGAGTTACCGTTCATTTAACAAAACTAGACTAAAAAAATCAAACACTTGAGATAACAAAAATGTCTTGAATAATGTTGCCAAGGTAGGAAAGGTCTTGACTCTCTTAGCAATAATTAATCCCTCCCGAGAGGCCATGGCTTCAAAGAATGTCCACCTAGTATTCAATAGGTAGAAGACGCTAAAGAGATCTAATTACTTGTCCTTTATGATCCCAAATCACTACCCCAAGCCCATGTTGGTCCATTCCGTAATCGCGTTGGTGTTGGTCTTGAACGTGTCATGAAACTTTTGCTTCAACTTATGTAAACATGCAATGGACTCCTTAAACTCCTCGGGTATTGCACAACCATATTAATGCACCAACTATGCTCTAATAATTTGTTTTGGAATGTACGCATGTTCCGAGCGTACGGGCCGTCTATAGCGTTGTGGCAAAAAGTTGTTGAGTTTCACTCTCCTCTCTGTTAGAGTTATATTATTTATAATTATGGGGGTAATTTTGTATTTTCCCTTTCTTTGTCTTAGCTAGAGTTTATCTATATATTGTAGTAGCCTCCATTTCATTTCTTGTATTGTTGCATTTCTAAAGATTGTATTTTGCAAGACTTCTATGAAATCTTCTTTTCCATTTTCTACCACAATTATGCATATACATTAATCTCACATCCTCCATCTTGAAACATTTTGTATATGATCCCCGATCGAACCCCGCTTATCCTGTCAGAGAGAGAAATCGAATCGCGCTGCAAGCTTCCCATAGAAAGATGCGCAATGACAATCACGAAGAACGTGTTTTATATCTTCATAATCCGCCCCACACCGCGAGCAAAATGCATCCATAGTTATTCCACGCTTCACTAACTCACCCTTTGTTGGAAGAATACCATAAATGCACTTCCACATGAACAATCGAATTTTTGGTGGAATTTCAAGTTTCCATAGCCACTTAGAAGATGTTTGTTTGCACCAAAAGAAGATGGTACACTTTGTCAGCTCCTCCTTCGCGGATTTTGCAATCTTGTACCCCCGATTTCACTCGATAAATACCATATTTGGTATAGTGCCAAATTAATCTATCGGGTTTCTTTAATTGTCGAATTGGGATCGTGCTAATCATTGAACTCGCATAATTAACGATTTTGACAATTAACTAAATTAAAAATAAAATTATTTATCTCAACACTTTCTTTTCGGGTGCAACGGGGGAAAAATGCATATTCATATACGATCGAACTTGGACAAATAACCCTTAAAAATACAAACTTCTACCACTAAAACAAGGTTAATCCCAATAATTAATCTAAACGTAGAACCAACTAGATATACAAATTGATTCAAGGTAAGTATTTTCAGGTAAGTCTTAATTGTAAAATTGGTAGGACAACATTTTTGGTCCTGTAAATATTTTAGGCATTATTTTTGATCCGAGAAGGTCTCTTTTGAGACCGTCTTACGAATCTCTATCCGTGAGACACGTCGGGTCGGATCAGATTGCTATTAAATCCTCGGGTCAATAGTGAATCCGCGGTCAACAAAAATTCAACAGTCCGTCAAAATTAGCGCGGTAATACTTTTTGAGAAAAAAGTAATACTTAAGACACATAATATTTTTTAGCAAAAAAGTAATACTTTAATTAGAAACATTTAATACTTTCGATATAAAAAATGATACACTACGTTAATATCCATCATCTTCAACGCTATTTTTAACAATGAGAATAATTTTTGTATGAAAAATATTACATGTTACTAATTAAAGTATTATGTTTTTGCTCAAAAGTATTATTTGTCTTAAAAGTATTACTTTTTTCTCAAAAAGTATTACCACACTATTTTTGGCGGACAATTGACTTTGTTGACCCACCGACTCACTACTGTTGATCCACGGGTTTTATATTGATTTGATCGACTTGACACGCCTCTACGGATAGGGACCCGAAAGACGGTCTATATAATTCTTTGTCTTTTGATCCCGTAAGACATTGGTCTTATAAGTTCTAATTTGTGCAATTTTAGTCCTACAAGTTTTGATATTGTACGATTTTGGTTCCAATTGGGTGTTTCAATATTTTATTTATTCACATAATATCCTTGTTTTTTAGCCAAAATATCGAGAATACCAAAAATATTACAGGACTGAAATTGCTATCTTGATTACAAGATAAAAGTGTCAATGACTGAAACTGTCACATCAAAAATTACAGGACCCAAAATGTCAACCAATAAGGTTACATGACAAAAATTGCAATTAGTAGTTACATATTAAATCGAGTTTATTGTTGTAGACATCAAGATAACACCACCATTTTTTTTATAAAAAAATAATTTTATTAATTAATTTAAAGTGGTAATACATCGATAAAAGATATAACAAATCTATTAAAAATCATAAAAGATGAACTACAAAAAGATTCATAGCATCTAAAGCTAATAACAAAATCGACTTAAAACCTACAATTTTGAAAATTCTACAAAGTGTTTAGAATACCTATGATTCCGATTTGCAACTTGTTGAAAACCGATTTATTATCTCTGTCGGGTAAAAACTTGCTCGATGAATCTGCACAAGAAAAAACATCGCACCGAGACGGTGATAAACCAAAAGACATATGAGGGCCGATATTACAAATAACAAAACAAACAAATAATTAAGATATACGTGGGAAACTATTTATTTAAAAACTAAATTATAAAAAGATGTACATGGAGTGATTTTAGGCCAAAAGAGCAAAAATCATCATTTTACAATGAAAAACAAGAAAAGAAATAAGAAAGAGGGTTAGAGAGAAAAGAGGCTAGATGCCTTGACATTATCCACACCACCGTTTTCCTGGGGAATGAAATTTTGGTCATACCTCGTGGACAAGTAGCACTTTCTTGCGGACTTGCATGAGTAACAAGCGACTCTTGTACCGCCTAAAAAATGAAATTCTGTAATTCTCGTATTCGTTCAAGGGCACAACAGTCAACAGAAACCTTCTCGTATCACTATTAAGGCCGCTTCCTCCACTGCCAAACCCTACCGCTCTCTCTCCCTCTCTCTCTCTACAAATATCTTTTTCGTTCCGTTTTTTCCCCTAACATTTTTCTCTGCAGAATTTCGAAACCCTAACCTCCCCCAAAACCCTTATCCTATCGTCCCGATTCAGCAGGTGAACAAAGCAACGAGTCCCATCTTTTTTGCTTCTACGTAGTCTGATAATTTTATGTAATTGGGTCGATCGATACATATTTTTTAGGTTTTGAATTATTCGAAAGATTGAATTTTGGTTTGTGGATCTGTTGTTTCTTGTAGCAAAACAACAGTAATATGGGTGACACGAAGGAGAACGATGCTTACGAAGAGGAGCTCCTCGACTATGATGAAGAAGACGAAAAAGCCCCTGACTCCGTCGGCGCCAAAGTCAACGGCGAGTCCGTCAAAAAGTGAGTTCCGTACTTGTCCATCCATTTTATTGAGTAAATAGGTTATTTCACTTGACAGCCTATCTTTGTCTTAGTAGTTTTTCAGTGGCATTTTTTGGTCCTTCGTACAAATTAAATTCCTTTTTACAGGATCCATCTCGGGCTATTTCTTAGATGCTAATAGTTAATTAGGGTTTTTTACCTGTATGTTTTTGTTTGAATTATTGAGGTCTGTACCGAGTTTTGTATGTATAGTATTTTTGCTGTTTTTCTAGCCGTGCAAGGATTTCCATTTCAAATTAGGCTCTTATTAGCCTTTTCAGATGTTAAACCGTTTGTTTTTGAATCTGTTTAAAGTGAGTCTATTATAGAAAGCTGTTATTTTTGTCAGCTTATGTAGGGTTGTGATACTTCTGGCTGTGCGTAACTTTCAATTTACTGTGTGCTTGACTCAAGTGGATTCTGTGCTATAGTACTTTCTGTTATTTGTTATCGGTGCTAGAGAATAACTTGAGGAGATCTGTTTTTTGTTCAATTGTAGGGGTTATGTTGGGATTCACAGTTCAGGATTCAGAGATTTCCTCTTGAAGCCAGAGCTTTTACGTGCTATTGTGGACTCGGGATTTGAACATCCATCAGAAGGCAAGATGTTTTTCTGTTTGTTGTTGAGCTTTATCTAATGTCAGTTACATAGTTTGTGCTATGTTAGATATACTGGATGGACATGATTTTCAACTTTGTAGTCTGCGTCATTAGTGCTATTAATCCTGATATGATGAGAGATCTTCGGTTTTTTCTTTTTTTTTTTTGAAAGGGAGATTTTTTAATTGAATGCAAGTGATTAATAGTAGATGTTGGCATGTGTTTCTACATGATTAAGAAGGCAACATTTATTTTGCAAACTGTGATAATTTTGTGCGTACTTACTTTTATTATTTGTGGTGGCTTAGCTTACTTTTTAATATGCATCTTATGTCATTAGTTATCTGTAAGTTATCTGAAGCAGCCTGCTTCTTTTTGTAATGGAACCAAATACTAGTTTTGAATCTGTTTATGCTAGCCTGCTCAAAAAGTATTACAATCCAATGTTTGGCATCTTATATTGTAATTGATGCAGGTTCCGTTGAGTATTCTTTCTGGATATCCTATTTAGTTTATCTTGTTTTTTAGACATTGGAAATCTTTCTTATTTGATTTTGACAATATATAGTCCAGTGTTGTTTTGGTGGTTGTGTATTTGTTAAGTATGCACCTCTTGTTCCCTTTTTGTTGTCTATCTTGTTCTTTATCCCAGTTAAGTAACTAATAGTCATTAACAGAGACTTACAACGGTTTGGCATCTTATGTTTCTCAGGTAAATCATTATTTCACTCTACGTTGGAGAAGTTGAATGGTAAAAACTTTTTTAATTGAAACTGAGGATTCCTTGGGTCAAATTTATTTGGTTTCATCAGTTCAACATGAGTGCATACCTCAAGCTATTCTTGGGATGGATGTTATCTGCCAAGCGAAATCTGGTATGGGGAAAACTGCTGTATTTGTTCTTTCAACATTGCAGCAGATTGAACCCGTTGCAGGTCAAGTTGCTGCTCTTGTTCTATGTCATACAAGGGAACTAGCATATCAGGCATGTATTTTCTATTCACAATTTGCTTATGGGCTTTGCAACATTGCTTTTTCGTTGTCTCGTGATGAAAATACACACTGAAATTTATTCACTGAAGCAGTTCTATATACAATTATACATACAGTAGTATTTTGTTGTATACATATGCCTTTGTTGACCAATTTGCATTTTACTTATCCTTCCTTGCATGTATCCTGTCATTTGCAGATTTGTCATGAATTTGAAAGGTTCAGCACCTACTTACCAGATATCAAAGTTGCTGTTTTCTATGGTGGTGTCAACATCAAAATCCACAAAGATCTTCTGAAGAATGAATGTCCTCACATTGTCGTTGGAACACCGGGGAGGATACTTGCTCTGGCAAGAGACAAGGACCTATCTCTGAGAAATGTGAGGCATTTCATTCTGGACGAGTGTGACAAGATGCTTGAGTCTCTTGGTAAGCCTTGTGAATATTACCGCCCGGATCTTGGTCATTAGACATATTTATTATTCTCAACACAATGAACAAATGTATCTGTTTGCTTACAAGTTGTTTGTGTTGGCCCTAGATATGAGGAGGGATGTGCAGGAGATTTTCAAAATGACCCCTCATGACAAGCAAGTTATGATGTTTTCGGCTACACTCAGCAAGGAGATTCGACCGGTTTGCAAGAAATTCATGCAAGATGTAATGTCCTGTGGCCAGTACTTGAATTTTAGAAGTCTACCATGTTTCCATTATTCCAGATTTCTGAAGGCGGCACTTAGTCAAGAATGCAGTGGTTGATGCACTGTGTACTTGCATTGTTGTGTGTTTTATCTTCCAACTGACAAAAGTGATGGTTTATCTGAGAGATTCAATAGGCAGGCATATGAAGTTTCCAAGTTCTGTACGCGGTGTCTCATTGGTGCCTTTTGCACTTGTCATTTTCTCTTTATCGTTTTAGTCCTTTTTTTTGTTTTTTCTTTTTAATGGAGAGATTCAAGTGAAGAGGGGTTGGGAGGGAAACTCAGCTCTAAGTTATTAATTTCATGATATTTAGTTTGAACGGCAGTAGTGACAGTTAGTTGGTACGAGTGCAAAATATCTGCGAGGAGATGATTCAGATGGACCACAGCCTCAAATTGGGCATTTTTTGACCGTCAATTCATTTCATACTGGATACCATAGCTTCCGATGGGCTCCTAATATGCTTTACTGTGACATTTCTATCTTTCAGCCTATGGAAATTTACGTGGATGATGAAGCCAAGTTGACCCTTCATGGTCTTGTACAGGTTTGATTTTGATATTCAAAGTCATTAATTTGTCCATTAAGTAATATTTAGCTCACTTGATAGCACCTATGACAGCACTACATCAAACTGAGTGAGTTGGAGAAGAACCGTAAGCTGAATGATCTGCTCGATGCGTTGGATTTCAATCAAGTGGTCATTTTTGTCAAAAGTGTCAGTAGAGCCGCGGAGCTGAATAAGTTGCTTGTTGAGTGTAATTTTCCATCTATTTGCATTCACTCTGGCATGTCCCAAGAAGAAAGGTTTGTGCAAGTATTTTGTCAATTGTTGAGTCCTTTTTCAGTGCCAATTATTAGTTAATGGAGCGGAGTGAGCACAAATTGAAAATTTCTTTAGGTGCGTCAATAGATTTTTTAGTGTCGGTTGAAGTGGCAGATGTTGATAAATATGTATTTCAATTAATGGAAATGATATTATTAATTGTTAACTAAAATGGACAGAAGATACTACATAAATCAATATTACTTTCAGGGTTGGTTAAGCTATAGGGGTTCGTGTTCCAACAGGCACAATTTAATTGCAACACATATGCACCACACAGCTATGACATGTGTTTGTGTGTATTATAATATTATTACATAATTCCAAGGGAAGGATGAGTTATTATTTATTTCTGTGACTCCAAGTATCCTGAACTCTGGGAGTGCAGGTTAACTCGGTACAAGGGATTCAAAGAGGGGCATAAGAGGATTCTAGTAGCAACGGATTTGGTTGGCAGAGGAATCGACATAGAACGAGTAAACATTGTAATTAACTATGATATGCCAGATTCTGCAGACACTTATCTGCACAGGGTAAGATTGCTTTTTTTTTTCTTCTTCTTTTGGTGGATTACCAATGTACAGGTGGTCGGTGATTGTTATTAATTATCCTGATTGTTCTTGATGTTATAGGTGGGCAGAGCGGGAAGGTTCGGCACCAAAGGGCTAGCCATCACATTTGTTTCTTCTGCATCTGATTCAGATGTTCTTAATCAGGTTTGTTAATGTCATATATACTTGGTTCTTTTCCAATTTTTACCTTTGGTGCTGACATAGTGACATGGTTGGATGTGTCAACAATGTGTTGCAGGTTCAGGAGAGGTTTGAAGTTGATATTAAAGAGCTACCTGAACAGATTGATACATCCACATACAGTAAGTTGCTTTGTTTGTCTTTTAGTGCCTGAACTGTCTCTTTAACTTAGCATTCTAGGGTTCCATAAGAAACTGAGTGGGCTATGACTTGTTTAATAGGTTGGCAACTCTGTTTTATTTCTGCGTTTTGCCAGTTATTTACGTTTTATTTGTTAATTGACTTGGGTAAACCTTACATGTAGTTTGGATTGGCTCAAATATGGGGACTCTTTTCCTACTGACATATAATTAGACCTACCTGTTTTCATACTTCATAGTAGTAGTAGTTGTTGTGATTCTGTTTGAAGGCTATGAATTGAGTTATTATGCAATTTTGGCTCGAATATGCTAGGACTGATGATACTGAATATTGGTTCTGATTTGTTATTGTAGTTGTTATTTTACTTTTTGTATAATTATCTCAACATTTTTACCTTGTAGTTGTTTTGTTGTTACGTTTCCTTGAACTATGCAAAATTCTCTTCACTTGTATGCTGTTTATGTATTCTAAAATAGGGGATGGTTTACTTGATGTATGTTATAGAACTATTTTTTAAAGGATAACACTGTTCTTTAGTTGAGCTCACACTATCTTTTCACACGTGCAGTGCCATCTTAGAGCCATTGAAGTACCCGGATCTTGGCGAGGATTGAGAAGATGGAGTTTCTGGTTATTAAGCTGTAGTTTCTATATTCTCTTGGATATGTAGACCAGTTATTCAGAATAGTTGATGGTGTGCTGTTGCTACACATTGCTGTACCTTTTATTAGATTTCTTCCAGCTAGCCTAGCAGACATTTGATATTGTTGAGTTGATAGATGTTTATTTTTGAATTGATAGTAAAAGTTCGATATCTGTTTTGTTTTCATCAGGTGGTGAATGTCACCGATTAGATTTCCTTGTGGTTTTGCCTTGTTTCAGAGAATACGAGGGTGATAAATTTATTTGGCTAATTGATATAACATCTTAGGGCACGTCACATTATATAAGCTTAGAACGTTGGAAGGCCTAATTTTGATGTGTATTTACACCACAGTATTTTGCAGTTGCTGTCATCGTTAACATTAATCTTAGTTGTGTGAATGATTAGAATCTGGTGCGAGTATAATTGTATATCTATGGTATGAGTATCGTTGTAAGCTATGAAATTTATTTAGGGGTACATTATTATGGTTCACCTTCAACTACTAGTGGTGAAAGTGAATTGAGTATTTGGTTTAATTATTAGTTGAATCAAGTTGATAGGAATTCAGCTTAAGCCAAGGTTTATAGAATGAAAAAATGTGATCAAGTTTGATTCGTTTTTCAACTTATGTAAAACCACTTTTTAAGTAAATATTGTGGTAGAAATAGAATGAAAAATGTGATTAAATTTGGTTCTTTTTTCAACTCTAAATACATGTATTGTCAGAACCCCAAAATGGTCTTTCACTAATGGAATTTTATTATTATTTTTAATTCAAGGACTAAATGTTTACAGTTTTTGTTTGATAGAAAATTTAAAGGATAGGTTTTAATAATTATGAAATGGAAGGAGTTCAAATTGAATGTCCCTTTGTACTTGTGCTTAATGGCAGGGCGAAAAAACAATAAAGACAAACTTGAGTCAGTCGATTCATATTCTTCATTTGGTTTTACCATTGTAAAACATTGAAATCTACTCAGACAAATTCAAGAATCTACAAAGTTTTTCTCATTTTTCTTACTAAATTTGATTTCACTAGGAAAACTTTATCAGGTAACAACACCATAGTCTTCCATTAGTCACAAGACGATATTCTTTTGCTTCCTTTATTTATGGGCTCACGATATCAGTTCATTTCTAAAAACATTTAAAACTTTCATCCACAAAAATGTTAACTCTACTTCTCATGTTCTTGATCCATCAAACTTCTCTAAACTTAGTAGAATCACACAATTTCTCTTTCTCATCATTTGATTCTACAAGTTGTGAAAATGGAAGCAATCTTATCTGTTGGGGCTCAGTAATCTCAGGTAATGGGAGTTTAAACATAACATCAGACAATCCGAAAGAGACGAGCGAGGTGGGAAGAGTTTTATACCGTTATCCTGTTCTTGCATGGCCGTCATCTTTTTCCACCACCTTCACCATCAGGATCACATCTAATTCAACGGTATCCGGTGATGGAATGGCGTTCGTCATCGCACAGGATAATAATCCCTCCCCACCAGACAGTTATGGTTCATTCATTGGAATCATGGATCCTTCAACTGAAGGTGAATATATTCATCCTTATAAGTTGCTGGTTTTTGCCTCTGTTATCCATGATATGTGCTTTTGGAAAAGAATATTCAGTTCCTGTTATTTTCTTGGGGTTAAGTACAAAAACTTCCCCCGTGGTTTGGGCTAATTACAAAAAAATCAAGAATTTTTGAAAATCAGAAAAAAATCCCTTGACGTCTGATTCAATCTTACATTCCCCCTTCATGAGCAAAACATATTTCGAAAACTCTCATGATATTAATAGAAATATTACAATTACCACTTGGAACAAAATCAAAGCTCATATTTTTTAAAAACAAAAACAAAATATTACAGTTGCATTTGAGGGGGTAACTATGATATTTCTAGAAATATTGGGGGGATTTTTGAAATATGTTTTGCTCCTCAAGTTGGAAAATATAAGACAGAATAAAGCCTCAAGGGGTTTTTACAATTTTCAAAAACCTCTAGATTTTTTTGTAGTCACACCAACCCTCAGGGTGTTTTTTGTAATTATCCCTTACAAAAAGTACCATTAAGGTCAAGTCTAATTACAAAGAACTCCGTTAACTTTCAACATTACAAATATAGTACAAACTTCAAAGTGATATGTAACACCTTATGATGGATGATGGTATTTTATAATTTTCAAAGATAACCGGTGTTCTTTGTAACAGTCGTAGATTTGTATGACGGCCCTGATGATTTTGGCTGACTCTACCCTTTCATATGCAAACACAGGTGGCGTTTTTCGACAACTTGCCGTGGAGCTAGACACGTACAAGAATCCCCGCGACATCGACAAAAACCATATAGCAATAGACACCACCAGTGTAGACTATCCAGATGCAGTAAAAAGCCTCAGTGATATAGGAATTGATCTCAAGAGTGGTAGAAATATCACTGTTAAAATCGAGTACGATGGATGGAAAAAAATTCTTTCGATTTACGTTGCGTATGCAGGTGAATGCATGGTAAATTTCTTAAACCATAAACTAATCATGCAAGAAACAGTCCCTCAGCAAGCTTATGTAGGCTTTACTGCCTCAACTGGCCATTTTTGGGAGGTCCATCAAGTCCTTAATTGGAATTTCACTTTGTATGAACTGCCAAACAAGTCCTTACATCATGGGATTGGTAATCAAAACAAGTGTAAAAGAGTTTTGGAGATTGTTGTCCCAACCATTGTGGTTTTATCATTAGTTGTTTTGGCTTTTCTGGTTAGAGCTCGGAGTAAACGAATGGTGAGGATCGATAGGAGAGACGATATCGAAATGCTGGCGAAAAACGCGGCAAATGCACCTAAGTTTTTCAGTTACAAGCAGCTTTCAAGGGCTACTGGGAATTTCAGTAAAGAAAATCTGGTTGGAACAGGGGGATTTGGAAGTGTTTATAAAGGAGTGATGTCTAGTTCTGATTGTCCTACTACTATTGCTGTCAAAAAGATTAATGCAACTTCAAGCCAAGGTATATTACTTCTTGCATGAATCCCTTTTGGCTAAATCGCCGTTAACTTATACTGAGTTGCACTTTCGTCTATTAGTTTCTAGGTGTGGCAGAATATATAGGACACTAACTTTTAGAAGTTACACATTGAGTCCAATCTCTGTTGATAATTGCTCCGTCATATTGGGGATTTCAATCCCTCCAGCCATTTTTAATGACATTGGCGTTATTGAATTATTTTTTATTTCACGTGGACCGGGTTGAAATCTCCAAAATTTGGGAGCAATTTCGATTGATCTTGCAATTCCCGACAGATATTGGACTCAATGTGTAACAAATTGGAAATTAGTGCTTTATTTTGCTGCACCACCCCTAAATTAGTGGTCGAAGGTGCAACTCCGTATAAATTAGGGGACCAAATATGCAATTTAGCCAATTCCTTTTCTTGCTTGCCAATAAAAGGCTAATAAATAGTTAATGTGAGGGTTAATTAGAGAAAATTTTACCATTGGGGTTCAGTCTAATTACAAAAAAATCCAACTACCGTTGAAATTATAAATATGCCCTATTTTACATATTTCACCTTTTGAGGGGTATTTGGTTAAGAAAATACAAACCCGAAAGGGGGCGTTTGTAATACCTCAAGGGAATATGTAATTTTGAAAGATAGCTGAATATTTTTTGTAATTAGGTTAAACCCAAGGGTAGTTTTTGTAATTTACACTTGCTATGTTTTTCATATTTTTCAGGTAAAAAGGAGTACTTGGCTGAAATATGCACAATTGGGCGCCTTAGGCACAAGAACTTGGTGCAACTACAAGGCTGGTGCCATGACAAAGAGCAACTACTACTCGTATACGAATACATGCCAAACGGAAGCCTTGATCGATACATAGGCAAAAATCCCCTCGACTGGAAAACAAGGTACAAAGTCCTATCCGGTTTGGCATCCGTTCTTCTTTACCTACACGAAGAATGTGACAATCCGGTCGTACACCGTGACGTTAAGCCAAACAACGTCATGTTGGACTCCGACTATAATCCTCATCTAGGCGATTTTGGCCTAGCACGTTTACTCCAAAACAACAACGCTTTTGTCACCACAATGGTGGCTGGTACTATCGGGTATTTGGCGCCAGAAGTTAGTTACACGGGACGAGCCACCCCTGAGTCGGACGTCTATAGCTTTGGGATGGTGGTGCTCGAGGTGGTGTGTGGAAGAAGATCAAAGGGTATTGTAACACAAACCTTCATTCTCTGCAAATTAGCAAAAAAAAAAAAATCGTACAAATTGAATTTATTTGAATCAAAAATATTAAAAGGGTTACAATCTCTAGAAAATCCTCTGATTATTTATTCAAGAACGAGAATTTGAATGTGAATAACGTTGAATCTGCGATGAACACCTTGCTCTTTGCTTTGAACACCATAGATCTTCTTGAAAATTATTTTCTCTACCGCTTTTCTTGATTAAATTTCTTCTATACAACCTGTGATTTAATTCATTGAGAGTGATCCTTATTTATATTTGTTGGAGAGGGGTTCTTGCTTGAATCATGTAGTGAAGTACCTTAATTTGATTGGTCCTGTGATGTTATCAAAAGAAATATGTAATAAATCTTGTTCTCTAAGACTATCACATTTGTCAACCTTCAGCTAGTCAACAAAATATATATTAAAATATCAATAAATTACTATTTAAATTAGGAATTAAATCTGATTAGTTCCCAAAATATAAATAGAAAATAAAAAATTGATTTTTAACATAGCATTTCACAATGTGTCACCATTTCATCGGTGCAAATTTAATTTGTTGCCTACAGGTATGATGGACGAATTCAGTCTGGTGGATTGTGTTTGGAATTCATACGAAAAGGGCTCGATTTTATCATGCGTGGATCGAACGATGAATGGTGAGTTTGATGAGGATGAGGTGAAGAGGAGTTTGGTTGTGGGATTGGCTTGTTTGCATCCCGATCAAATGATTAGGCCTAAAATGAGAAAAGTTGTTGATTTTTTGAATTACGATGAGCCGTTGATGAAATTGCGGAATGTAGGCCGACCGAGGTGTGTTTGTCGTTGCCGTCTTCTTGGTGTCGAATACTATGATCGATTTTGGATCCACGGAAGCTGGTGGTGTAGGTTTGTTGAAGGTTTTGCGGATGATATGACAATACAATATGATGGTTGTTATAACAAGTGATTTTTTTGATGAAATGACAATAGCCACACTGTGCTCATAGTTTGTAAATTGGAAATTAGTATTGGGATTATCCCAATTGACACTAACGTATTTTGTTTTTTGATATTACGAAAAATATTCTCGACGTTGATTTAGTGTTAAATTAAGGGGTAAACTGTAATATTTTTATAAATATGAAAAATAAAAATTACGAAAGCTATAAATATTAGACCAAATAAAACTTCATTTTTTTAAGGGATTTTTTTATATAATTTTAAAAGTTAGTCATTTTTTTTTTGTAATTAGGTCAAACCTTAAGGGTATTTTTGTAATTAATCCCTAAATTCGCATGTTCGGTAATAAAAAAGGGTAATGCGTTTGCCGGGAGTCGAACCCGGGTCTATTGCTTGGAAGGCAATTATCCTAACCGTTGGACTACAAACGCTTTGATATTGTTGCCTTGATTAAACAAATTTCACTTAGTTGAACCCTTGTCTAAATAACTACTGTTGAGGTTGAATAGTGTAATTTTCAACTTCTTGTGCTATTATACCAACTGCAAAGAGAAGAGATAAAGAGAGGTGGTTATTTTCAAAACAAGTTCATTAGAGGTTGGAAAAATGATGCCAATTGCAGTCCATGTTTTCCAAATTGGGATTTGCCAAGTGTAGGAGAAAGGGTCAAAAAGAATTAAAAAATTGTGGGTTGGCAGCCATCAAGGAAGTAGGTAGTCAGTTACTACTACTAGTACTTTATTTAATCTTTAAATGAATTAGAAAAGAAGATAAAATATTTTCAATTACCTTGTAGTTGGCACATGCACCATGTATTAGGTACTTCCATGTTTGCATTTTCCTACTCTGGTTATTATTACAAAATTTAATTTTTGGGATAATTGCATTTTGCCCATTTAAATTGATGTGAGTTTTGCACTTTGCCCTATAAACTTTGGAAATTCTTTCTTTACACGCTTAACTTTCAACATTTTTGCACTTAACCACCGAGAAGTGACTTGGACCTATCATCAATTGACACATGTTAACTTTTGATTGGCGTAGGGTAAAGTGAAATAATCATATAGTTGAGAGGGTAGAATATGTATTCTCAAAATTTAATGCGTAAAAGTAAAAGAAAAAACGCTATAGTTTGGAGGCCAAAGTGAAATTAACCCATAATTTTGTGATAATAATATCATGAATTCTATAGAGGCTTGGCAAATGGAAAATATTGTGGTAGACACTTAGCCATACTATTTCATTCTTGACTAATTATATCTATTATTCTATCTTAATAGATAAGATTAATGGTAAACAGCCCTAATAATTTTGTAATGGTTTTTCCACCTGCATCCCTTGGGTGGGCCCCTTTTCTGTCCCCCTCACTGGGCTATTCACTTTAACATATGAGACTTTCTCCATATCAAACAAACAAAAACCAATTATTTTCTTTTCATTGTATTGTTCCAAAATACCTACCCATTTGACATCTTTTTGAGATCCCAGTTTTCATCTTTATTTTTTCATGGCAGCCTCTTATTTGTCTTCATCATTTCCAGTTTGCATGATTTGAAGTGAAATAACACTTGTCATCCTTCAGCTTTAATTAAGCACATCTAGTATATGCTTAAGTTTTAACAATAAATAAAAGGATAATTACAATAACACCCCTAAGGTTTAGCTTACAACTCAGTTATCTTTGAAAATTACAAATACTTTTTTAGTACGCAGTGCCTAGAGGTTTGAATTTATCTAACATTTGTAACAGAGAAACAAATGTGATTATGTGAAGGGGGTATTTGTAATTTTGAAAGATGTGTTTTTTTATTTCTTAATTAGGCTAAACATAAGGGGTGTTTTTGTAATTATCCCTAGAGTAAATTCTGCTAGAAAAATCCTAATAATTAATTTAATGAAATTTCTAATAATTAATCAATGAATAATATCAGTTGATTCCTAGCTTACATTATACAACTATATTGATTATTTTAAATTTATATTAAATTCTACATCATACAATAATATTTGTAAACCTCAAAACTTAATATTGTCGAATGTTAACAGGAAAGGAAGCCTAGCTAGTTTAGAAGCTCTTGATATTTGGTCTTATGAGTTTACTTATCCCTACAACATCAAAATAGTGCAACAAGTTCTTTTAGACATTATTATAAAAATTCTTGTTACTGTGAAATGTGTCATTTTTTTCAATTTAATGATAAAAGCAATCACTCCAATCTGTTAACATACTAATCAAAATCGTGTACTTCATTACATCAATTAATATCAGAATTCATTTCGAACATAGTAATTTAGAGTACTGTATGTATGTAACATATAAATACAATTTTAAAGGGATCAACATGTGCTCCACTTATACTATTAAATTCGGAGGGACTTTGCAGACGGCCCCACACACGTGAAGCGTCAGCACCCGATATGGGAGAAAGCCTCACCACCAGTGAGGTTCCATCCTAAAACCACCAATTGGTGATAGGAGGAGTAGCTTTTCGCTTATAAATCGACTATCTTCCATTTCTTAATCAATGGGACACCTCACAAGTGACATATCTCAACACGTCTCCCTCACTTGTGAGTCCTTCGTCAATTCATTAATTATCATAAACAGGATCCTCCATGCTCAATCACATCACGTGATGGGCCCACATTGGGCCGAGCAATGGGGTCCGCTTCGATACCATGTTAAATTCGGGGACTTGCACGGTCCCCACATGAAGCGTGCACTCCGATATGGGATAGAGCCCAAGCCCACCAAGTGAGGTTCCATCCTAAAACCAATTGGTGATAGGAGGAGTAGTTCATTTGGCTTATAAATTGGACTATCTTCCCTTTCTTAATCAATGTAGGATAACTCACAAGTGACATATCTCAACAGATACATACTTGTGTTGACAACTCGATTGTCGCGCGTTCGATCCCATACGAGTATATGTTTCCCCTCCAAATACCCTATTGTAGTAAAAAAATATAAATACAATTTTAAACACAAAACTATAACCCTTTGAAAGTTCTCTTTCTACTTCTCTCCTCTCCCCCAAAACCCTAACACACAAATCAGCCGCCCCCTCCCTCCCTCTCCCACATAATCATCTTAGTCATGCCCCTCATCTTCACCATGGTTGGAGACTAAAAGTCCCATGGTTTCCGGTCACTAGTCCCTCACTTTCCGGTGGCTGCTCCTCCACTTGTGGGTACGATTCTTCTGAGCTTGGCTTGCGGGTTTAGGAGTTTTTGAGAGTGGTGGCGACGGTGTTTGGAGGTGGTCTTGGCGGGGATGGACTATGGCGTGGATTTGAGGGAGAGGCAAACTTCATGTCTTTTGGCTTTCTATCTTTCTTTGTTGTTGTTTTTACTTGTCCCAATTAGGTGGCTTTTTGTCCCAATAAGTGGCATTTTCTTCTTCTTTTCTGTCTTTTTTTGTCCGATGTGTGACTTTTGTTCAGAAGACTCAGTGCTTTTAACTGATGATATGCGACAAAAACGAGATCAAGTTCGTTGGTACGTGTTTTGTCCAGCGCCTACGTTGCGATGTTCTGAATCTATGGATTCATTAGATCTGTTTAGATTTAAAGTTTTGTTTTAGATCTGTATAGGTCTATGATCTGTGGACTTGTAATTGTTTTACATTTGATGTTGTAGTTAGTTGTAAGTTTTTTCTGTTTAATGAATGAATTTTCATTTTAACTCAAAAAAAAAACACACAAAACTATAAATTGAACAAGGAATAGACAGAAGGACCACAAGAAAAGCTGTCTGGCTTTCCCAAATCTGCAAAGTAGGAGAAATTTATTACTTTTTACACGTTATATTTAACTAAGCAAGCTACTTTTTTATTTTTACTTTATATATATTTCCCAAAAATTAATGGAGAAAGAGAGGGAAAGTGCTTTGCTTGGACGCGTAGCACATTGCAGTAGACTGGCCCACGGTTCCGAACCGCGGTTTGATTCGGTTCGCCGGCTCCGGTTCCTCCAAATTGAGGAACCGAACTAACCTTATGCTCACGGTTCGGTTCCAAAATCGAACCGCCGATTCCGATTCCAAACCGAATACGGTTCCTATACGGTTCTGGTTCGGTTAAACCGAACCTTTTGTTTTTAATTTTATTTAGATAAAATGTTTAGCAATTTAGTTTAAAATAAAAAGAAAAAGGAAAAAACGCGAGCATGATTCATCTAAAATATTTCCATCAGCTACACTTGTTTTACTTCAACAATTGAACGGGGCATGCCAAAACCTCTTTTGCGATGATTGAGATGATTGTATAAGGTTGAGTTCTTTGACCACCATTTCAAAATATCTAAGTCTTCAATATCTATTTCACTAAACTCGAAAGAAGTAGTTAAATAATTCTCCTGCTCTACATTTGAGCTAGAGGAACCCTTGACGTTTACTTTTTCCTAAGTAATCGTTGTGCAATATTAAAAATATCATAATAAACATTTTACATTTCTTCTAGAATGTATTTACCAAAACAAGATTGTTGCTTTTAACCTTAAAAAAAACGGTTCCATCACGGTTCCATATACGGTTCTAACCGAAGCGATTAAAACTTGGGATTTGCCGGTTTTGAGACCAGAACCGAACCGAACCGATCTACACTGATTCGGTTCGGTTTTGGAACCGATTGACCACGGTGATTTCTGGTTTAAAACCGATTGTGGTGATTCAGGCCCGTTTCCGGTTTTGGTTCCATTTGGCCAGGTCTACATTGCAGTAGACGAAGCCATGTGAGCACCATTTTTATTTTTATTCTCTCTTTTGGCAGAGGATGATCAGCCATCAGCCATGTGACCCTTTGGCCTTTGCTAAATAAATTATATTTTAATCGAAAATTAAATTAAATACTGTAATTTGTATATTATTCTAAAAGGTAGTTATATTGTATCATTACATACAATTATAATAGTTTCATAAAATTAGACATGGATAATTATATAAGAATTTGAGGTAGTTTTATTTTTTGTGTTACATGTAATGAAATAATTAACCATAAATACAAAGGAAGAGACATGAGGACAATACAATATGGTCCATATGGACCCGCTCGTCAGCATATCCGTATCTGATTCTACGGCTACTCGAAATTAATCATTAATTGTTTCCTTTTTTTATTTGGTGGAAAGAATTATTAATTGCTTTTGTTCACAACAAATATGCTAATATTGTTGGGTTCCATGTCCATGGACCATATAGGCCCACCACAATTTTTTCAGATTTTTTCTTTTTTCACTGAATGTAACCCTAAAAGTAAGGGACAATGTGGCCTTAAGTTTGGAACATAAAAATTACTAGGAATTAGAATGTCTTGTTTCTTTTCACAAAACTTATAGATGTCAAAAACTAGCTCGACTCGATATAGGGTCAGGATGAGCTATGATATTGTAAACGAGAAAAAAAGTCGGGAAATTCCACACCGCCCGGGAAATTCCAGGCCATTCGGGTTAGACCGTTTTCATCGGTTGGATTGGGTTTATGCCTCTAAGATGACGATCCGATTGAATTTTGGCTTGGTGGGAAAGACCGCCTGGACTCCATTTGATGATCTAGAGATATCACCTTATCACCTTATTAGTTCCAATAATTTTATAGTTTTATTCTTCTTTTTATTAAGTGAAAATCTTTCTTTTTGGGGGATAATACAAATTGCAGGGCTAACTATCTTAGACAAAATAAAACAACCAAAAGAGAAATAAATATAGAATACCACTCTGGAATCAAATTCAATCCACCACTTTTTTACAATATCAAATATTAAATACTCTTTATTTTTAACTAACTATACCCTACTACACTCCCTTCTTCACTCCTTTTTCTCACATTCGCCACGCTCCTGAAAACCCAACTCCTCAAAAATCAATGACCCTTGGGTTTCATTTCAGTTTTATTTTCAGATGTTTATATTGAACTATTTTTATTAATTTTTATGTAATAATAAAGAAAAAGCTTTTGATTATTATATTTTTCTCGTACATATATAAATTTAAAAACAAATATATATTTATTGGTAATATTTTTACATGAAAAAAATTTAAAGTATTAATAAAACTGTCAAAATGAGTCGACCAATAAAAAGTTGGGATGCTTCATTTTTAAATGCCCAAAATGAACAACACTTATTTGGTCCAAAGCCCATTCAAATTTCAAAACAATGGGTAAACCTGACCGACTCGATTTTTATGTGTATTTTTATGAGACCGACCGATTTGTATGTGTATTTTCAAGTGTTGAAGTGGGTCGAGCTGAAAAAAAATAGCGCCTACTATTAAAATTTAATTAAAGCTCCTCAAAATTTCAATCCCCAATTGAAATTTGAAACCCATTCAAACACGTACTACTATTGTCTCTACGACCTTGTCTACTACGATAAGAAAATCTCAGATCCATCTTCCTTTATAGTCCCTTTATTTTACTCAGTTTTCTTCTTCCCCATCTCTCTCTCTGATAAAAAAGCAAAACCCCGATCCACCACCGCCACCACCACCACCACCACCAATGGGGAAGGGCGGCGCACTCTCAGATGGGGTGGTGAAAAAGATCATCCTCTCCTACACCTATGTCGCCATCTGGATCTTCCTCTCCTTCACCGTCATCGTCTACAACAAATACATCCTCGACAAAAAGCTCTACAACTGGCCTTTCCCCATCTCCCTCACCATGATTCACATGACCTTCTGCTCTTCCTCGCTTTCGCCGCCGTCCGCGTTTTCAAGCTCGTGGAGCCCGCCGCCCTCAGTCGCCGCGTCTACCTCTCCTCCGTCGTACCGATCGGCGCTCTCTCTCTCTCTCCCTATGGCTATCGAACTCCGCATACATCTACCTCTCAGTCTCCTTCATCCAAATGCTAAAAGCCCTAATGCCCGTCGCTGTGTATTCGATTGGGATTATGTTAAAAAAGACGGTTACAAAAACAACACCATGTTCAATATGCTCGCGATTTCAGTCGGAGTCGCCATTGCCGCTTATGGAGAAGCAAAATACGATTCGTGGGGGTTTTTCTGCAATTAGGCGCGGTTGTGTTTGAGGCTACCAGGTTGGTTATGATTCAGATTTTGTTGACCTCTAAAGGGATAAATCTAAACCCGATTACTTCGCTTTATTATGTCGCGCCGAGCTGTTTAGCGTTTCTTTCAATTCCATGGATATTCGTCGAGTACCCTCTGTTAAAGCAGCAGAGCACAGGGTTTCATTTCGATTTCGTTATTTTTGGGACTAATTCACTGTGTGCGTTTGCATTGAACTTGGCCGTGTTCTTGTTAGTGGGGAAAACTTCAGCGTTGACCATGAATGTTGCTGGGGTTGTTAAGGATTGGTTATTGATTGCTTTCTCTTGGTCTGTGATTAAAGATACGGTGACGCCATTGAATTTGTTCGGGTACGGGTTGGCGTTTTTGGGCGTGGGTTATTATAATCACTCGAAATTGCAGGCTTTGAAGGCGAAGGAAGCACAAAGAAGGCTCAGCCGACGGATGAGGAGTCGGGCAAGCTGTTGGAGGAGAGGGAAGGAGATGGAATGGGGAAGAAGGGAGATGCACAAGCTTAATTTAGAAAGTATTTAGTTAGAAAACGGGAAAAAGGAGTTTTAATTGGAATAAATATGAATGAAGAAAATTTGGTGGTTTTTCGCAGGTTGACTATGGTGTTTTTCGGTGGATCTGGGCTCTCTAGGTATGTTAACCGAAGGATATGATCTGTTGTTAATATACATTATTTTGGTTGAGATCCATGTTTCTTGCGCAGATTGCGGGTTTATGTATTATTTATTAAGCGCAAAAATAATAACCCTTTACATTGGTTTTGATCCTTTTGTTTATTCTGGTTGCCATTTTGAAGCTTATATGAATTGATATAAATTTCGTTACTTCGGAAATATTTGCAAGCTGCCATCTTTTTTCTGTTCTTTGATTACCTTATATCAGTAATGGTTTTTCTGGGTCTTGGTTTGACATTGTGCAAATACTTATGTGAATGGTTTATGTGACACTAAAAATGGGGTTTAAGTGCAAAATTTGTCCCTTAATGACAAAAATAACCGGAAATTCAGAAATCAGCCAGAATTTGATGACTTGACTGCCACATTATCACCCCTAATTGGGGAATTTTAATTTTGGAAATAGTGACGTGGATGCTGATTGGGATACAATATGCATATAAGTGCCATGTCTTTACTTCACATCCTAGTCCGCATCCATATCACTGATTCGGCTGGAAAATTGAAAATCCCCGATTAGGGATGATTTTGTGGCGGCCATATCATCAAATTCCCGCAATTTTTTGATTTATGATGATTTTAGTCCTTAATGTGTCGTATTTTTTAATTGAAGTCCTATTTTGCAAATAAAAGTCCGAAAATGCCCCAGTCAGGAAGTTACGGAACGAATTTTTGCAATTAAGCCCTAAAAATGGTCTACCAATTAGCTGAAAAGAAAGGGATGTCAGCTCGTTTAGCGTTGAAACTTTACATGTCTTTGGATATATGGTGCGAGAAAATGCCAAAATAAAATTGATGAGTGTGGAAAAAATTGGCCAAATTGAAAAAGTAGTGACGTATTTCATTGACTATAGACTTTGACTAAATCTAAATATGAGAGATGTTGGCTGGTATAGCTGAGGGCAATTTGAGATATGATTTTTTTCCTTTTACAGTAATATTCTACACATAGTAGGGAGAATATTGAAGAAGTAGGATCTGAATATACTTTACAGCTTCTTCTTTAAATTTATTTGATTTAGTGCAGCTGAATTCTTACTTTGCGTGCTTGTTTCATTCTTACGGATGTTTGGTTCTTGAATTCATGAAAAGAGAAATTCAAAGAAACTTATGATGCCTAGGCTTGCTTTTTTCCTTTTTTTTTTTGTGGGTTCAGTTGTTATGTTTTGATCCTTAGAAATCTTAGACATTTAATGAAGTGCCCTCTCATTGTGGTAAATTGTGCTTTAATCTTAGAAATTTAATGAAGTGCCCTCTGATTGTGGTGAATTTGCAATTTTGCATTATATTGCCACAGCATTGTTATATATGCTTTAGTGTAATAACTTGAGTCTTTGTTAACAATGTAATTGACTGAAGCCTTTGATATGAAAAAGTGGCAATTGCTGTTCATTGTAGCTTCACTGCATCATAAGTGTTCAGAACCTTGTTAGTCATAGTTATGGCAAAAACGTATGTGAGACAGTGAGACGTGTCACATACTTAAAAGTTCGTGAGGCAGTGAGATCTTTACACAAGTTTTTGGAGTTTTTTCGTTTTGAAATTTTTGGTTTACTTTTAAGGGTCATTTTTGTTTCTTTAGGGTTTATTTTTTTATTTTTTGAATTTATTTTAATTTTTGTAAAATTTATTTATTTATTTTTGGGCTCGGTCTCACGACCGTCCCGCATGAAACTTAGTCAAAACTAATTGTTCCAGCATCAGAACCTGTTACTGTTAGTAGGCCTCAAGGATTAACGGAAAAGAGGGGCGAGTTTAATTATAGAATAAAACCCATTCCAAATAATTATATTCTTGAGTGATTATGACTTCCTGAATTTTGACATTTTTCGTCTGCAAGTTGTTCTTATAAGAGTGATTGAATACTAATTGGTATAGATAAAATAATACAAGGAGACTAGTAGTATATGTGATTATTCTTGATTTAATTTGATTAGACTATAGATATTAGGTACTAGTTTGGCCACATAGTTGACTTTGCATATGGGGATTGCTTAAATTGTTTTACACTTAAAGAAATCTATTTGGTTGGCTTAATTCTCATGCATCTAGCAATAAAAAGCTTGCTTGTAGGGATTGTAAAGTCACTTAAATTTTAATTCCAATTAGGCTTGTTCATACATGTGGTTAAATATTCAACTAACTAGTGTTTTGTACTGACTGGTAAAAAATCTTTATGGAGCATTTAATAGATGATTGAATACATACGTCTGACCTTAAGTATAGAAGCTTGTACTTTGCCTTCCAAAGCAGGTTTATTCTATGCTACACTTGGAGTACACAGGACCCATGATAACCGTAGATTTGTTATAAATGTTTAAAGATTCACAAAAAGTCACATAGTCCGTGTGTGTGCATTTGATTTACAATAGATCTATACCGCCAGTGTATTTAAGAAAGATATGCAAAGACATTAAAAGCATTTGAAATAAATGTGCATGTTTATATATAAAAAGTGTCAGGCTGTTGCAACTCCCCATTCCAAAACATACATCCTCGAAATTGAACTTATATGTTCAAAGAACATTTCTAAGTTCACAAATGCACAAGTTTGATAAAGGGTTGAATTTAGTGGATGGCCACATTTTCATATTTTATGGTGGCAGTTTCTTTACACCTAACTTAGGAATTGACTGGCAAAAGTTACTTTTATCTTGGTTTTGAAACATTGGTCCAATCATTTGACAGAAGTTGTTCAAAAGATTATGGATTTGGAGAAAGACATCAAAACAATGTCCCACTTGATTTTGGACAAAGAAAATTGTTGAGGTGGTCTTTATATAAGATCGTTTACGAATTTAAGTTCGAGAGGTTAATCCTATAAAGACAAAAATTATAGTTTGTTTTTATGAGTATGGGTTTGGGTTGAATTCTATTAACATACAAGATCCGTCTCATGGACAATACCTCGAGACCGTCTCACGAATTTAAGTTCATGAGAAGGATCCTATAAAGCACAAAAATATGGTTTCTTTTTATGAGTATGGGTTTGGGTTGTAATTCTATTAATATACAAGATTCGTCTCATGGACAATATTCTTGAGACCGTCTCATACAAGAGTTTTGCCAAAATTGTTATGTAGCTCAAGATAATTTCTAGTGCGTACTTGATTGGTCTCACTTTATGGTAAGTGGTTGATAGTAGTTATGTGATTGTTGAGTTCACATTTTATGAATAGTGTTAAATCACAAGTGGATGTAATTACAATATGATCAATTAGGAAAACCAAATTGAATTTAGAATATAATTCTACATTCGAAAAATTGGGATTAGATTATGATTTCATTAAGTTTGTTCCATAGTATGTGGTGTAACTGTTGATTTGGAGATACCACTAATGACCGATTTATTCATCAGTTTTAATGTCCATAATCCAATATGAGTTTTGGTAATTTAAAATATACTAATCCATTATCTACGAGTCTAGTGGGCTGCATTTTTCCCAATTAGCCCATAACTAAAAAAAAAAAAAAAAATCTCAATCAATTACTCTTTTGATTTATTGTAAAAATTCCCGTATACTGATTAATCCCGCCTGCAGCGCTAGGCCTCTTATCTGCCTACGGTTTTTTTTTTCTCGATTACACCGCTAATCCCGCCTGCGTCCCGCTAACCCACCTAGGCAAGCAAACCAGTCATTGTCTATCGCTATCGGATTTTATCAAATTGGGAAGCCCAAAAGTACATTTCTTACCACTTGATCAAAAAATTTATAGTTTGACGTTTTTGTCCCTTGTTAGCCTCATTCTATTTTAAATTACCATTATTAACAACACCCGGACAAATTTTTATAGCTTCTCTTTCCAAATCACTTTTTTAGAATGATTTTCAGGCTAATAATGTTAATGGACTTTTTAAAAGACTGCTTACTTTTTATTCTTCTTAAATGTCCATTTTCTAGATGGATTTTTTGATGCAGGCGTATCAAGGATATTGTCTTCTAGATTTAGGATCATATCAATTATATTTATGTTATCTTTTATCCCATGATTCTCTTTTATCTTGTTTATATTTAGGATAATTTTATAATTAGAGATTCTACTTCCTATATATTGTATGTCTTAGAGCTTTTCAAGAGGTAGTGAATAGTTTAATAAAAATGTGTGAGAGAGTTTTCTCTTGTTTCTCCCAACTTATCGGTATTTGTAGGAATCAACGAGATTTTGAATGCCAGTAATTTGGTATTTGCGAGCGAATCAACAAATGGTGTCAGATATTTCTCATCAAACGCTTCCTTGCTTCACTTTTGTTGAAGAAGTGATCCCAAATATGCAGTTAATATATTAAGTTCATGTAGGAACTAGGAAGCCTATCTTTTGCTTTTTCTTAAATTAAAACAAGTGCAAAGATTATGGTCCTCCTAATTATTTATTTTAAGATTATATTAGCCAGGAAAAGAGAATCCAAAAAGTAAGTAAATAATAAATATATCATAGTCAGATGTGATACCACCCAGGAGTGAGGACACCAACATAATGGGGAGTAATAAACTATAGATTTTACTTGTAATTTATTTGCACCTTAGTGCTTGTCATTTTTTGACAACCAATCATAGGATTTGAATTGTAAACTACTTTAGTGCCCATAATGAAATGATAACCTTATTACTGTTCCTTTTTTCAGATGTTCTCATTTGAATCCACCAACTTTTGTCTTTCAGCTTCATCACGAAATTATGGTTTCAATGGTATCATAATGTGGCTTTTGACCACCTTTGGGAAGATCCACATTGAATGTGAAAGAATTATACCATGGATATTTACTAAAAATTTCACAGAGTAAGGATGCGATTGCAGATGTGGTTACATTCACAATCACATGTAGCGGAATTTTGAAAACATAAACAAGACACAAGATATAAAAATTATCTACAAGCCAACTAGCTTGTAGACGTGCCAATATGGCGAAACTTTCCACTAGTAAAATCGTTTGATACGTATAAAAAATATTAAAACCAACTAGTAGAAAATCAACGAAAACTCCTATCTAGAGTAGATCGATCTATGTAATTCGGTTCATCCAACAATAGACATGTGTGGACTACGTTAATCACAATACAAAAAACAATGGATGAAAAACCTAACAAACACAACTGCAGGGCTGAATGTGATCTTAAATGTAGTCACATTCGAGATCGCATCCCAGGCAAAATGAGACTCCTTGTGCTTGTATGACTCTTAATTCTCTCAAGACTCTTGTAACTCGTGGTATTTCTTGTGTAATCGATTATGCACGTCCTCTTCCCTTTATATAGCCGCCCAAACCCTTCAAGAGACATAATACACAAGGAAAGAAGATATATACAAATATATGACAAATAAATCACTTATGTTAGGAAACAAGATAACTATCCAATAGTCCTAAATATATCGCATTACCATATCAATATGGTTTATTTCCTAATCTAAAAAAGTCCTAATCACACCATAAGTCTAGAAAGGCAAAACAAATCAAAATCCAATCTTTATATTTTAGGAAATTATATTTGGCGATAAAAAAACCGCCCTAACAATCTCCCCCTTTTTGCCTTTCTGGACAAAACACTTATCAAGCACAAAACAAACTAACTCCCCCAATATAACAACTCCCTAAATATCATCTTTGAGTAAAAATATCAAATAGATGCAATTACATTCCAGGTCACATTCATAACTGCAACATAAAACATCCAAGAAAGCAATCAAATATTCAGAAAACCAGAAAACTCCCCCTAAATCGAAAGTATCACAATCAAGATCAATCAACATTTTTCTCCCCCTTTTTGTCCAGAAAACATAGGTAACAAAATCATGTATGCTCCCCCTGACTTGGACACGTAAAAGTTCATTTCATATTCAAAAATTTGAGGAGAATAACGGATCACAAGACTTTAAAATTTTTGGAAAACAAGCACAAGAAATGTGATCAAGAATAAAGAAAAGTCTAGATTTTCCATAAATTAGGATTCCCAAAAAAATAGAAATAGAATCCCACAAATCAGTGACACTCTTAACTAAAGATATAGATAATTATGAGCAAAATCTATTCAAAAATTCCAAGTCCTTCAAACCGTGTATAACCCACAAAATATATCCATCAAGATTTTCAAGATTTTGGGAAGAGAAAAATATCACTCTCAAATTATATATGGAAACCAAATCTCAGCAAAGAATCCAAAATCACCAGGACATGCAAAACCTAATATGCCTAATGCAACACCAAAAAGGAAAAACACACGTAAAAGGTGAAATGTGCTGCAACAATGGATATATGTTCAAATGTCGTCACATTTTGAGTCACACCTGTACTAACTGATTCAATGAATCGCAATCCGAAATCCCAGCTTTTCAAAATTTTTCGAGTTTTCTCCAATTTTTCCAAGTCTCATGAGGGAGTTAACCAGAAGGGAGCTTTCACTCAAATGCTATGGGTAGCTCTTTTTTCACATGATCATGCCTTTTTAAACAGCAATAAGCTTGAAGAAATTAGTCACAATGAATAGCTTCACACAATTGGTTGGTAGCTTTTTCCTATAAGGCCTCCAAACATGATTAAGACTTTATTCACAACTCAGCTACTGGGAAAGATATCATCATTTTTTTTGTTGGAGAGATCAACTCACACCAATTTTTCAAGTGAGATAATATATGTGACTAGTTCGAACCATCAATCCACTTTTTGTCGATATGCATGAAAACCTTACAATGCAGGGATGTCTACAAAAAAAATCAAAAGAAATAGAGGAGAGGAAAAGAGATGCAACGTATGGCTGTCACAACGGATGTGATGTGCAATGCTGTGACATCTCGTGTAACATTTCAGAGAACACACAAACCGAGAGACTTCCTTAAATTGGAGAATCTCTCAAAATCCAAAGCCTTGGTGAAGATTGTAAGTCAAGCGGCTACGATAATCTAGAGGGGGTGAATAGATTATCTCCATCTTTTCGATTTTGCCCTCTTTTTCGAACCGAAAGCTCAAAGACAATAATAAAGGTGCGGAATGTAAACAACACACGTCGATTTAAAGAGGTTCAACCACCTAGGGCCTAATCCTCTACCACCCCGGTATATCAGGGATGGATTTCAAAAAAGAAAAAAAGATTTTATTAATTTACCACAAATTAATACAACACCAACTTACAACAACACCTTGAAGAGCACCACACTCTTCTTCAACACCACCTTTGAGATTACCACAATCTCACTTGAAGATTACCACAATCTCCAACGGCACCTTGTGAAGATTACTGATCTTCAACCTTGAAGAATACCAAAATTCTTCAACACCTCAACAAGAAGATTACCACAATCTTCTTACACCTAACACCTAGATCACCCAAGTGTGTTCTTACCACAAGAACACTCACAAGGATATCTTGTGTTGAATGATTACCCAAATTCAAGATTACAACTCGATAATTGATAATACAATAGAGTGCAAGTGTAATCAAGAAAAGCCTAGACCTCAAGAATGTGAAAGTGAATAGCTAGGCAAATTACAACAAGAAATAAGACAATGTAAGAACAAGTGTATTCTTGAGTGTATCTTGTTGTGTTGTAGTTTTTCTCTTATGTTGTTGCTTCAATTCTTCCTCTATTTATAGGAGATGATTGATACTTGATAGGCTCCTCTTGGAATCTGATATCTACAAAAAAATTGCAATTAAAATCAAGATTATAGTTGTTAGAAATCAATCCCACAATTTAAGGGAAAGTTGTCCTTTGCACAACGGTTAGAATTTTCTTTGTCAAAGCATAGGCGACGGTCGCACAAAAATAGAAGTTTGAAACATATCGCAAAGCAAATTAACACAGGCGACCGATCGAAGTGCACCTCGACCGGTCAAAGGCTAGGGCGACGGTTGCACTGACCAAAAAGCGAAAAAGAACAAAGTTTCGTTTCGATGTTTTGCTCCAGTGCACCGGTCGCCTCTTTGGTCGACCGGTCGACCGCCTAAATGCAATGTTGTCCGATTTTTGACGAAAATAAACCTCAAGAAATACTCCGAAAAATTCGTAAAAATATTTTAAACCGATCGGGAGTATTTAGGACAACATTAGAAATATAGTTTTGAAGAAATAAAACATTTACACAAAAGTGTTGTTCGATATAAATTCCAATAAATACTCAGAAAAATAGTAGAGACATTTTAGATCAATTGGGAGTATTAGGACAACATAGTTTCAATGTAAAAACCTATTGACTTAAAAACATTAAATGTGTTGTCCAATTTTATATCGAAAATAAACTTGAGGAAATACTCCGAAAAATATTAAAACCATTTTAAATCATTTAGGAGTATTTGGACAACCTTTAAAACCATTGTTTTGGTGTAAAATCAAAATCATCAAAATCATGATAAACCATTTATCAAACAATCTCCCCCTTTTTGATGATTACAAACCAAAACAATTTTAACGAGGTCGATTTTGAAAACAAAACAATTTTTACCTAGGTTAAAGAGAACTATCCGTTGTGAGCGACAACATTCCATGCAATAAAAACACAAGGATGGGAGTAAAGATATTCAAACACATATAGCAAATGCTCCCCTATCAACATGCACAACAAGAGTTATATAGAAGCAACTTAAACATAAGCTAAAATATTAGCTTTTCGATATTGAGCTTAAGTATCAATAACTTAAAAGCTCCCCCCTGTCAAAGATACATCATTAGAACCGTATATAAGTTCATACTACAACCAATGGACCATGATTCATACATAACGATAATGCACCAAGTGGACTAAGTATGATCCACAACTTATGGCTTTATGAAGCCATAGCTTATAGCTTCTTTTTCGTTTATCTTAGCTTTTATTGAGCTAATGAGCTTATAACCTGTTTCTCCCCTTTGGAATCATCAAAAGAATGTTAGCACGATAAATACATCATATATTCTTATCAAAGTGCGCAAGTAAACCGATGTATCGAGCCATTTGAACATTGAAGCTTTTAAACCAAATAGAAGAGTCGAATCATACGACTTGTAGAAGCTTATGAAAAATCATTTGATTTGCAAAAACATGATCTCTATAAATATATGAGACTTTTGAAATCGAGAGAGTCATGTAGGTGATGAATTTTTCATTGAAACGTTTTATCGAACACTTGGCGGGCGTCAAAAATAGAAAAAGTTATATATAGCCCTTGTAAATGAAATCAAGCCAAGTTTTTCATCACCAAATACAATTTAACAAATATCATTCATCAACAATCAATAAGCTCATCACAAACATATATGAATTACATCAAGAAAAATACATATAAGCCACAAACTCAAGGGTTCAACCCAATTGAGCTAAAGATAGTGAAATTCTTACCATTAAATCGGTAAAAGACGAGCAATGATGATGATAGTCGAGCTATATAATCCCCAAGATATATAATTCATGCATCAAAACTCATTTGAAGTGAATTGTGTATGAAATTTTCAAGGGGGACGAAAAATGGCCAAAATGTGTCAAAGTGACGAATCTTTGAAGACAGAACCATTTTAATCCAAATTATAGCCTAGGGCGACCGGCCGAGGTTGAGGCGACGGTCGACGTTGAGGGCGACGGTTGCCCTCAACCCTTTCAGCCCATTTTGTCTGTCATTTTTTTCAAAATCCGAATTTTCAACCAAAAATCCGATTTTTCGCCCCCAAGTTTTAAAAACGTGCAAAATACAAACGTAGACCTCATTCAATATACATTATGTCATGATCAAGCTCGAAATGAGGTAAAATGCTCGGCGTTGAGCGATTAAAAAGTCCGCGAGAGATCCTTGAGACTAATTAAACACATCTCAAGTTTTTGTTAAACGTGCAATCCCGTTAAAAAATTATCGAATCTCAATATGTTTAGTTCGATTATGACGAACCATATTTTGAAAAATTATTATCACCGGACTTGTTATCCCAAAAAATAATAAAGTTTTGAGACTTTGGATACAACAAGTCATAAGAAAAAGTGCCTTTCAAATATTTGAAAATTTCTTTTAATGGCACTTTAATGAGATTCGTTGGGATAGTTTTTGAAGTCGAGCCATATAGACATAAGGCATATGGATTGTCGAGTCTATTGGAATAATACAAGAAAACATACCTCGAATTTGTTTGTCAACCGATATGCCTTTCTCAACCTTTGTCAATTTTTAGCCATAGAGGTTGAGATGGTTCTTTCTTTCTTCAATGCTTAACTTCTTCAAGAGTTCTTTTGAAATATAGCCATCTTCTTGGTCCAAGCAAGAAATTGAGCTCCCCAATCATACTTATTTCGAGCTCACCTAGTATCAACTTAGAAAAACATATCTTGCACAAATATTCATTAGTAGCACCAAAAATATTCTCATAAATATGCACAAGTAAACAATCTTGCCCTTTATTAAAAACAAAGAGAGTAGTATCAACTTTACCTCTTGTAAAATCATTTAGCAAAAAAAAGCTAAGTCTATCATACCATACATGGGGTACTTGCTTTAAACCACACAAGGTCTTCTATAAAAATCATTTGGCCTAAAATTTTAAACTCCGATAAACTTCTATTTGAATGAAACCATTTAGAAAATTGGATTTAACATCCATTTGGTAAAGCTTGAAATTTTCTTAAAACAAGAATGGGCAAGTAAAGTGCAAATATTACATCAAAATCAATACCTTCTTCTTGAAAATACCTTCGAGCTACTAACTTGCCTTAGTTCGACCAATGTTGCCTTGGTCATCGAGTTTGTTCAGGAATACCCTTTTTGTCTTCTTCATTACTATCATCATAGGGCATCCAATTGATCTAAGGTGTTCATAATAGAACATTTACTTCCAAATATTTTGAGGTAACAATATTTGGAGTACTTCATTTCTCATCTACACAACTTGACAAACTCATTACCGGCAGACGCTTATATAAGCAAGAAAGAATAATCCAAGTGTAAAAACATGTCTCAATCATCAATCACAAAATATCTTGAATAAGAGCATAGTAGAAATAGACACTATATATATAGACCATGAAGCAAGAGACACATACTATGCATTTAGAATATCATCAAGAGTCTAATAAATCATGCAAGTTCAAATAAGCTTAAGAAAGCTACAAAAGGACTCTTTAGAAATTTGAAAATCCGATAGCATATAGTTGAGACCTCATTAAAAAATATTTGAACAAGAGTTGATAAAGCAAATATGTGCAATCAAATATTGAATAGTGCCTTTCAAAAAATCTAAAAGTCCTCTTAATGACACTTGTATTAATTACTATGAAAAACAAGCACATAGGCACATGGCAATACATATATCGAGTCTATAAGAGTAAGAATAACACAAGTAAACATACCTCGATAATTTATGCCTTTCTTGACAAATAATGACGTAAATGGCCATTTGTGAAAATATGTAATTCCTACATAATTCTTAAAACAAATCTAAAGACAAATCATAATGATAAAAGTGTAGGCTAAGAGATATCACAAGTAAACACATGCCATAAAAATCCATAAGAGATGATAACACACTTTAGTCTTCAAAAATGCACAAGAGTTTTAAAAACATCATATAAGGTCTTCTTTTTCAAAAATATTTTAAAAGCACAAATATATATTGAAGACTTTAATTAAAAAAATAAATACTTGAAAACTCATTTTGCAATTAAGACACAAATAAAAGCATGCATAATAACAAAATAAAATGCATATTTAACTAGGGAGATACGGGTTACCAATTACGCCATTTCAATGGGTTGTGTCGTTCCCATTGTTGATGATATCTTCCCCTTGAGAAGTCACTTTGTTGATGATGACTTCTTTGATTACTCCATTTCAAGGTTTGTTGCCTTCCCATTGTTGAAAGTCTCTTCTTCTTTGAAAATCATCTTGTTGATGATATCTTTGCCATTTCCAAGGATTGTGTTCTTCCCATTTTTGAGTATATCCTCTTCTTGGAAATTTGTTTTGTTGAAAATAGTTTTTTCTTCTTTGATCAAATGAAACGGTCATTTGATGTCTTCTTGGCGGTATAAATTTTCTTCGATCATTATTTCACGAGTACCTAATATGACATTGTTTTGTGGTACCCTTATGTGTTTGGGTCCTTTGGGATTAGTCTTGAGACTTTTAAGTCTCCAACAATAATTAGAGCTATTTCTAGCTCGACAGAATTAGCCGTATGACCCTTTTACCGCAATAAAAACAAGTAATAATTCTAGGAGCATAATGACCAACATGCTTAGAGACTTGATTCTTTTTCATATGATTGACAACATTAAACTTATGATCAAGTTCTAGTTTTGAATTATCACAATAATCAACAATTTCAACGGTACTCAAGTTGGATTTAGATAAATCCCCTTTCATGCAATTAATATCCTCAACAAGAGTACTATTTTCTTTTTCAAGGTTTCTAACCTTGTCAAGTGTGGTGGTGTGAGCACATGATAGTGATTCATAGGAAGTAAATAAACTATCCTTTTCATTTTTCAAAACATTGAATTCCTTTTTCAAATTTTTGTATTTAACAAGCAAGCTTTGGAATTCATTTTGAAGTTAATCATAATCATTTTGCAAATCACTATAATCATTATCATAGGAAGTAGAGGGTTTAGAACTTACCTCGTTTTTTCTTCGATGCCTATGAGGCATTGTTCAACTTCTTCATCATGGGAGGTTGTAAAAGGCTTATCCCATGTTGTTGGATTTGATGTTGTATCCATTTGTGAAGTAGATGCTTTTGAGTTGCTCCTTTCATTTGCATATACTTCATAGATGGCTTCTAATTTTGCCATACTTCATGTGCCGATCGAATACCTACAACATGATCAAATTCTAAAGTGGTAAGTGAACAATGTAAAATATTAAGAGCTTTACCATTTAAGGAGATGATTTTTTCTCTTCATCATTGAGCTTTTTGAAGCCTTTTGAGGTGTGTGGTGTATCTTTCATCGGAATGGATTCTCCATTAATGACGGTGTTCCAAATGTCGAACCCGCAACCTTGTAAATAACATTCCATTCTTTCTTTCCAAAATGTAAAATTTTTGGAATCAAACCGAGGTGGCTTGGTGGTGGAGGTGCTAGGAAAGATGAGCTTCGTTCAGAGCCGACGATCGTTTCTCTTCACTCGCGATGTGAAACGAGCTTGCCAAAGAGTTTGGCTTTGATACCACTTGTAAGTCCAAGCGGCTACGATAATCTAGAGGGGGTGGTGAATAGATTATCTCCATCTTTTCGATTTTGCCCTCTTTTTCGAACCGAAAGCTCAAAGACAATAATAAAGGTGCGGAATGTAAACAACACACGTCAATTTAAAGAGGTTCAACCCACCTAGGCCTAATCCTCTACCACCCCAAAGATATCCGGGATGGATTTCAAAAAAGAAAAAGATTTTATTAATTTACCACAAATTAATACAACACCAACTTACAACAACACCTTGAAGAGCACCACACTCTTCTTCAACACCACCTTTGAGATTACCACAATCTCACTTGAAGATTACCACAATCTCCAACGGCACCTTGTGAAGATTACCACAATCTTCAACCTTGAAGAATACCAAAATTCTTCAACACCTCAACAAGAAGATTACCACAATCTTCTCACACCTAACACCTAGATCACCCAAGTGTGTTCTTACCACAAGAACACTCACAAGGATATCTTGTGTTGAATGATTACCCAAATTCAAGATTACAACTCGATAATTGATAATACAATAGAGTGCAAGTGTAATCAAGAAAAGCCTAAACCTCAAGAATGTGAAAGTGAATAGCTAGGCAAATTACAACAAGAAATAAGACAATGTAAGAACAAGTGTATTCTTGAGTGTATCTTGTTGTGTTGTAGTTTTCTCTCTTATGTTGTTGCTTCAATTCTTCCTCTATTTATAGGAGATGATTGATACTTGATAGGCTCCTCTTGGAATCTGATATCTACAAAAAAATTTCAATTAAAATCAAGATTATAGCTGTTAGAAATCAATCCCACAATTTAAGGGAAAGTTGTCACGCACAACGGTTAGAATTTTTTTGTCAAAGCATAGGCGACGGCCGCATTTAAATAGAAGTTTGAAACATATCGCAAAGCAAATTAACACAGGCGACGGTCGAAGTGCACCTCGACCGGTCGAAGGCTAGGGCGCTTGGCGACGGTTGACTCGACCAAAAACCGAAAGAACAAAGTTTGTTTGATGTTTTGCTCCTGTGTACTGCCGCTCTTTGGTCGTCGGCCGATCGCCTTAAATGCAATGTTGTCCGATTTTTGATGAAAATAAACCTCAAAAAATACTCCGAAAAATTTGTAAAAACATTTTAAACCGATCGGGAGTATTTAGGACAACATTAGAAATATAGTTTTGAAGAAATAAAACATTTACAAAAAGTGTTGTTCGATATAAATTCCAATAAATACTCCAGAAAAATAGTAGAGACATTTTAGATCAATTGGGAGTATTAGGACAACATAGTTTCAATGTAAAAACCCACTCGACTTAAAAACATTAAATGTGTTGTCCAATTTTATATCGAAAATAAACTTGAGGAAATACTCAGAAAAATATTAAAACCATTTTAAATCATTTAGGAGTATTTGGACAACCTTTAAAACCATTGTTTTGGTGTAAAATCAAAATCATCAAAATCATGATAAACCATTTATCAAACAAAGATGTCTGCAGTAAGCGATTTTCGTAGCAATATACTCAATTCGAATTATATTTTTCTCAACTAAATCTCGAATAAAGTGATGTCTAATATCTATGTGTTTAGTACGAGAATGTTGGACAAGATTTTTGAGATATCAATCGCACTTATATTATCACAATAAATGTTTAAAATATCACAATGAAAATCATTTTCTTTTCTATTGAATCGATCAAAATCTTCATGCAAAGTATTATTAAAAATCATCTTTCAAATTACAAACACGTTTTTAGGCTTAGAAAAAGTGATAGAACAAGAAGTTCTTACCATTAAACAAGTACAAGACAAACACACTAGTCTTACCATATCTCGATAGTTTACCCTTTCTTTCCTTCTAGTTCTTATGCCTTCAGATACATCACCTATGACTTGAGAGATTGGATGATTCTTTTGAATTCTGCTTGGGGGATCTCGTCTTTCATTGGTGATTAAATCATGTCTTTTCAAGTTTGTTTCAACTAGTTCGGTGTCGAATCGTAGTCGACTCGGCCTACAAAGCAGACACGGATGTGGGCTCGATGCCGTCACATTTGGTTCTACATTTGAGACAATTTTGTGGATGGGGCTTCATTCACATTCTCGCGATTCCGTGCTTACATCCATCACAAGTGCAGTCTCAACAAATTCGAGCAGATCTCCAACATTGTCTTCTTCACTCTCACCTGCAAGACTAGAAAGATCACCGAATACAATATTTACAGATTCCACTACCGTCTTTGTCCGAAGATTATAAACTCGATATGTATGACTATTTGAAGAGTAGCCTAAGAAAAGAATTTTGTCACCCTTTGAGCCAAATTGAGCAATGTTATCTCGATCATTCAGGACATAACAAATACAACCAAAGACATGAAAATATTTGAGGTTTGCTTCTTTCCCAAAAGTATTTCATAAGGTGTCATCAAACTTCCAAGCCTCAAATATACACGATTGGCAATATGACATGCGGTATTTAGAGCTTCTGCCCAAAAACCTTTTGAAAGTCTTTTAGAACTCAACATGACACCGGATTTCTCATGCAATGTACGACTTTTCCTCTCTGCCACTCCATTATGTTGTGGAGTTTTAGGAACAAAAAATTCATGGGAAATCCTCTTTCTATCACAAAAGACGAGAAAGAAGAGTTCGCAAATTCTTTACCATGTTCCGACCTAATTCTAACAATGTTAGCCTATCTGATTAACAACTCTTCTATGCCAACTTCTAAATACTTCAAATGTTGATTTCTTACGTAAAAAATAGATCCAAGTAAAATGTGAAAAATCATCAACAATCACAAAAAAATATTTCCTTCCACCAATACTTTCAACTTCAACTGGACCCATAATGTCCATAAGAAGCAATTCAAAACACAGTGTGGTATTGAAATGTGGTAACATTTGGCGTGACACTCTTCTTTGTTTATCCTTTTGACAATTTCCACACACATTAGCATTCTTCATGCAAAATTTCGGAAAACCACGAACAACCTCAAATTTTACAAGATCCCTCATTTTCGTAAAACTTAGATGACCTAATTTTTGGTGCCATAGGTCAGATTCATCTGTGTGTGCGCAGTGTGACACATTTTGTTATTAACAAGCGATAGCGATTATCGATGATATTAAACCAAAGAAGAACACACATGTTAGAATCATTAAAAACCTCACAAGATTTTTTTGTTGAATTTAACATAGAGATTATCATCACACAATTGGCTAATACTAAAGAGATTAGCATTTAGACCATCCACATGCAATACATTCCGTAACCTAGGTAGGCCATCAACATTCAAAGTGCCCATTCCAACAATTTTTCCTGTACCTCCACCTCCATAGGTCACATTACCACCATCATGCTTTACATAGTCGTTAAATACTCAAAAGTACTGTCATGTGTCGTGAACACCCGCTATCAAAGTACCAAGATCCCGCAATGTTAGATCTCAAAGAAGTATATATAACATGACATTTAACATCGATTTCTTAACCTGCACAAATTTGGAAAAATGTGAAATGTGATTACGAGGATGTCGTAACATTTTGGATGACATCTGACATGCAGAATTTTTGTTCGCCAAATCTGATTTCATTTTGTAACAAAATGGCCTAATGTGTCTAGGAGCATGTCAATAGTGACAAATAAAGTGGCGTTTTGAGGTTTAGACTTCAGTGAAAAACTCTTCTTATTGTTGGAGGAATCTGAAGATTCTCTTTGTTCTTTTGCTTTAACAAATACATGAGTTTTATAACCAATGCCAGCTTTATCATCACTACCCATGGAAAGAATATCATCCAGTTTTGCTTTCCCAGAATTAAACCTTTTCATGCTTTCAAGAGATTCTTCAAGTTTAGAATGTACCTTTTCGAACTCAAGTTCTTTCTTGGTAAGAGAGGCCTCCAACCTGGTAACCACTTCTCTTTGATCATCATTCTCCTTCGAGTCGATCATTCTCCTTTTTTAGCATCTCGTTCACTTTAATCCTTTTCAGCCAATCCTTATACAGGTTTGCGTACGTATCTTCCAGACTTTCATCATCAGATTCATCATCCTGTTCAACATCATCAAGAGCAGAGGTAGAATTGAAACAAAAAGGTTAGAGACGGATAATAGATCTTGTTCTTCGGATGTGACCTCATATGTGATCGGAGAAGGTGTGATCACATCTCGGGCCACACCTCCGAGACACGAAGGATTTATTTGGAGAGACTTTCGATCTTTCACAAGGTGGTCGAACCTCGGGGTTCTTTTTTTTTTTTTTGATGGCGTTCTCATTGTCGTTTCATTGTCACTTAAGGTGACACTCAAACTCATTCCTTTTTCACAAAAATATTTGCACATTTTTCAACATAATGACCATATCCGCAACAAAAGTAGGGACACTAGGAATATCCATGCTAACAAAAATCGGGATCAACACTTAGTGTCGTCAAGTGTGTAGCTCTAGATGCCAATTGAAAGAATTATAGCACAAATATTTACCAAAAAGTTTCGCATAGTAAGGATGTGATTGCGGATGTGGTTACATTCACAATCACATGCAATGAATTTTGAAAACAAAGAACAAGACACAAGATATAAAAATTATCTCCAAGCCAAATAGCTTGTAGACGTGCCAATATGGCGAAACTTTCCACTAGTAAAATTGTTTGATACGTATAAAAAAATATTAAAACCAACTAGTAGAAAATCAACGAAAACTCCTATCTAGAGTAGATCCGATCAATGTAATTCACTCATCCAACAATAGACATGTGTGGACTACGTTAATCATAATACAAAAATAATGGATGAAAAACCTAACAAAACACAATCAAGGGGTCAATGTGATCTTAGATGTAGTCACATTCGAGATCGCATCCAGGCGCAAAGAAGACTCTTGTGCTTGTATGACTCTTAACTCTCTCAAGACTCTTATAACTCGTGGTATTTCTTGTGTAATGATTATGCACGCCCTCTTCCCTTTATATAACCGTCCAAACCCTTCAAGAGACCTAATACACAAGGAAAGAAGATATATACAAATATATGACAAGTAAATCACTTATGTTAGGAAACAAGATAACTATCCAAGAGTCCTAATATATCAATACCATATCAATATGATTTATTTCCCTAATCTAAAAAAGTCCTAATCATACCATAAGTTTAGAAAGGCAAAACAAATCAAAATCCAATCTTTATATTTTAGGAAATTATATTTGGCGATAAAAACCGCCCTAACAGTAATTTAAGACAAAAACTCAGTGGTCGATGACGCCTAACGGTGCGGCCCGTTAGACGGATCGACCGCGACCGAGTCATATATTTTTAATTTCCGCCAATAGCATTTTTGTAATTTTCTAGTGGCGTTTTATTATTTGTTACGTAGCTTTTCGATTTCAAATGGGTATTTTGTTATGTGGTGTTAAGTTGTTAGCCCCTGTTTTTTATGTTGGTAGTTTTTGTATTTTGTATTACTTGTTGCTCTCAATTGTATTAGTTGTTACAATCGAAAAGTATTAGTCAAAAACATCTTTTACCACGAAATTGTCCCTTCTAATTATAAAACAGAGAATTACTATGAAGTTGTAAAGTCTAATACATGTTTTTAATACATCTAATACATTAGAACGCAACGTGTAATACATTTCTCTTTTAATTATAAAATGTATTAACAAATTTTCGAAAAGTATTAGCCATCCTTCTAAAAAGTATTAGCGATTCTTCCAAATCTATTAATAGTTCCTTGAAGAGTTTTTTAGTATTTCTCATGAATATATTCTGAAATGTATTAGCAAGTCCCTCAAAAAAGTATTAGTAGTTCCTCGAAAAAGTATTAGTAGTTCCCTGGAGAGTATTTTAGTAGTTTCGAATATAATTAAATTTTTCTCCGAAATATATTAACAAATCCTTATGAAAAGTATTAGCCGTCCTTCTAAAAAGTATTAGCAGAGTTCTTCCAAATGTATTAGTAGTTCCCTGTAGAGTATTTTAGTAATTCTCGAATATAATTAACTTTTTTCTCCCAAAATGTATTAGCAAATCACTCGAAAAAGTATTAGTAGACCTTTGAAAGTATTTTATTAGTCCTTCTAAAAGTATTAGTTTTTTCTCACAAGAGTATTAGTAGTCCCGGTGAAATGTATTAGTAGTCACAAGAAATGTATTAGTTTTTTCCTTGAAATATTTTTTTATAATATTCCCGAATAGTATTAATTTTTCCACTAAAAGTATTAGTAACCCCATTGAAAAGTATTAATTGTTACCCTAAAAAGTATTAGTTTTTTTCTTGAAAAGTATTAGTATTCCCCTAAATTTTACCACTTTATTGACACTAATGGGTTCAATTTGATTTTAATTTAGTAGATCAAAAATTTAGGATATGCAAACCAGTGTGAGCAGGTGATATTCAAGCAATTCAAAAAGCACCAAAATTGCAGGAAAACCAAGAACACCAATGGAAATTTTCTTGTCCCTCCATAAGAAAATATTGCCACCGCTTAGAACCTTGCAAGACGGCTTCTCACGGCCAAATAGTCTGTAGATCTTGGCTTTCATTGCGGAGGCCGCCAATATGATATTCTTTTTCTTTGTCAGAAGAATTGTTTCCGTGGAATTTATCAGTGATCTTATCAATAAGAGATTCAGCAACAGATTCGTGCTTTTTGTGCTTGCCGGCGTGATCACCCATCGATTCCAACTTTCAGTCTTAATCGACGTCATGCTTTTGAATCCTCCTTTTTGCTCAAGATAGATCCAAAAATTTACAAAGACAATTACTTTTGTGCCGTTGTTGGGAGCATTTCTTTTAAAAATTCGGGTCGGTTTGGGGGATCAGTCTAATGGACTTAGATCCGTTAGACCGTCTGACAGAAGACTAGCTCTGAATGTAATATATTGAACTTCTTTTATTTCCACAAAGCTGGGAATTGGAGTGTGTGTTAGCTAGTATAGGCTAAGCTTATTTAAATAGTCTAATAGTTTCCATTATGTTTTAGGGATAATTACAAAAACTCCCTGAAGTTTGGGCTAATTACAAAAACCTTGAGATTTTTAAAAATTACAAAAATTCCTTGAGGTTGACTCAGTTTTTTTAAGCAAAATAACACCAGGG
Organism: Rehmannia glutinosa; assembly: GCA_016081115.2. Lineage (NCBI taxonomy): Eukaryota > Viridiplantae > Streptophyta > Magnoliopsida > Lamiales > Orobanchaceae > Rehmannia > Rehmannia glutinosa. The sequence continues at coordinate 81,697 of JABTTQ020000273.1, forward strand.
GGGTGGGGGATTGATGCGTGATCCCCTACCCGTATATCAAATAATCAAAATGTCATACAATGTCATGCCCACAAGCGGGAGAAAATCAAAGAACAAATAACCTATCACTATGATATCTAGAAAGACTATCATAATGAGATATCTAAAAATAAAAGGAGAACCAATGATCTAAGAAAATCGAAGCTCGGATATCCCACGGTGGTCCATCCGAATGAGCGCAGGAGGAGGTGGTGAGAAGCCGTGCCCTCATCAACAATGTGATCGCCAAGGGGGCAACACTCCCAACTCGCAAGGTGATCTGCTGCCGGTCGATTCCCTCTCTGTGTATGTGGGAAATTGAAATCGAAGGTCCTCAAGCATGTTCCGAATGCGAATCGGGGTGTCTTGAACTCCGCCAAGAGCCAAGGCCACGGAAGTGATCGTGGTGACCACCCGCCGCATCCAACTCGATCCAAATCAAGAGAAAAAGACGGGCATGCCGCAGCCCCATCTCCATCTCCGCTAAGCTCGGCATGAAAGCTATACATCACCTGGAGAGAACAATGAAAAGCCAACATAAGTCTCGCCTGAATGATCTCGAATCAATCCCCTCCCACAAAGAATCAATGTGTCCCGATCAAATGAACCATCCATGTTCAAAGCTTGATGCGAGGAGACCGAGGGGCTCACCAAATCACAATCCTCGGCTGCGTGGAACCCGTGGTGGAGCACCGCAAAAAGCCAACAATAGGGAAGCATCCGGACCAATCGATGGGTTCAGACGCCGACTTGAAACAAGAATCCGAGATACCGCTCCACCGCCAAATAATGTGAGATGCTAAGAAAGGAAGGTGTCGATGTTTGACACTATTACTTTCCGTCCGGACAAACCATAAAATCAATCGGGGAACCAAGAAACTCAAGTGCCTCGTGTGTGCGATTCCTCCAAAATGAAAGGAACAATATCATATCGGTGGTGTGTGGAAGTGTAGTGTCAAACCAAGGAAGAAAGTGATTCCACACTGATCGAACCGTATCATTCATCAAAAAGAGGTGAGGGATAGATTCAACCGAGGAGATGAATGTGGATTATTCAAGCAACAACATCAATGTGAGGCAAGGGAAGTGCCACGTGCACGAAGCTTGATATCCACATGGGAAGACGATTACGAAAGAGGCGCCAAAGGAATATAGAGATAGTAGGAATAAGAGCATCGTTCGGATGGCACCATACGAAGGTTCCGAGCATTTCTACCCGGAGAGAATCCCAAGCGAGAAGACAAAGAGAACCCACCATGAGAGGTAAACATCCACCGCATGATATCCTCGGACCCCAACAGAATCGGAACCCGAATATATCCTCAATGAGACTCTCGGAAGCCCACATCCGGAGACCAAGACGATACAATCTATCTCTATCCCACATACCATCGCAAATGAACCAATCAACCGTCATATGACCCAACGACCGATCCAAACAATGATCCGCAAGCGGCCGATGCCCAAACCAAGTATCATCGTAAACCGACACGACTACCACACGCTAATAGACCGGAAAATCCGCCTTGGGCTCGAATACCAATCCGCCTCAAGCGCTCCACCGATGACTATGATTATGTGTTATAGAGGCTCTACAGGAGACCAAGCCCATTGTAAAGATTTGCCGATTAAGAATTGAGCCCACAATGAGTGGCCCTCGCGTAACCTCCACCACAACTTATAATCAAGGCGTCAAGAATATCCGAAAGTCGGCGCAACCCACCCACCTCGTAAATATGATGGCGGATAATATCCCAATCGATCCAATGAGTCTTCTTCGTCCCGCATAGGATCCCCAGGAAGAATCTAGCCATGATCCGCTCCAATCGGCCGCAGAACTATCTTTGGCGGCCGCATGACCAAGAATATGCAACGGGGTGGCCATTAGCGTGCTCCGAATAAGAGCGAGCCTACCACCGAAGGAGAGATGTCGTCGACCACCCAAAGAACTCTATCCAACATCCTCTCGAATCACCGGGAGGAAGAGCTCTTTCGTCATTCGCCCCTTGAACAAAGGGACACCCAAATAAGTCATCGGCAAGTCATCGCGAACAAAGCCTCGTCACCATGAACCATGTGCTCCCGGTAAATCGCCAATGTAACGTGGGGCGAGAAAGAATCTACTTTTTCGACACCGACCACCGCCGTAAGAGCGAATAGTGCTCCGGGAAGTGCCTCAACGTGACGAGGCCATCATCGACGCCCTAGTGAAGATAACAACATCATCAAAGATAGGCCAAATGAGTCACCGGAAAACCCCATCGTGTCCGATAAATCATATCTCGGTGTCGTCTAATAATGGAATCCAATCCTCGGGATAAATACTCGCCGCTTGAGAACAAACAAGGCAGAGATAGAGGATCCGCCGCCGCCCCGAGTCGAAGGAAAATATCCGGAAGGGATACCATTAACTAGAAGAGAAGCCGCGATTGCTCAATACAATCGCTAACCATATCAATCCACCGAACGGGGAAGCCCATGTGAATCATAGTCGTATACAAGAAATCCCATCGCACCTATCATGCTTTATCCATATCCACTTCATCACCACATTAGGAATCTCCGTGGCTAGGGCCGATATCATGGATACGCCTCGCACGAGTAATATGTTATCCGAGATGACACGACCGGGTGTGAAACCACTCTAATTTGGCGACACAATCAAAGGCGTAATCGAGACCAATCGCGCATTCATAATCTTAGAGATAATCTTATTCGTCACGTTGCACAGGCTAATAGCCGAAACTCACCCACGAGGGTGAGGAACCTTCGGAATGAGAACTATAGATGTAGCCGTGAACATGGATGGCATGAGATTACCCGAGAAGAAGTCAACCACCGCATCCTCAACATTCGATCCGACTAGATCCCACAAATCTTGAAAAAGAACAAATATGAGAATCCATCAGGCCCCGAAATGCTAGACGGATCAATCCCAAACACCGCATCGTGAACCTCCCGAGCCGTCGGCATAGACAAAGTCCATCAAGATCAACGGAATCAGGAAGCCGAGGAAAGAACTCATCTCTGGGGAGTGGGATACTCCAAGTCGAAGTCAATAAAGACTAAAATAATCGAATCCGACTTAGAATCTCGAGAATCTGTGTGATCACCACTCCATCATCGTCAATCGAGTGAATCCTAGCGCGACACCGCTTCGCTTAACAAATCCGTGGAAAAACTTAGTGTTGCGCTCCCCGATCGCCCACTTAATCAGTTTTTCGGGCGCCAAAAATCCTCCTCCATTTTCAAACGTAGCTCGACTCGCCCACACGATGGTGTAGCTCACCGATGAATTGGAGACAGATCACTATCATATACAACCCGAGCCATCTGGAAACCGCCTCATCCCGTCTAACCCGATCAAAAACATTACCAAACGTCTGGTGATTCCAAATCTTGCGCTTGACCTGTTCAACTTGTCTTTGCAAGCTCCTCATTCCAAAAAACAACCAGTGGGATGCCCCCATGCTTCCTTGATAACCTGCAAAAAAGTATGGTGACGTATCCACATATCCAAATCGGAAAGAAGAAGCACATGCAATTCAAACCGACAAGATATGAGTAAAGGAGCATGATCGAGTGAACACGAGACAAATGCGTAACAATAGAAGAAGTAAACACATCAGCCCAATGTTCATTATACAAAGCCCTATCAAGTCTCTCCCGAAGCCCACCTCTAGCCCACGTAAAGATAGGCCCCACACACCCCGCATCAAATAACTCACAATCCGCAACCATATAAGCAAAATCTAACATCTCATCGACCTATCGAAGTACCACCAATCCTCTCGTGATCATGCAAAAAGATGTTAAAGTCCCCGCTAACAAGCCGGGGTAACCTCTCCGCACTAATCGCAATCTCACGCAAGTTGTCCCACAGATCATATCTAGCTTAATCTATCACATTTAGCATACACAAAAGTCGATAAATAGTCCGAGGCAACAAAGCAAATGCCAACCTACAATGTAATAGCAGTGCATGATCAACGAATGTCAAAATGTAAATGAGCAGCAGACATAATCCAAATATGATTAGAACAATTACTCAACCCATTATCAAATCCAAATCTACGACAATAGAAACTAAACTCCCAAGCAAAGTCATAGGTTCTAAAAGCGCAACAAAAGGAAATTTAGGACGATTAATAAGAGTATGCAAAGGACGTTGACTACCCGGATTAGCAATACCCCTCACATTCCACGTGAAGAATTTAATCGACATAATTAACAAGTAGGATGAGAAGAGGATTTAGAAACACCTGATCGATTTTGGGGTCGTTGGCTCCCTCCTCCTTTGTAGAGAAAATTATGAACCAATTTGCCCGACTTTGCGCTCTTTTTCGCTGATTTTGGAATTTTATCGAGCATAATTTTTTTAACTGTTATAGCATGCCCAACTTTATGCGATCGTGAATCATTTTTAACCGGTGATGATTGCAGCGAACTCAGAACCGAAGAAGCCAACTTTGTATTTTTATTAGGGAGCCCCTTAACTGTTTTATCTTCAGCAACGTCTCCTATTAATTGGGCCGAAAAAATATCCAATGAGCAAGCCTTATTAATACGCGAGTGGGCCTCAGCACATGTGTGGGACGCGTTGTGATGATGATGGGCGAAAGATCCAGGTGGTGATGTGTCAAGAGTTGTAGGCCGGTCAACTGATTGCTCAAGATGTTGGGCTGAACGTGAAGTGGCTGTGGAGGAGAGTTCATGGCCTTGGTTAAGGAGACATATAGGCCCAATCGATGAAGAAACACGTGGGATCAGATCATGTTGCGAATGGGGGCCGAGTCCGGGAGGCGGGTTGCATAGGGAAGGTGGATGGGCCGAAATTTCTTGGGCCGCATAAAGGCAAAGAGTGATGGTCCATCGCCGCACTCGATCCGTCAACCGCCTGGGCGTGTCGATCGCTCGGGGGGTGTGGTGGTGGGACCAAATTGGAGTTATAGGCGATTTGTTTTAAAGGGGACAACAAAACATCCGGACCCACATGAGTGATGGGCCTGCGCATGGAGAGAAAAGGAAGTTGGGACCATCCTTATAGATTTTGTCAAAGTCCAACATGTCCGAGCATTTTCCATCTTTTTAGCAAGAAAAGGTGTGGACGTGGGACCCAAAGAAATTCCCATTATCAAATTGGCCACTAAAACTCTCCAATTCTGTAGGTTTCGAAAGTGCAGGGGGGATTTTTTGAAAAAGCGCCAAAATTATTCCCTTTAATCACGCGTGCTTTCAAATCCATTAAAAATCCGAGCCGTTAATAATAGTGTCACCCACTATTTCTACCATATTCAAATTAAAGGAAGAGGAACGATTTTGCCCATATATTTCCATATCATCGACAAGTTTTGGGGCCCGCTAGGAATAATATCCAAATCACAAGAATGAACCGTTTGCAAAATTGAAGGTGGACCAAGGGAATAATGCGAGAGGAATAAAAGCTCCATTTTCAAGGCCATCACGACGTTCCAAGACGCATGTTTCACGCAGTTGTCCTTATTAGAATAAAGAATAGTAGAGCACCATTCTTTGTGGTCTCGTATCTTGCCTGGGTGCACTCTCAACCGCCAAATTGTTTGTTAAAATAGCAAAATCAATTTTCTTTTTTTGGAATTCCCATTATCGAGACATGCCTTCAAGCACGGGTTGTCGCCCCTCTTAGTTGGGTTTTCGACGCTAGCCATATACTGCGTGTCAAGAATCGCCACGTCGCTACCAGGTTTTTTTTCCACGATTATGGGGTTAATCGATCATTCAAATGTAATTCATTACCCCGATCGGGCCTTTGATTAATTGTGACAAGGTATCCAATGGCCGAAAGCAACGTCGAGTTTCAAAATCGAAAATCGATTATTGTCGATTTTTGAGAATTTGAGTGACTATCTTCAAAAACGGTATGTTTTTAATTCTTTGCTAAGTTTAGCAACTCCTTAGAAACCAATCTCGTTTCTCTTGGTCCTTTCTTTCGACCTTTATCCAATCGATTTTGAGCAATAGCTCTATGAGCACCCGAGATGGGTTAGGGTTTTTCGCCTCAAAATCTTAGAATTATCCGTTGTGCCCCTTGAGTTTTCCAAATTAGCACTTAACCCCTTCATTTCGTATCCCTCGAACTCTGCATGGGTGTTGGGCGCCCTAACAGAGGTGGTGGGCGCCTAATGGGTGGAGGTGGGCGGTTACTATTCCCATTCATGTAGCATCCTCAATAGAGTGTCCAATATGCTTGCAATGAGTACAATAATCCGAATCCGTTCATAAATAATCTTTTGAGTGTGTGTAGTATCATCGAACTCAAGAATAATCTCATCAATTCTCTCATTCAATAAGTCCAGTTCAACACAAACCCGTGCCATAGATAATCGAGATCGAGTTCTTTGTTAGGGAGTCCACTTGAAGAGGCGTTCCTATAATTATTCCGATATCAAAAAGAGCATTATGATCAAAAAAATGTATGGGCAAACCCGGTGAGACGAATCCAAATCGGCGCAAGAGGGGCTTTCGTTCTCGAGATTAAACGAAGGTGTCCACTTGAACACACGATCGGGCGGCCCCCAACGACCAAAGAGTACCCATCCATAACTTATTAAAATCCTCCTCAAGTCTGTAATTTGATGATAATATGTGAAGGATTTGCAAAGATCCGGAAGAATGGCCCTTCAAATTCAATGCGAGATAACCCTGAGTCAATTCCTTTGGGGTGAGGGATCGCGAAGGAGAACTTTCCAATCAAGGTGAGTTTCAAGCCGAAGAAGACAATCATTCTTCAGGGGAGAGAAACCAAGAATCTTTTGCCATCTCTTTCCTTGTGGGTGCCAAGTGGAACGACTCTCTTGGGGTCGAAAGAAAGGTTAGCACGATTTGAGCTGGAAGCAGTCACATTTGCATATGACCCAAGCTTTGGAGTTTGATTTTCCAGCGGACATGAACTAGGGTTCGCCATGAAAGGCGGAGGAAAACCTAAGCACGGAAGGATAAGACAAGAAAAAACACGGGTGAGAAAAACAAAAAATAACAAAATCAACAACAAGAAAGAACAACAAAACGAATCAAAAACTCCCTCAGAAAGATAAAATCCTTGAAAAGTCCGTGCGAAATCGGTCCAAACGTGAAGAACAATGCAAGTGTGTGTGAAAAAAGTGTGTGCAAGTGTGTGAGAGAGGCGAGCACCCAATGTTAAGACTAAGGTTTCATTTTTTATTATAGTTAATGCATGCGAAGTTAAGATTAGGTTGACTCGGTTTACATTTCTCCTTCATAAACAAAAAATATTTCAAAACCCCCTTGATACTTACACAAATATTATAATTATCCCCTTAAATTTAAAATAGAAGCATACTTGATAGAGTTTGTCAAAACGGGCCAGGCGCGTCGGGCCCGCCCCGTCCCGCCTAAGGTAGGGAGGTGGGTTAAGTATTTAGTAGCCCGCCAAAGGACGGGCCTAAACGGGCTAGCTCACCGCAGACATGGGCCGCGGAGTTGGGTGGGCGGGGCGGCGGGCTAGCCCGCCTTAAAAATAAAAAAAAAAAAAAAAAATAAAAAATTAGATAAAATAGACAAAAAAAAAAATAGGATAATTGATTTTTATATTTTTATCTCTTATAAAAGTATATATAATATCTTTATAAAATATGTACTTGTTATCCATTAGTATATTTAATTCATTAAAATTAATAATATGAATAAAAAATATTTTTTTATTTTTTTATTTTTTTAATTTTTGGCGGGCGGCCCGCCCAACCCGCATGCCTCAAGGCGGGTTGGGTTGGGTTGAGGTTTTCTCGGCCCGCCCGCCCGCCAAGTGGCGGGTTTTGCGAGCCATGGGCGGCCACCCGCCGCCGGCCCGTTTGACACCTCTAATACTTGAGGTGTCTTTTTTTGTAATTTTAAAATATCTCCTATTTTTTTTTTGAAATTAGTACAAACCTCGAGAGATTTTTGTAATTATCCCTATGTTTTAAGATATTTTTAGAGATTATAAGATGTAAGATTTTATTTTCAAAAAATGTTGTTATAATGTTTGGATAAAATTAATGAGATGATGTAGCTTTTAATATATTAGTAATAACAATTTTGCAATTAAAAATATTAGAATTAGAGAAGGTTCTTGAAATATATATATAGTTTTTCAAAAAACAAAATTTGGGATCTCCGAACTTTTATAAAAACAACTTATAAACTCCAAAACACCATTTTTTATGAAATTTATAAGTTCTTTCGGGAAAAAAATTATCAAACAAATTTTAAGAGTTTGTGAACTCTCAAACGGCTTATAATTATGATATTTTGATATCCAAATGTAATCGATGTCTCTGTCTTCCTTATAGAGTTGATATTTCACTTCGTCTTCGTGGATTGCGTTAGATGTTAAATTCCATTGATTATTCCTATCTTTGTGCATGTTCAATAATATATATATATATATATATATGAAGGAGATCTTATGAGACCATAGCTATAGGTAAGAACATAAGACTCAATAAAAGGCTAGGATTTAATGGAATAAAAGCTGTGAATTTGGCTCTCTTGTGCCCAAAAGGGGCATTCGCCAAGGCGATCCCCTTTCTCCTTACTTATTTATCATTTGCTCGGAAGTGTTTTCTTGTATTTTACAGGACCTCCAACGAGTCAACAAAATCCATGGAATCAGTATTTCTCGGACAACTCCTTGCATCTCTCATCTCTTTTTCGCTAGCGACACGCTTCTCCTCGGCCAGGCCACGATTGATGAAGCACGACATATCCGATATGCCATTAATCTTTATGAACGGGCTTCTGGGCAGCAAATTAATCAAGAAAAATCTGGGATTGTTTTTTCCAAACATATTTCCGGACTGGCCTGGTTATATCTCATCGATTTTAGGCATCTCTCAAGTGGAAGGGATTTTTAAGATTTTTGTAATTATCCCTATGTTTTAAGATATTTTTAGAGATTATAAGATGTAAGATTTTATTTTCAAAAATGTTGTTATAATGTTTGGATAAAATTAATGAGATGATGTAGCTTTTAATATATTAGTAATAACAATTTTGCAATTAAAAATATTAGAATTAGAGAAGGTTCTTGAAATATATATATAGTTTTTCAAAAAATAAAATTTGGGATCTCCGAACTTTTATAAAAACAACTTATAAACTCCAAAACACCATTTTTTATGAAATTTATAAGTTCTTTCGGGAAAAAAATTATCAAACAAATTTTAAGAGTTTGTGAACTCTCAAACGGCTTATAATTATGATATTTTGATATCCAAATGTAATCGATGTCTCTGTCTTCCTTATAGAGTTGATATTTCACTTCGTCTTCGTGGATTGCGGTTAGATGTTAAATTCCATTGATTATTCCTATCTTTGTGCATGTTCAATAATATATATATATATATATATATATATATATATATATATATATATATATGAAGGAGATCTTATGAGACCATAGCTATAGGTAAGAACATAAGACTCAATAAAAGGCTAGGATTTAATGGAATAAAAGCTGTGAATTTGGCTCTCTTGTGCCCAAAAGGGGCATTCGCCAAGGCGATCCCCTTTCTCCTTACTTATTTATCATTTGCTCGAAAGTGTTTTCTTGTATTTTACAGACCTCCAACGAGTCAACAAAATCCATGGCATCGTATTTCTCGGATGACTCCTTGCATCTCTCATATCTTTTTTGGCGACACGCTTCTCGGCCAGGCCACGATTGATGAAGCACGACATATCCGATATGCCATTAATCTTTATGAACGGGCCCGGGCAAAGCAAATTAATCAAGAAAAATCGGGATTGTTTTTTCCAAACATATTTCCGGACTGGCGGGTTATATCTCATCGATTTTAGGCATCTCTCAAGTGAAAATCCATTGGGCTTCATGGCGAACTCTCACATTGGCAAAATCGAGTGGCCTCGGGTTTAAAGACCTTAAAATCTTTAACCTCGCCATGTTGGTAAACAGCCTTGCGGCTTCTTACCCAACCGACGTCTTTGCTATCCCGTATTCTTCAAAGCGGCGAAGTATTATCTAACAAGCTCTTTTATGGATGCTAATCGGGTAATAGACCCTCTTCGACCTGGCGCTTGTGATATCATGGAAGGCCGTATACTTTTCATCGGTTGTCGCAAATAAATAATTTCGGGCGTTGCCCACGGATGACCGGGGCGATCGATGGATCCCGAAGCCTCTTCACTTCAATCTTTCGTCTATTCATCCCTGTTCTCCCAAGAGATGTCTTTGGTAAGATCCCTCATTGATGAAACCTCCTGAGTTGGAATTTCGTTTTGGTCGTGAGCTTTTTTTCTATGGAGGAAGCTTCTGTCCGATTCTCTTGTTACCTATTGTCTCTAGTGAGCAAAATGATCGATGGATTTGGCACTATTCAGGAAAATACTCGGTCCAAGACCGCGTGCCATGCTATTTTTGATAACCAGGTATTATTCCGAAGCCCCTCCAATCCCCTCGCCGCTCCGGCCCGAACCCAACTGGGAAGAAGTTGTGGAAACTCAAAGTTCCATCACGCACCATTCACTTCACATGGCGCCTCTTGACCAATACTCTACCCTCTCCATCGAATCTAGAGCATCGGGGTCTTCATTGCTCGAGCGCGTGTCCGTTTTGTCTCTCCACCGACACTTCACTCCATCACCTATTTTTCCTCTGTGGATTTTCGACAACATTTGGTACTTGGCGGTCTCAACCGATTCATGCATTCTCTCATCCCTTCTCGGAAATATGGGCCAGGTCTATTCTTGAACACTCACTACCCCATATCCGTGAGATATATGTATCACTCGCAATGCTATATGGTATGCTAGAAACCGAGAATTTTCGATGAAGCACCAACAAATGCATATATCCTCGTCTCTAGGGTATCTCACATGCTTCGTAGTCGATTCTTTCCATTCAGCTCGTGGATGGTGAGCGCGATCACATTTCCTATAGGTCCCCTATTTCGACATTGCTCCACCGGAACTCATATTTTCTTTGATCGCTCTCTATCTATGGGTAGAAGAGTGGCGGGAACTGGAGTTTTCATTAAAAATGAGATGGGCCGCTTCATTTATGGATATACAAGACGATTCGATGGTATCATTAACCCCGCGATTGTCGAAGCCTTAGCCCTCAAGGAAGCCCTTCTTCTAGCCCGTGACAGGGAATTTCTAATGCCTCTTTCTTGGAGACTCGTATCCACCATACTAGCATTTTGCCTAATTACAATGCATGTATTATATGTTTAGAGTATTAATTATGTACACAAGGGCATTAAATATGTTTACTTATAAGACAAATATTGGTGAGTTCGATTTTGCACCATACATTCATGTTTCAGTAAATATGAATTTACACGATACATTGAAAATCTGGTAAATTGTATTCAAAATTTGTAATTTTAATATGTAAATATTGTGTTTTTACTAGATCAAGATCCGACATTACACGATTCACGTTGGTCGAGGTTCGAAATCTCGCCAGATCAACTAAATATTGGATCCCGGAGGTTGAACAAGAAAATATTCCTCGTCGACATGCATTTACATTTGGGAAATTTATTGTTTAGATTTTGATGAATGCCATGTAAAACTTAGAATAGGAAGTTGGCACCCCATTTTTTGTTGTAAAGCGCATTGTAATAAATAAAGGCCGATCAAGCCGAGTTAAGTCGCCTATGCCCAAACATTCAAGAAGACAATCGGAGACTAGTAGGAAGACTCACGCGAGACAATTTGAGTTTGGCAAAAGAAGAGAAGACGGAACTCGATCAAGATGCGGTGAGTAAAGCATCGGTCAAGTCAACTCAAGATAGTCAAGTCTCTAGTTGAAGTGACGAAGAGTTATTTAATGATTGGAAGTCGACTCTAAGTCACCCGGGGAAAGCAAGGAAATGTCAAGTGGAGATAATCGAAAGAGATCCGTTGCACAAAAATCAAGAGAATTACTTAAACAAGTAATATCTCCATACTACCTTTCTCGAAGTGCTCGACCCAGGAAGCATGTAAAAGGAATAAACCAATGAGAAGCATCGCACCATGTCGAACTCGAAAAGTCAAGAACAATTCATACGAGGAAGTGGCAATTCCAAGGATCGCAATAAGACAAGCCAACGACCACAAGTGACTTTCAAAAATAAGCTATCTCTTCAACGGGCGATTTTTGAAAGATCACTATAAAAGGCCGAGGAATGACTCGAGAAGGTTACCTCGAACACGAATATTCAAGTATACATTTGAACTATAACCTAAGACATTCTCAAATCATTCAAGATTAATCCTCAAGCCTACACTACGAAGAAAATCAATCCAACACTCACCGTGAAGGAAAGATAGCTTCAATCGTTGAAGAGGAAACTTTAGAAGAAAAGGGTCTACATTCCATGAAGGATTGTAGGAAGGTTCAAGGTCGAACCGGTCTCAAGTTTTGGAGGGCTTCGTGATCAAATCCCAAGAGCTTGAACAAGTGGTCAGTAGTAGCAAAGCGCGCTTGCCCCCGTGAAGAAGTTCGAGTCGGACGAGAAGCCGGTGAGTGACCAAGGCATCTCTAGATCGAGTCCCAAAGGATCAAGTCATTTGTGTGATCAAGACTGTATCCGGACTGTTACCACTCAGATATCGATCAATACTTAGTGGAATCCTCGGGGAGTTGGAGAAGAGAGGAGTAGAAGAATTACCCTATCTTCGAACCTCTATAAAAACTAATCGTGTCATTTACATTTCAAAGACTTTAATTCTCGCACTTTATTTGTTTAATTTCACGACCTATTTGCTATCCAACCGATAATCCCTAAGTACTAAAACCAAGTACTAAATCATAACTAAACCAAACTTAAGGGTGTTAAGTCTTCCAATAAAACAAACCACGTTGAGCTAATTGGTCTTAACAATTGAGTTATTCTATCAACGGCTCGATCGAGTGCGTTGAGTGACTAACTCTACTTGATTAACTAAATTGGCTATCCACCAAGGACACAAAGTATAATGTCAACTCGAAATTTAAAAAGGACCAAAAGTGAAAAGTTGGTAAGGTTTATTCAACCCCCTTCTAAACCTTACACTCACACCCCTCGGGACCTACAAGTGGTATCGAGCGAGTTGGTTCATTGAGCTTCCGTGACCGGTTATTCTTGAACTAGATCTCCAAACTTTTCAAAGTCTATTTTAGTACTTAAGTTTTTCAAAAACTCCTTTTATCATTAGAAGTTATTATCATGGAAGCAAATTTGACACGCATCCCTATGTTCACAATTGAAGAATTTGATGATTGGAAAATTCAGATGCGGGCTCATCTATCAAAGATTACATGATGAGATGTGGATAGTGATGGAGGATGGGCCACCGCAAATCTTAAAGGTGAACACATTTTGTAAGAAGAGCTACGGTTGAAGGTGAAGAGGATGTTGCCCCTAGACCTATGGTTGGTTGAAAAACCAAGAATCGAATGGACAAATGATGACAGAAAAAGATACAACCTGGACAATGTAGCCAAGGACATACTTTACAAAACCTTGGACAAAGCCATGTTCAATAAAGTCAAATCATGCAAAACAAACTAAAGAAATCAGGACAAGCTAACATTGATTTGTGAAGGCTCGAGCAAATCAAGGAAAATAAATTATCGTGGTTGTACAAAAATTTGAGAATTTCAAAATGATCGCAGAGAAAACCTGGATCAACTGGATGCTCGGTTCACGTAAATCACCAACGAGCTATCTGCACTTGGAAAGGAATATACACGAAGGAAATGTGTATGAAGATCCTAAAAAAGTCTCCCATTTGAATGGGAAATGAAGGTCATGGCACTTTCGAGACATTCCATAGACCTATCGAAGACCTCCAACCATGAACTATTCTCGATCTCAAAGCCTACGAATTTGAGCCGAGAAGAAAAGATCGGAAGAGACAACTGTACCCAAAATAGCCGCTCTAATTGTTAAGGATGGAAAGAGAGCCGAGGGTGTAAGTCATTGATCCGGAAGAAATAGCCCGATGGTTAAAAGGTTCAACAAGTTCTTCAATAAGAACTACAAGAGAGGCAAGGTGAATCTTCGAGGAAGACACTCGGCTCCTCCAAGTCAAGGGAAGATAGGCCAACCAAGAGAACAGATCATCAAAAAGTCTGAATATCAAAGGGGTGACAACCCAAGAATGGAAAGAGTCGATCAAAAGGTTGAATATCTATCTTTGAACCAGTAGGCAACAGGTCACTATGCCATTGATTGTCCATATCCCGTAGTCAACAAATACGGGAATGAAGAAGAAAGAAAGGTCTTCGAGAGAAAGAAGACAAGAAAAGAAAAAGGCAATGTTGGTGCAGAGATCGGCCGAGACAGCCAAGTCAAGAGAGACAGCTGATGATTGCAGAGAGCGGTGAAGCGACTACTCAAGTGACTCAAGAAGAAGCCCCGATCTGTTTGATGGCCAAGGAACAAGATCAACCCGACCAAGAAGATGAGGTGCACTCTAACTCATCAAACTCGGATTCTAGTGATAGTGATGTGACACACACACTTCATCACCCATCGATCTTTATGACTCATTAGGCAAAATGATGAAAGATTTTGAACACATTAAATCCTCACACACACTACTAAATGAGGAAAACAGCCTACTCAAGAGTTAAAACTCACGGTGACTAAGGAGCCGAGTACTCTAAGTCAAATAGCCGATGAGAATAAAAGTTTAAAAGGCCGAAAATGCCAAGCTAATAGCGAAATATTTGCCATAGAAAAAGAGAGAATGACCTCAAAAATGTGATTGCCTCATTCACTAAGGCATCTAAATCATTGGATGATCTTATTATGAGTCAAAGAGAATGTGGAGACAAGATGGGCTTAGATTTAATTCCTCTGTGCTATGTCAAACTCCAAAAGTAATTTTGGAAAAAGGATCTTCAAGCAATGAAGTGTCTCAAAATCCAAAACTCCAAATGGTGCACACACATTCACTCCAAAGTACAATTACAAGCAAACCGCCTTGGTTATAAAGGAAAATGAAAAATGCCGGTTGGGTGCGTTGAGAGGACAGTGAGAAGAAATTGACCAAGTTCTCGGCAAACTCCAAACAGAATTACTCGTAAAGAAGAAACAGAGCTACCAAAAACCCCAAAAGTTCTATAAAAGAAACACATATGATGGGAATGGTAGAAAATATTCAAGCAAGCCGATTGAACGATGTGAACTATCGGCATAGACTTATGGAATATAAGCCCAAATGGCAAAGGCCTAGAACTCAAGAAAGGCCATTCCAAAAGTATAAGAGCTTTCATCAAGACACATATGCACCTAGGTACTACACTCAGAGACACCACAATTACCCAAAGAAGGCAATTGCTAAAACACATATACTGCATACGACAAAAGAAAACATTTGTATGAACCTAGAATCCCAAGCAATTTGCCAAAATTAATTATGATTATGGCATCGATAGATGGCAACCCTTAGAGCCAAATCTTTTGGCTATAGGCTGTTGGATCATCTTACAATACTAACCTCTCGGACCTGCACAAGTATGGGTACCTAAAACTTAATTTCCTTGATTGCGGTTCAAGAAAAAAGTGAGTGCCAAGGAACCTGGTACATGAATAGTGGTCATTCCGGACATATGACAGAAACAAGAAAAAATCTGTCAAAATTCAAGGAAGTTAAAGGAGCAAAAGTCATATTTGGAGAAATGAAGCTCCAGGAGAAATAAGAGGCATTGGATCCATCAAGAAGAAGCAGATTAGAAATCACAGATGTTGCATATGTTGAAGGACTCAACTTCAACTTGCTAAGCATCACCAACTCTGTGACAAGGGTTATAATGTTGGATTTAACATGGGTATATGCCAAATCAAGGATATTGAATCAAATGAAGTTGTGTTGCAAGGATGCGATGAGAAGAACATGTATGTAGTAAATTGGTCAACCGCAACACCCAACACCGTCTATTAGCAAAAGAAAGGTGAATCAATCAAGTTGGATGTGGCACAAAAAAGCCGAAGTCACCCGAATTTCAAAACACTTAACAAGCTTGCCGAAGTAATCTTGTGGAAGGTCTTCCCACTCAAGATACAAGAAGGAGAGTATATGTGACGATGCCGGAGAAGGGAAAACAGATCAAATCATCATTCAAAGAAAAAGACATGCCCATCTTCAACAAGGATATTGCACTGCTACATATGGATCTATTTGGTCCATTGAACCAGCCTAAAGATAAGTGGGAAGAAATATACCTTGGTGGTAGTAGATGACTACTCAAGATATACATGGACAATATTCATGTGTAAGAAGAAAGAAACTCTCTACGTAAAACTACCACACGGTGATGAAGAGGATTCAAAATGAGAAGAGCCAAACCATTATCAAAATAAGATCGACAGAGAACCGAGTTTGTCAATGGTATAATAACTCAATATTGTATTGAAAATGGCATTGGTCATGAATTATCTGCAGCAAGGACTCCAGCAGAATGGAGTTGCGAAAGAAGGAATAGAACTCTCAAAGAAGCAAGCAAGGACCATGTTAGGTACAGACGGGGTTACCAAAAAGATTTTGGGTCAAGCAATCAACACGACTTGCTACACTCAAAATGGGATGTATGATAAACAGGATGGTGACAAAGACTCTTTATGAGATTTGGACGGGGAGAAAACCAAATGTTGCATATTTTAGAATATTTGGATGTAAATGCTTCATCCATAACAATAAGAAAGACAATCTAAAGGCTTTCGATGCTAAAGGCGATGAAGGTATCTTCTTGGGATACTCGGTGAAAGCAAAGCCTATAGAGTACTCAACAAAAGGACTATGGTTGCAGAGAATCCATTCATGTGGTATTCGATGAGCCAAATGTAAATGGAGAAGACATTGAAGAGTCGGTGATAAGCTAAATCATCCAACCATACGAAGAAAAAGTCCCTATCTTTCGAAGTTGGAATTATAAACTCAAATGAAGATGAGAGCCGAGTCTCATAAAAATGCGGAAAATTTGCAGCTAAGTGATTGCGAGAGAGTTGATCAAAGCAACACAAATTTGCTAGACGATGAATCCGGCTAACTTACTTCAACCTGATGTAAGATGGTGAAAGACCATCCACATTTAACTTGTAATTGGAGATATAAGAAGGTGTCAAAACAAGATCGAGAACTCAACAAGAAGCTATGTTCACATGCTTTATCTCATAAATAGAGCCTAAAGATGTGTTACAAGCATTGGATGACACACATTGGATTCAAGCTATGCGAAGAAGAGTCAATCGGTTTGAAAGAAATAAAGTATGGGAATTAGTTCAAAGACCCACCCATCAAAATGTTATTGGTACTAAATGGGTGTTGAAACAAGATGAACGAGGAGGGTTCGTGGTAAGAAACAAAGCAAGACTAGTAGCCAAAGGATATTGCCAAGAAGAAGAAATAGATTTTGATGAAACATTTGCTCATGTAGCAAGATTGAAAGCTATAAGGATGTTTCTTGCCTATGCATCTCACAAGAATTTTTATTGTATATCAGATGGATGTAAAAGTGCATTCCTAAATGGTTTATTGAAAGAAGAAGTGTATGTTGAACAACCTCCGGGATTTGAGCGAGAAGACTCTTGGAGATAAGATATACAAACTCAAGAAAGCTCGTATGGATTGAAACAGGCACCCAGAGCATGGTATGATACTTTGTCACAATTCCTAATGAGAATGGATTCACAAAAGGAAAAGTAGATAGAACACTTTTCAATTCAAGACAAGAAGAGCATACTTGCTTGTTCAAATATATGTGGATGATATCATTTTTGGATCCACAAACAAAGAGCTATGTGAAAAATTTTCAAACCTCATGCAAAGCAAATTTGAAATGAGCATGATGGGAGAGCGACATTCTTCCTTGGACTCCAAGTAAAAGCAGTGAAGGATGGAACCTTCATAAGTCAAACAAAATACACAGAGATTTAATGAAGAAATTTGGTATGGAGGAGAAGTCTTACGTGAAAATACCAATGAATACATCATCAAAATGGACATGGATGCGGATGGCAAGCCAGATCAAACAAGATCTGAGCAATTATTGGATCATTGCTTTATCTCACAAAGCAGGCGGGACATCACCTTTCTTTGTAGGTGTATGTGCGAGATTTCAATCTGCTCCAAAAAGAGCCATATGACTGCAGCTAAGAGGATTTTGAGATATTTGAAAGGAAGCAAGAAGTTGGCTTATGGTATCCAAAGGAAGGTGGATTCAAGCTAATTGGCTATTGAGACTCTGACTATCTTTGGATGCGAGTTGACAAGAAGAGCACTTCAGGCACATGTCAAATGCTTGAAATAGGCTAATTTCTGGTTTAGCAAAAAGCAAAATTCAATAGCCACCTCTACAGTGAAGCAGAATACATAGGCTGCGGGCAGTGTTGTGCCCAAATCCTATGGATGAGGCAGCAGCTGAGAGACTATGAAGTTGAAGAAAAGGAAATTCCAATCATGTGTGATAACACAAGTGCAATTGCAATCACTCAGAATCTTGTGTTGCACTCAAGAACAAAGCATATCGATGCCGAGATATCACTTCATAAGAGATCATGTTGAAAAGAAGGACATCATCTTGGAATATATCTCAACTGATAAACAGTTGGCTGACATATTCACAAAACCATTATGTGAGTCAAGATTTGAAGAACTCAAGCATGAGTTAGGGTTAATTGGTGGTGACACTCGAGAAGACTCAAAGAAAAGAAATGAAACACAAAAAGAGAAAAAGGATTTGAATTCTCAAAATCGGCTAAATGAATCGACCATGTCGGAAAGACATCTATCTTGAATTAGCTGAAATGAGTCACTGAGAGAAGCTGTGACGGAAGAGTTAAATCAAAGCTAAGGGATAAGCTTTGAGTCATTTATGAGCAAAGTGACAAAAACGCGATCGTTTTACTAAGCGGGAATGTTTTTAAGAATGACGTCAAAGATAATGATGATGTGTACAGGCAAAAAGTCGCATACCAAGCTTATGATTGGATATAAATCTGCCGCATTAAATTCAAGACATTAAATGCTAATCGGCGTGCAAAATCTAAGCCGTTGATTTCGATCACATTTCAAAAACCATCCGCACGTCCTTTCGGAAACCATACTTAAACCATTTTTGTCTGTTTTCTCTCACATATTACCAAAACGTTTCATTTATATCTCGGAAGCAAAGGCAAAACTCTCTCAAAACCCTATCAATATTCAAATCAACTTCTAAGTTTCTTTTAAGTAAAATACTAAAAATGGCATCAACCTATGATTTCGTCAAGTTAGGAAGCAAATCCACACTGGGTCTCTTGTGGATTTAGGGAATGGTCAACAAGGGGTCGGTCCGACGCCCTCATAAAGAAAATCGCTAAAAAGCTCGAATCGTCCAGGGTTGAAACCATTTCGGCGATGGAGTTCTCGATGACCTATGTGGAAGAGGTCGCACGAGTTCTACGTGAATGCTTTGAGATTCACGATGAGGGGATCAAATCCTCTGTTCACGGGAAAGAGTTCATCATCTCTGCCAAGGATCGGCGAACACGCTCACTACGGCGGAAGGAGCACGAGAAATCAATGAAAGGCGTAGACTTATTGCTTTGCTTGGAAGAAGTAGCCAAGACCAACTATCTTTGAAAAGATAGTCTGACCAAAAAGGGCTTTGAAGGAGGACTACCACAAAACTGTTGGACATAGTTGCCAAATGCATAGACATCAAATTTGGCGACTTTGACCAACTCGTTTAAAGCAAAACCGATCGTAATGGCTGCGATCATTGAAGAAAAAGCAAAGTAAACCTTTGAGTTTGTCTCAAAGCAGACTGCGCGAGAATGTGAGGAACAAATCCTTCAAGGAGAATGGTGCATTTGGAGGATCCCGGGATATGGCACAGTGATTGGCGGTGATGGAGAGTGAAAGGAGTCCCTCTTCGACATGGAAAGGCGTTCCATGTAAACAAGAGGATGTTGAGATCAAACCTCTCGGGCGCAAAGAAGAGAGCCCACGCTAAGAGAGGCGATACAAGTGAGGGGGAATCGGTGACCAAGATACAAATTGTTTCCTCTCCACCAAAGAAGAAAGCTGCCCCGCTTGTTGCTAAGAGAACTATTTGCCCTCAGTAGCTAAGAAAAACAAATCTGCTCCTCGCCCTGCGGTCGAAAGTCGCCTACCCCGCAGCCGTGTCTCTGCCCCAACAACAACGCGGTCGAGAAAGAATCTCAAATACGTTCTCGTCGTCAAAAGAGGAGAAGCGATAAGCTAAGACGGCTGCTCCTCGAAGAAAACACACGGCCAGACGGCCCCGCCGCCAGGACTCGGAAGACACACTCTCCAAACCAGAAATCCCTGCAGTACGAACTAAGAGACGAAGAAGAATCATCAAGCAATCCGAACTTGAAAAAGCTGAGTGACCACTCACCGCAATGATATCGAGGAGGCTGCTGAGAAGTAGAGTCTCGGATATTATTGATGAAACAACCAAGTCTCCAAGGCGATCAACAAAGGCAAATCAAGAGCCAGTGTAGTTCGAACAGTGAGACACAGAAAAGAAGGTGAAAGAGATGATGATGTGATGATCCTATCCCCACTTTATCCGGACATCCAAAATCGTCTGCATGAGAGTGGAGGAAGTGAAATTGAGTCGATTAGAGCAGTTCCAACGGCCGAGTTTATCGAAGAAGAAGAAGGCTGATGAACTTTCTTCGAGTGACCTTTGTGGTCAAGCATTGGATGAAGAAAAGCGCACAGATATCTTGCGCAGATCTCAAGGACAAGGAGAAGGAGAGACAGGCGAGGAGAGGAAGGCTGAGGCACGTGAGAAATCCAAAGATACGCCTATCACGACACCCGAGAACACACACACATCATCTCCTTGCGTCTTATCGATAGTGATGAGGATCTGCGGACCGCCGCCGCCATAGAAGAGTTGCAAATCAGCAAAGCAATGCACGAATCAGAATTCTTCATGAGAAAAGAATGATGGAGGGACCAGGGAGAGTCCTCCAAAACACGGTGAGTTGGACCCAATGGGTGTGGTGCGCAAGATATTGCCACGATTGTTTGCGCCACCACTTCCCCTCACTCACTCGGAAGAAGGAATTAAGGAACGGCAATGGCCCGGGTTAGTGGGGACCCCGGTCGAGCCAACCCTAATAAAGGTGTCTTACCACCGCCCCAACGGCTGAACACTCGAGAAACACCCGGGAGTTTGGAGACGAGTGACCCCATTCAAGTCACTCCCGATGCGCCCCGAGGGGAAACTCCTCCACTACTGGCAAGGTCGGAGGATTTGCAGATGACTCCACAATGAATCTAGGAGGTGAAGTGGAGAAAGTACAAACACAAAACACACAAAGAAGTTGCCATCAACGAAGCTCGGTATTGGGTTGAGATCTCGGTGAGGTGCCAGGTGCTCGAAGGCTAATGACACCGCTGATGCGGTCGAGGCACAAGAAGGAACAACCCGGGAGTTAACACTGCAGGCGATGAAAGTGCAATCCATGGGGTTGAGACTCCAATGGATGCCACCACGAGAAGACCCTAAGACAGTGACACGTCGAAAGGAGGTCAAAATGCCTCGCGCTATGATTGAGATCGCATGAGGTAATGAAGGCCAACGGGAGGTTGAGACTTCTCGGGGTAAAGAATCGAAGTAGAGAACATCCCTCCTGCTATCATTGATCCATCTGAAAAGGAGATTAGCGCACTTCACGACTCCCAGGATAATCTCGATGTAACCTTTCGGGATCGGAAGAAGACAATGAAGCCGAGTCATCCCCGGTCGATCCAAAAGACTCGGCTAAGGATGTTCCAACCACGAGCAAGTCGACCTCAAGACTACTCGTCAAACTTTCAATTTTGATGATGAGCCACCCATGGAAATCTCATCATCGTCCGATGACGCCGATAAAAGCCGAGGACGAGTCAACTCAATTGGAAAAAACGGTGAGACCAGACCGAAGTTGTTGAGACAGTGAGGCTCGGCAAGCCGGGTCAACTTCACAAAGACAGTTGAAACAGAGTCCATCTGCGAGCTCCCAAGTGCAGCAGGCTCGACTCCTGCAGAGAACTTCACGCGCACCACTCATCATTGAACAAATCCCGGTTGCCCGTGATGATTCCTTTGTAGAATCATTTCCATTCTCTCCGGAGGTACCCGACCTCCCGAAGAGTCGAAACGATCTCGCGCACTTCCAGACGGATCATGTCATTCCATCGATACCATCGTTCCGGTGACTATGATTTGATTTTGGCCTTTAGCCATCGGTTGCAAGAGGGAACAGCGAAGTTCGGGAGGTGTTCAAGGCATTATTTGCGAAATTGAACGGATGGAGAGGCACCAGGCCTCGATGGACATGAGATCGATAACGAGAGATGCCAACCTTACTCGCCGACTTGAGAGGCATAATAGTCGAATCCGGGAGTGGTGGCAACAAATGTGAGCAAACAATGCGCGTGGAACAAGCAAGATATTTTGAGCATTGTTCAACAAGGCTGTCCGATGGAGAGCCGAGAACGCCGATGCAAAGACGAAATTGAGAGAACAGTTGAGCACATGCATGAATCTCACACTGCTTCTTTGAGATAAAGTTGTTGCGTGAGCAAAATAAGAATGAGCTCCTGCGTATGGAAGAAAACATGGATAGAAAATTCAGCCTTCTCTGGGTGAGATGAAGTTGCTTAAAGTGAATCCAATGCTACTCGTTCGAGTTTCATGCAAAGCATACACCACAGCGAGACTCGAAGCGAACTCCTCGGCTATCAAATGAGACTTTCGACTTTTGCTAGTATGTTTCTGGGGTTCCTCTCTCCTTTGATGATGCCAAAAAGGGGAAGAGGAATACCTTAAAGCGCGAAAGAGATCCTCAAGGCGAGAAGGAGGGAGCAGCATTTGTGAAGGAAAGACAGTGAGGAAGTTTCAAGGGAAAAAAGAAAGGAAAGTCTGTTGAGGGGGAAGAATCGAGAGATGTGACCTTAATGATTGCACAAACCCTCCAACAAGGTCTTGTCACAACTGATATTATCGTAGCAAACTCTCAGTGACTACGCCACTCCAACACTCTGTTGTATCTATGGTGAAAAAGAAAAACGATTGAAGCGAGGATGGAGGAAGTGGAAGGAATGTTGAATGCCCGAGTTATGGACATCTTGAAACAACATGGAGGCATTCGTGAAGCGAGAGACACTTATGCCATCTCGGATGTCGGGACCGAGCCAAGATCAATTGATGAATTTAAAACGCCGCATCGAAGGATACTTCGCAAACATGTCTATGGCTCAAGCCACAGGACTTATCTTGGGAAAAGGGTCTCATGTTATGTGAAGAAAGTGACAGTGGAGACTCACCGTGATCCTTTCTTTTGGTCACTCCGCCGGTCACTCATTTGGAAAGAAGAAGACCCAGACAATACACGCCCGGAGGAAGAGGAAGAAGCGATGGTGGAGGAAGAGGTTTTAGACAGGGCCCGCCCAAAAACATTGAGTACATAGATCCAGGCAAGAAATGAGGGATCTACCACGGTCTTGACCAAGTAGCCAATACGCAAGTGGCTAAAAACAATCCGAGTATGTGAAAAGAATCGAAGAAGAAAATAAAAGACAAACTCAGCTATAGGAGGAGAGACAAGAGAGATTAAGAAGAGATGAATTTCGCCCGGAAGGCATATGAAAAGAAGAAGAAGGCGGTCAAGATGAGAAAAAGAAGAAGACGAGAAGATGTGAATCGAAGAAGATGAAAGAAGGAGGCAACGAAGGAGATGAAGTGTTCTTTGTCCACCCCTTCATGTATTTTACTATGTAAATACATACTATGTAAGTCTCTCGTAATAAATCTGTAAATTCTCTATTTTTTTGCGTACACATAAATGTTTGCTTTGATACACCTTGTGATTGTGTAAAAGAACAAGAATGTTATGATCAATAAAAGGATTGATTCTATGCATACATTCTCTGTGAATGCACTATCTGTATGTATCTTTGCTATTTACATTTTGAATGTTTTAAGTTTTGGCATCATCAAAAAGGGGGAAATTGTTGGGAAATTTATTGTTTAGATTTTGATGAATGCCATGTAAAACTTAGAATAGGAAGTTGGCACCCCATTTTTTGTTGTAAAGCGCATTGTAATAAATAAGGCTGGCCGTCAAGTGAGTTAAGTCGGCTATGCCCAAACATGCTGAAAGACAACCGGAGACTAGTAGGAAGACTCATTGCGAGACAACCGAGTTTGGCAAAAGAAGAGAAGGCGGAACTCGTGATCAAGATGCGGTGAGATCTGCGGTGAGTAAAGCATCGATCAAGTCAACTCAAGATAGTCAAGTCTCTAGTTGAAGTGACGGAAGAGTCATTTAATGATTGGAAGGTGACTCTAAGTCACCTGGGAAAGCAAGGAAATGCGGTCAAGTCGAGATAATCGAAAGAGATTTACGAGAAATCAAGAGAATTACTTATGTGTAACATAGGTTTATATTATATGCTTAGAGTATGTGTGTTTAGTTCGTATTAATGATATGTGTATATAGTGTATCAAATTTGTGTATGTATTATTAAAAATATGTATCATATATAATATATCACATATAGCTTCTGTACATATATGTGTGTTTAGTTCGCATTAATGAAATGTGTGTATAATGTCTCAAATTTGTGTATTTAGTATGAAAAATATGTATCACATATAACGTATTACCCAAATACATTTTTTCCTAATTACAATGCATGTATTATATGTTTAGAGTATTAATTATGTACACAAAGGGCATTAAATATGTGTACTTATAAGACAAATATTGGTGAGTTCGATTTTGCACCATACATTCATGTTCAGTAAATATGAATTTACACGATACATTGAAAATCTGTGTAAATTGTATTCAAAATTCGTAATTTTAATATGTAAATATTGTGTTTTTACTAGATCAAGATCCAGTTACACGATTCACATTGGTCGGAGGTTGAAATCTCGCCAGGATCAACTAAATATTGGATCCCGGAGGTTGAACAAGAAAATATTCCTCGTGCCGACATGCATGCATTTCGTTGGGAAATTTATTGTTTAGATTTTGATGAATGCCATGTAAAACTTAGAATAGGAAGTTGGCACCCATTTTTTGTTGTAAACGCATTGTAATAAATAAAAAGGGTCAAGCCGAGTTAAGTCGGTATGCCCAAACATGCAAGAAGACAATCAAGACTAGTAGGAAGACTCATTGCGAGACAACCGAGTTTGGCAAAAGAAGAGAAGACGGGAACTCGATTGAAGATGCGGTGTAAGTAAAGCATCGTCAAGTCAACTCAAGATAGTCAAGTCTCTAGTTGAAGTGACGGAAGAGTCATTTAATGATTGGAAGCTAACTCTAAGTCACGGGGGAAAGCAAGGAAATGCGATCAAGTCGAGATAACTAAAAGAGATCCATTTGCCGAGTAAATCAAGAGAATTACTTAAACAAGTAATATCTCCATACTACCTTTCTCGAAGTGCTCGGTCGAAGCATGTAAAAGAAATAAACCAATGGGAAACAACGCACCATGTCGAACTACGAAAAGTCAAGAACAATTCATACGAGGAAGTGGCAATTCCAAGGGCGCAATAAGACAAGCCAACGACCACAAGTGACTATCAAGAATAAGCTTATCTCTTCAACGGGCAGATTTTTGAAAGATCACTATAAAAGGCTGAGGAATGACTACGAGAGAAGGTTACGAACCACGAATATTCAAGTATACATTTGAACTATAACCTAAGACATTCCCAAATCATTCAAGATTAATCCTCAAGCCTACACTACGAAGAAAATCAATCCAACACTCACTGTGAAGGAAAGATAGCTTCAATCGGTTGAAGAGAAACTTTAGAAGAAAAGGGTCTACATTCCACAAAGGATTGTAGGAAGGTTCAAGGTCGAACCAGTCTCAAGTTTTTGTAGGGCTTCGTGATCAAATCCTAAGAGCTTAAGCAAGTGAGCTGTAGTAGCAAGACATTTGCCTTGTGAAGAAAGTTCGAGTCGGACCAAAAGCCCCCGAGTGACCAAGGCATCTCGGTCGAGTCCCAAAGGATCAAGTCATTTGTGTGATCAAGACTTGTATCCGGACTCTTACCACTCGATATCTTGATCAATACTTAGTGGATTCCTCCGGGAGTTGGAGAAGAGAGGAGTAGAAGAATTACCCCATCTTCGAACCTCTATAAAAACTAATCGTGTCATTTACATTTCAAAGACTTTAATTCTGCATCTTATTTGTTTAATTCTCTGACATATTTGCTATCCAACTCGATAATCTCTAAGTACTAAAACCAAGTATTAAATCATAACTAAACCAAACTTAAGGGTGTTAAGTCTTGAAATGAAAACAAACCACGATTGAGCTAATTGGTCTTAACGGTGAGTTATTCTATCAACAACTCGGTGAGTCGTTGAGTGACTAACTCTCTTGATTAACTAAATTGGTGTCCACCAAGGACAATTTGTATAGTGTCAACTCGAAATTTAAAAAGGACCAAAAGTGAAAAGTTGGTAAGGTTTATTCAACCCCCCTTCTAAACCTTACACTCACACCCCTCGGGGACCTACAATTTCCGTACATTGGAGGTGAATACAATTTTACAATTCCACCAAGCACAAAACTTAAAAGAAAATGTGGGACATGCGGTGAGGTTGCGACACATAAAAGCATGACATGCCCGACCCGCATCAGCGCCTCCTGAGAGCAATATGTATTTGTCACGTTGTTCAATTTTTTAGTTTAATGTATACGATTGGCAAACTAAATATACATTATCGAATATTATAATATACATATCCAATACACTATGGCAATTTATGAGTTGTTTACATAATTCTGCACATAAACATACAATATCTGCAACCTATTTACACATTATATGTGTTTTACCTACACATCGTTCTTCAGTGACAACATCAGGATCAATATATCACAGGGGTTTAAAAATACATATTCTTATACGTAATTGTACAAATTTCTATAACTACTTACACAATATTATTGACTACGTATACAAAACACATTTGATATACATTGTATCAGTTTACACATAATCTTATGCCTAAATATACAAAATTGCATAACTACATAACCAAAAAATGTGGCCTATTTAACTGTACATAATTTTGTGCGTAAGTACATGCAATGTAGTAACTACGAATACAATATTAACGTTATATAACAACATTCCGACCATATGTACGTGAAAAATGCAAAGTTATATTGATTATAAAGAAAACACCCCATGTCTGAACCATTCATATCCACAATTCAACAAAACATCTAAGTCATATACAAATGGCTCCCAAAGTATAAATGGCTCCCAAAGACAAAAAACACCAAACATAGTAAACTAACTATACAAAAAGATGAGCACAAATCTATATTGTACATTGTCTATTAAAAACAAAACTACAATACTATCTTCCCCATCCAAAACTTTACGGCTTCTTCCATACATCGTCTTCGTCCCCACTCCCCGTGACCCTTTTTCCCTTATTTTTGCCATTTAGTTGCTAAAACAAAACCTCAGAAAATATAGAACCAATTATTTACAAAAACATACAACTAATCGTCCGTTATCACAAAACTATATACACATTATTATATAACTAAACACACATTATTCTATAGCTAAATACCCATAATTCCAAAACAAATATACATGCTCGTAAAAAGTAACAAAATACGAGTGTGCTATTACTAAATAAACATTATTACATAACTAAAAACACATAATTCTATATCTAAAAGCACACAATTCCAAAACATATATAGATGCTCGCACAAAGCAACAAAATACAGTGTTCTGTAACTAAATACACATTATTACATAACCAAACACACATTATTCTATAGCTAAATACACATAATTCCAAAACATATATACATGCTCACACAAAGTAACAAAACACAGTGTATTATCTCCTCTTTTGTTAGTAATCAACATTAGAAGAGACGAACCGCATGTTAAATTACAGTTTGATAACTCATAATAACATCCCAAAATGAACACGAATCCATAAAATAGGAAAACATCCCCATATTCCAATCCAGGACATGCACTGCAGGAAGAACCAAAGGCACCAAAGGCGAGTCGTTGGATTGAGCGAACGCTACAAAAATCATTGTCCTACCAAGAAAGTAGTAAAAAATAATGTTGTTAAGTTGGTATTTTACCAACTTATTTGAGTATTTTAGATTAGAATTTGGTTTTATTTTTGGGTGTTTTTAGAGTCATTAGAGTCCAATTCATTTCAATTAGTGTCGATGAAGAGTCAATCTGATTTGGTAACCAGAAATGAAGAAAACGATGAAAAACGGCAAGAAGAAAGAAGAAATCGTGTTTGAAGAAGGAAAATCGCGTTTTGGCCTAAGGACGGGCGGGTCTTTTGCCCGGCCCACAAGCCACTGGCGCCATGCGCCATGACGAGCGGAAAATGTTGAGAATGCGTGTGGGCGCTGCAAAGACCAAGGCGGAAAATTTGCATACGTTGCGAGATTCATAGGCGCCTTGGCCCGGGCGGAATTTCCCAGGTTCACCTACCCCATTTCTTGGACTTTTGTGGGACTATAAATACTACCATTGGGGCTTAAAATTAGGGATCTTGGACCCTTGGGAAGACAAGAAAACAACCACAAGACAAAGAAGAAGGTTTGGAACATCTTGGGAAGATCTTGGATAAGAAGATTTGAGGCTCTATCATCTAGAAATAGAGAAGATCCCTCAACTCTTGTTCTTATTTTGTTGCTTTCTTCATATCTTGTAAGATGTATTGTTGTATTCTTAGGGATTCATTTTCTTCAATCATGAGCTAAACTCTATAATTCTAGAGGGATGGTGTAATCTATGTTTGAACTTGTGTTTTGAGATTGTGGTTTGTCAATCTAGATCTATCAATTTATTTGTGCTTTTTGGAACTATTGCTTCTAAATTACTTGATCAATAATTTAGATTGTTTGGTGTATTTGATTTGACACTTGAGAGAGGTAATTGAATACATGACCTTGGAATAGCATAACCTAGGATCTCATAGAATTGAGAAATTTGTGAATCCTTTGAAGTCATTTATCAAGATTCATAGTTTTTGTTGAGATTTAATTGGTGATTTTTATAGAGATATTGATTTCCCAATTGAATCTAAAATCATTTGGCACTTGAGAGAGAGAAATGATTATTGTAGAAATCTTGACTTATAAATTGGTAATTGATGATTGATAAACCATATTGATAACATAAGGGATAACTAGATTCATCACACCTCTAGAATTCATTTAATCATTTGGATAAACTCATTGATATTTTCATATTCTTGATTTATTTTTGGTATTCTAGTATAATCAACTCCATCAAATATTGAATTTCTAAATAAAGTTAGACTACTATATTATAGTACTTAGCGATAATTCGATAATTATTCCCTGTGGATTCGACAACCTTACTTCTCTATATCAAAACTTGACACCGTAGACTTGCGGTAAGAAAAATCTCTAACAAGTTTTTGCGCCGTTCGGGAATAATTCATCTTATTTGCGCTAATATTATTATTTAGTAGTTTTACTTTAATTCAGATTGGTTCTTGTTACAATAGGGTCATTGTCATTTTTGTGTTTTCTTGTTGATGCGAAAAATAAAAGTACTAATTTAATCTTATTTGATCCGAGAAATTGAAAGAATGCTTGAAAGATTAGAGCCGCACGATGAATCGAATTCACAAAAATGGCGAGGAATCGGTGATGATGAAGAACGTGTACCTATTATTGCACCATCGGAGAGGGCCATTCGAGATTATTTTCGACCAACCACGAATCAAAATTATTCGGGCATTGTTCGCCAACCTATCAATGCGAATAATTTTGAATTGAAGCAAATCCCTAATAAACATGGTGCAACAGAATCGGTTTGGGGTAGTGCGTGAGAGCGACCGAATGCTCATCCGGCTATTTTTCTCGAGATATGTGACACTATCAAAATGAATGGGGTTCCCGATGAAGCTATTCGGTTGAGGTTATTTCCGTTTTCACTTCGTGATAAAGCTAGCAGTGGCTTCAAACCTTCCCACCTGGAAGTATCACTAGTTGGAATGATCTCTTTGAAAAATTCATGGCAAAATTCTTTCCACCTAGCAAGACACTTCAAGCGAAAAGTGAGATTGCTCAGTTTTATCAACTCGACTTTGAACCACTCTCGAAGCTTTGGAGCGATTCAAAGAATTATTGAGGAGGTGTCCACAACATGGGTGCACGTGATTGGCAAAAAGTTGATATTTTTACAATGGTATGAATGGGCATTCGAGAACTATTATAGATCTTTGCGGCGGGAGGTACATTGATGGCTAAAACTCCAAGTGAAGCCATGCTTTTACTAGAAGAAATGGCTGCAAATAGTTATCAATGGCCTACGAGAGATCTACGCCAAGAAAAGTTGCGGTGTTCTTGAACTTGATACTATGTCCGCATTGGCCTCTCAAATTTCCGCCTTGTTAAAGCAAATTGCTACTCTAAATCCGGGTGGAAAACAACAACCGGAGGCGATCATGGAGATAAGTTAAGAAATTGTGAATCCCGACATCTTGAACAAGCAAATTATGTGAACAATCGGGGTTTCAACAATAGAGGGAATCAATTCCGACGCATTATCATCAGGGACTTCGCAATCATGAAAATTTTCGTATAGCAATACGAGAAATGTGTTGCAACCACCTCCGGGATTTCAAAACCAAGCAAGTGCAGTACACACGTGGGAGAACAAAAGCCGTCTTTGGAAGAATTACTTAGTTCATTCCTGGTAGAATCAAGAGCAAGGATGAACAAGGCCGATTCTAACATAGAAAATTTGGGTTCAAGGGTTACAACAATTGAAAGTCATCTCAAATCTTTGGGAACACATGTGGGTCAATTGGCCCACGACTATTAATTCGCAAGAAAGTTGAAACGTTTCCAAGTAACACCGAGGTGAACCCACGTGAGCATTGCAAGGCCATTAAGTTGAGAAGTGGAACGGAATATGATGAACCAAAGATGCTTACTCACGCCACCAATGAACTGAAGCAAGCTCGAAACACTCCACAATGAAGAGGGCATTGATAAGCAATCGAGAAAATGCAAAACCGAGGTAAAACCAATTTCCAATTCGATAACGTGTTACCAAATTCTCTTCCCTTTCCACGAGAGATTTGAGAAGAAAAAGTTGGACGCTCAATTTTCCAAGTTTTTGGAAATATTCAAGAAAATTCACATCAACATCCCTTTTGCCGATGCACTTGAGCAAATGCCAAACTATGCAAAATTCATGAAGGATGTGATGTCGAGAAAGAGAAGGTTGGATACATACGAGACGGTCAATCTCACGGAAGAATGCACCGCCATTTTGCAAAGAAAGCGCCACAAAAATTAAGAGATCCGTGGAGTTTCACTATCCCCTGCACTATTGGTG
The DNA here is from genome assembly GCA_016081115.2 of Rehmannia glutinosa. Lineage (NCBI taxonomy): Eukaryota > Viridiplantae > Streptophyta > Magnoliopsida > Lamiales > Orobanchaceae > Rehmannia > Rehmannia glutinosa. Next base: position 113,114 of record JABTTQ020000273.1, read on the forward strand.
ATTCTTATTTTAATAAGGCTCTTTGTGATTTAGGTGCTAGCATTAATCTTATGCCGTTATCTCTTTTGAAACTTGGCCTTGGAGAAATAACACCGTCCACCTTCACATTGCAATTAGCCGATAGATCACTCACCTACCCAAGAGGAGTGATTGAAGATGTGTTGATCAAAGTGGATAAATTCATATTCCGGCGGACTTTGTGGTGTTGGATATGGAAGAAGATCATGAAATGCCATTGATTCTTGGAAGACCTTTTCTAGCAACGGGACGAGCTCTAATTGACGTGCAACGAGGAGAGTTAACATTACGGGTAAATGATGATGAAGTCGCATTTTAACATTTATAAAGCAATGAAATTTCGAGAAGAACCTCACACATGTCATTTTATTGATATGATCAAACAATGTGATCAAGCGGAAGTTATAAAACAAGATTTAAAAGATCCGTTAGAACATTGTTTGATTAATTCAATAATGAAATGTGATGAGGAAGATAGTGATGATATTGATTTGCTTGAGTTTATTCTTTCCCTTGAGGCTAAAGAAATTGTAAAAGAAAAATAAAAGGAAGCATTAGAAAATGCCAATATTGAAAATATTCAAAGGTACTTTAGAACTAAAGGAACTTAGGAACATCTTCAATATGCATTTTTGGGGAAAAAGATAAAACTTATCCGGTAATTGTTTACGCTTCATTATCTTCACCCGAATTGGATAAGTTGTTGCGTGTACTTCGTGAACATAAGTCGGCTTTGGGTTGGTATATTTCGATTTGAAAGGTATAAGTCCTTCCATTGTAATGCACAAAATTTTAATGGAAGAATCTTATAAACCATCTATTGAGCACCAAAGACTACTTAATCCCATAATGAAAGAAGTTGTGAGGAATGAGGTTTTAAAGTGGCTAAAGGCGGTATCATTTATGCCATTTCGATAGTTCATGGGTGAGTCCGGTATAGGTTGTTCCTAAAAAGGAGGTATGACGATTTGTGAAAAATGATAACAATGAATTAATTTCTCTAACCGAACATCACAGGATGGCAGTATGTATTGATTATAGGAAATTGAATAAAGCTACCCGTAAGGATCATTTTCCCCTCCCCTTTATTGATCAAATGTTGGACAGGTTGGCAGGTTACGAATACTATTGTTTTCTTGATGGCTATTCAGGGTACAATCAAATCGCCATTGCCCCGAGGATCAAGAAAAGACCACTTTACATGTTCATATGGTACTTTTGCATTTCGCAGGATGCCATTTGGATTATGTAATGCATCCGCTACTTTTCGAGGTGTATGATGGCGATTTTTCATGGTATGGTTGAGGAAATCATGGAGATTTTTATGGGACGATTTTTTGTTTTTGGTACTTCTTTTGACCATTGTTTGCATAACTTATCTCTGGTTTTGCAACGTTGTGAGGAAACTAATCTTGTACTTAATTGGGAAAAATGTCACTTTATGGTCAAAGAAGGGATTGTACTTGGGCATCGTATTTCTTGTACAGGTTTGGAAGTTGATAGGGCGAAAGTTGTGGCTATTGAAAAGCTACCCCCACCTTCAAATGTGAAAGGCATAAGAAGCTTTTTAGGGCATGCAGGATTTTATAGGAGATTTATAAAAGATTTTTCAAAAATTGTTAAACCACTTTGTAATCTCCTTGAAAAAGATGCTATCTTTTGCTTTGATGAGTCTTGTTTGCAGGCATTTGAACAGATAAAAAAAGGCACTCGTTTCAACTCCTATTATGATAGTGTCGGATTGGACTCAACCATTTGAGCTTATGTGCGATGCAAGTGATTATGCAGTGGGTGCCATTCTTGGTCAAAGGCAAGATAGAATTTTTAAAGCAATTTACTATGCAAGCAGGACCATGGACAACGCCCAACAAAACTACACCACCACAGAAAAAGAGATGTTGGCGGTAGTTTTTGCATTCGATAAATTCCGAGCTTACTTGGTGGGTACAAAGGTGATTGTTTATACGGATCATGCGGCAATCCAATATCTTTTCTCCAAAAAGGATGCAAAACCTCGGTTAATTCGATGGATTTTGCTCTTGCAAGAATTTGATATTGAGATTCGGGATAAAAAAGGAAGCGAAAATGTGGTTGCCGATCATCTATCCGCCCTTGAGCAACCTCACGAGGTGATTGAGAGTCCAATAAAAGAATCATTTCGATGAACAAATTATGCGTCTTGAGACATCATCACCTTGGTAGCGGATTTTGTTAATTACCTTGCGGGAGGAGTTTTGCCACGGACTTGACTTCACACCAAAAGAAAAATTCCTACATGATGTTAAGTCTTATTTGTGGGATGATCCGCTCTTGTTCAAGAGATGCGCTAATTCTATCATTCGCCGTTGTGTTCCTAAGGAAGAAATTGGAGAGATTCTCCAACATTGTCATTCCTCATCTTACGGTGGACATTTTGGGCCAACCCAAATAATTTGCAAAGGTACTACAATCTGGTTTTTATTGGCCAACATTATTCAAAGATTGTTATGCTTTTGTAAAGACTTGTGATCGATGCCAAAGGGTTGGTAATATTTCACGACGTTATGAGCTTCCTTTGACAAACATAATGGAGGTGGAGTTGTTTGATGTATGGGGTATTGACTTTATGGGGCCATTTCCGCGTCTATGGAAATTTGTACATTTTGCTTGCGGTTGATTACGTCTCCAAGTGGGTTGAGGCGATTGCTACACCAACGAATGATGCTAAGGTAGTACTAAAATTCTTGCACAAGCATATTTTCACCCGGTTTGGTACTCTCGAGCTATTATAAGTGATGAAGGTACGCATTTTTGTAATAAATTATTTAATAACCTTCTTGCTAAATTTGGTGTGCACCATAAAATTGCGCTTGGTTACCATCCTCAATCAATGGTCAAGCCGAAATTTCCAATCGTGAAGTGAAAGCATTCTTGAAAAACGATGAGTTTTAATCGAAAGGATTAGCACAAAAGCTCGATGATGCTTTGTGGGCTTATCGCATGACTTATAAAATACACATTGGTATGTCACCATATCGATTGGTGTTTGGTAAAGCATGCCATTTGCGGTTGAACTTGAGCATCGAGCTTATTGGGCAATTAAGAAATTGAATTTTAACTTAAAAGAGGCGGTGAAAATCGATTACTTCAATTAAACGAAATGGAAGAATTTCGTCAAGAATCATATGAAAATGCCAAAATGTATAAAAAAACGAAAAAATGGCATGATCAAATGATTTTGCGGCGTGAATTCTTACCGGCCAACATATGTTATTGTTCAATTCTCGATTGAAACTCTTTCCAGGTAAACTCAAGTCGTGATGGTCCAGGACCATTTGTGGTTGAACGTGTGTTTCCTTATGGTGCCGTCGAGTTGAGAGGAAACGATGGGAATTCGTTCCAAGTAACTTAGGTCAACGATTGAAACATTATTCGGGGAACGAAGCAAGGAAGGTTTTAAATCTTCCACTTGGTGATGAAAATTCTTGAACCCGAGTAGTTGAGTCGGCTAACGACTATAAATTTAGCGCTTCTTGGGAGGCAACCCAAATGATTTTCGTGTGATCGAATTTTTGTGTGATTTTATTTTCTTTTAGTTTGGTGTGTATTTATTTGAATTTTGGTGTGATTTTTGTGTGAATTAATTTGTGTGTGATTTTAAATTTTTGGTTAAATTGAAATTTTAATTTATATATATATATAAAAAAAAAATGCGGCGGCGGGCGCTACACGCCGGACATAGCCTACGCACCAGGACAGCGGCTGCGGCAAGTGATAGGGTGACGAAATGGATGGAGTGTCTTGCGGTAGCTGCAGTTTGCCCGATCAGTGAGGCAAATTAAAAGGCATTTCTGACCTTGTTTTTTAAAACACAACACACCCAACCTCACGCCATTTCCTCTTCTTCTACAAAAATCCCACCTAGTTTTCCATTTAGCATCATTCAAGTGGGCAATTGAACAAGTTGATCATCAAATTCATCTTCTTCATCAATTGGGTAAGTGAGCTTCAATTGTACACCATTTTTCTTCAAATTTTCTTTAGGGTTGAAATGTGGGAATGTGCAATATCATTGTAATTTCGAAGTTCTTGATAAATTCTTGATAAATTGTGACGATATATGACTATATTGTGCTTGAATTAGTTGGTGTTGAAAATTGGGCATGAATTGAATTTCAAATTTGGTGTTCATCTCTTCTTTGCATATATGCCTACAAGGTGTTTGTTAAAATACCTCAATGGAAAATATTACGCCTAGGCATTTGATTCTTGTAATCATTGTGTACTAAAGGTTATTTGATCATGAATTGATGACAAAGATGCATAATTCTAGAGTTGTTGCAAAATTCCTAACCCCTAACTCGTATTGTGCGTTCTACGTGTTATTTTGCTTGTGTTATTTTCCAGGTGATTTTCAAATCAATTACAATGCCAAGAACAAAGAACCCAAGCAAGGGCAAAAGGGTGGCAAGTACTTCCGAGGAAAATGTTGAAGACCGTTTTCGTAACTTGGAAGCACAACAGTTGTATTATGACACATTATGCTCGAAGAGTATAATGGCGAACAAGGGGTTACAATTGGGGCGAATGATGGTGAACTTGCACAAATGATACATCAGAAGCAATGGAAAAAACTTTGTGCACAACCTAGACCATTCGCACCGAATATTGTCCGAGAATTTTATGCGAATGCAAAGTCCAAAACTGGCTATAACTCAGAGGTTTTCATACGTGGAGTAGACAAGGTATACACTCATACAAGAGCGATAAGAGAATATTATGGACTCCCGGAGGTGGATCACTCACCGTATGTTGAATTTATCTCACAACCACTGAGTATGGAAGAGATTTGTAATACCTTATGTCGGCGACTGGGCTATGATGTACGTCATATTAAAGTTGTGGGAGGTGCTCTTGCTTTTTCGCACACGAGTCTTAGTCGGTATGGGCGAGCTTGGTACCACTTCATATGCAACAATTTGATACCAACCAAGCATGCCAATGATGTAACTAAGAGCGAGTCCATCTTCTATATGCAATAGTTCTTGACATACAATTCGACCCAACGGTAATTATTGCAACGTCCCTTTGTCACAAAATGATACACCCCAAAACAGGGAGACAAATCTTACCGAGTTTAATTTGTGGGTTATGTAAAAAGAGGGGTGTTAAATGGGATAGCTCGAGCCGTTGGAAAATCCTAAAGGACCTATAGATTCGGCTACTATTGCTTCCTATGACGAATGGGCGGGTGGTGTGCCCTAATCCAGAAGGGTGCGGGATATATCCTTGATCCCAAATTTTCCCTACCGGCTATTGAGCACGATACTCATGCCCAACCACGAGAATATTGACGCCAACCAGTTCGGCGGCAAGGCGTTCTCGTTCTAGACGCTCACATCACGATAACAACCCTTGACGCACTAGTCCGAAGAAACGAGAATTGAGAAGGGCTTTTGTAGCTGAGCAACGCCACAGAGCGGCACGAGAAGAATACGTGAATGAGCACAACCGAGTACTTGCCCAGATATATAGCCAGACGCACCCACAATTCCAGTTCCGATACCACCACCACCGGGTCCTATTGCTCATTTTTCACCACACGACTCCGATGAGGAGTCCTAGGCGCTCCGGCTACCAGGAAAGTTTTTTTTCCCACTCTCCATTGAGGACAATGTTCAATTTAAGTTTGGGGGGGTGTAATCTGTATTTGTGTCTTTCGAGTCGTGTCAAAAAAAAATCGAGTTGTGTCGAGTCGGGTAGTTTGTTGAACTATAGAACTGCATGACTAAGTAGATTTGTTGATCACGAGTTGAACTGTCACGAGAGCATGCTTTTAAGTGGTGGTCTATATTTTGCTTCATTGATTTCATAATCATGCATAATTCTGTTAACTTATTTGAAAATGATTAATGAAGTTGAGTGTTGCTTGTATGATCCCACGGATTCTAGAACTTGTTCAATCACTAATTGAGGTGAAATCTAGGTGAAATAACATTAAGGAAATGATTTAGGCCATCTTTGAATAAGCTAGAGCCAAAATGACTACCTTTTACGATATAATTTCACTAGTGTCCCCGTTTGAGCCTATTAAACTGTTTTTTTGGCAACCAATCTTTTACCTTGAGCTTACATGTGAAAATCCTAATTACCCATCACTCATACACACAAAATGATTGAAGGTTGAGGAGGATGTGATAAGTCGTAGATGTTCACTCGCATGAAGTTCTTGAGAAAAGAAAATATGAAACCCCATGTGTTAAAATATGCAAAAGATTAAGTTTGGGGTTTCGAAAAAACAATTTGTTGAAAATAGAGGCTCGTAAAGGAGAATAATTGAAAATTCAACAAAAGTGAAGGTAGCCATTTTGTTTGGCAATTGGAGTTGAAGAGATAATTGTGTGTTTAGGTGAGTTGAGCCACTTAATCCTAAATTTTCCTACCCGACCCTAAGCCACATTACAAGCTTTGGAAGTCCTACTGATCCTTGTGTTATATTAGCCTACATTAGTGGAGATTAGTGTGAATAACAAGCTATGGAATCCAGGTAGTCATTATCTTTTGATACTTAGAAGTGGATCATCTTGATAACGTTCGATTGCGTAAATCAATTTGAATAATGTAAACGGAATTTTCATGAATATTCAACACTTTTGATCACAATGTTAAAATGCATGCTTGATTGATAGTGAAATGAGTATTTAGACAAATTTTATTGGTTTATGGAGTTTTGTAGTTGCTTGTGTTGTTGTATTGTTTGTTTTTCATTTTGGAGTTATAATTGTTTGAGGACAAACAATAGCTTAAGTTTGGGGTATTTGTTAAGTTGGTATTTTACCAACTTATTTGAGTATTTTAGATTAGAATTTGATTTTATTTTTGGGTGTTTTTAGAGTCGTTAGAGTCCAATTTATTTCAATTAGTGTCGATGAAGAGTCAATCTGATTTGGTAAGCAGAAATGAAGAAAACGATGAAAAATGGCAAGAAGAAAAAAGAAGAAATCGCGTTTGAAGAAGGAAAAATCGCGTTTTGGCCTAGGACGGGCGGACTGCGCAGCCGCCCTGGCGCATGATGCCCATGACAGCGAAAAATGTTGAGAATGTGTGTGGGCGTTGCGGCGCCCAACGCCTTCAGCAGCGGCCTGGCAGGCGTATATGTGCGGAGCTATGCGGATGGGCGCTACTGGCGCCCAACGCCCGTGATTTATGGCCGCTCGGGCGGAAAATTTACATACGTTGCGAGATTCATGGGCGCCCTTGGCACCCGGCCCCGTCGCCGCAGCGCCTGGGCGAAATTTCAGTACACCTACCCCCTTTCTTGGACTTTTGTGGGACTATAAATACTAGCCTTGGGGCTTGAAATTAGGGATCTTGGACCCTTGGGAAGACAAGAAAACAACCACAAGACAAAAAAGAAGGTTTGGAACATCTTGGGAAGAGCTTGGATAAGAAGATTTGAGGCTCTATCATCTAGAAATAGAGAAGATCCCTCAACTCTTGTTCTTATTTTGTTGCTTTCTTCATATCTTGTAAGATGTATTGTTGTATTCTTAGGGATTCATTTTCTTGATCAATTTATTTGTGCTTTTTGGAACTATTGCTTCTAAATTACTTGATCAATAATTTAGATTGTTTGGTGTATTTGATTTGACACTTGAGAGAGGTAATTGAATACATGACCTTGGAATAGCATAACCTAGGATCTCATAGAATTGAGAAATTTGTGAATCCTTTGAAGTCATTTATCAAGATTCATAGTTTTTATTGAGATTTTAATTGGTGATTTTTATAGAGATATTGATTTCCCAATTGAATCTAAAATCATTTGGCACTTGAGAGAGGAAATGATTATTGTAGAAATATTGACTTATAAATTGGTAATTGATGATTGATAAACCATATTGATAACATAAGGGATAACTAGATTCATCACACCTCTAGAATTCATTTAATCATTTGGATAAACTCATTGATATTTTCATATTCTTGATTTATTTTTGGTATTCTAGTATAATCAACTCCATCAAATATTGAATTTCTAAATAAAGTTAGACTACTATATTATAGTACTTAGCGATAATTCGATAATTATTCCTGTGGATTAGACAACCTTACTTCTCTATATCAAAACTTGACACCGTAGACTTGCGGTAAGAAAAATCTCTAACAAATGTACGAGAACTAGGAGGAAGATTACTTTAATCTACAAACAATTATCTTCGTATCAATTTCATATAATTATTTACCATAATAATATAAACAAATGAAAATCACAATAAACCCAGATTTTTCTTTCTAGGGCAATTCAAATGAAAAAACAACATATTACGCAAGGTTTAATGATGCAAACCCCGGCTCGATCTTGTTCTTTCCACCCACACTTTAACAACTAAGTAAAGACACGAAGAAAGCGAGTCTCAAGAATGAATGTTTTTGTTGTTCTAAACAAGGTCGTAGCTACACCAAATTGGACAAATAAAAACAATAAAAATCGATAATAAAAACCCAAATTGGAACCCTAACATCAAGAAACACCAAAATCAAACAAAAACAGAAATCACGAAGAAAACTTATAGTGAGCAGCGAGATGGAGAATGAGCGGTTTATCGATTGTTTCGATTTTTTCTGAGATAGAGCACGAGCGAGATGAAGAGAGGAAGAAGTATCGTGTATTTTGAAAAGAGAGAAGAGAGAAAATCGCGGGATAGTGATAATCATAATTGATTACCAAATTCGAAAATTAGGTATTTACAATTATATCATTTAACTTAAAAGATAGATTACTTTCCTACCCTTGCTTGCCACCACCCATGCCTAAAATAGAGAGTAAAATCGGACCATTGATTATTAAATCAAATGGTCTAGATGTGGTCTCATGTTCTTACCTAAAGGGCTTGGTCTAATTTGATCATATCCATATATATATATATATATATATAGGGATATGATATATATATATATATATATATATATATATAGGGATTAGTTCAAATGAGACCAATCCCTTTAGGTTAGTCCATAAGACCTCATATAGGCCCTTGATTTAAAACTTTTAATGGCACAGATTAATTTTTGTTATTTTTGGAATATAAGGGTAGTATAGTATTTTTACATATAATAAGTTTGATGATTACAAACGTTAATTGCTTATTTTTAGGAAAATATAATCTTTCCTTTTATCACTTGAGGACGTTAATTGCTTGTTTTTAGGAAAATATAATCTTTCCTTTTAAATAAAATGGTTGAAATGTACATGTAGATATATATGTAATTTTTAAGAGTAGAGTTGTTTAATTAGATAAGTTTAGTTGTTTTTGGCCATTGGAATTGTATATTTTATACAACGGACTGTGTAAATGGATCGGTTCATCGTATTCACTAGACATTTATTTATTATTTGTTTAAGTAGACAAGTATAGTTGTATCTTTGGTAATTGAAATTGTATACTTAGTTAAATATCTTTTAGTTAGTTACATCCAGTTGTTTTTTTGGCCGTTGGAGTTGTATATTTTATACAATGGAAGGCTGTATATTGTATAGTAGACGTTTGTTTAAGTAGACATGTAGAGTTGTTTATTTGGTAATTGAAATTGTATACTTAGTTAAATAGTTTTTCGAGATAATTTTTATACAAAACGTATTTGAGAAGAAAAACCAATCTAAAAGACAAATCATCATGTAACACATTATTTTGACATAAAGGATAAACCCTAACGACATATTGTTCACCCAACATTTTTTTCAATAAAAAAATTATACTATGGCGTGGTGTTGCGTTTTGGACACGTTCATGTTGTTATGTGTTCGATCTCACCACATGTTCCACATCTTCTTTCGGCTTCATCTGTAGGTATGTTATTTTTGTGTGTTTGAAGCTTTCTATTGCAAAGAACATAATGCAAACAAATTACTTCGTTCTTGAACCGCTTTGTCGTGCTCCTTCGATGTTAAATCGCTAATTGCTCCATACTCCTTGTAAAATTTTATACCGATTTCCAACATAGCGAAATGAATTCCCACTCGTGGTATATATTCTTGTTCTACCTCACGGTATCAATATTTAGTTGAGCCTGGTGAAATTTCGAGCCGTTGGCGTCCATTGAAATTGTTATTTGGTTCGTATTGTTTGACATCAAACAAGTCGAGCATTATAAAAACCAAATGGATGTATTTTATATACAACATGAAACCATATTCATACACATCATTATTATTAATAAGTATGTTCATATACACCTCCATACAACACTTATGACTATTGTATACAAGTTAAATATGATAAATAAACACGCAAATCAATTGTGTGCTACTACATAATCTCTGATTAGTTGTCAATATTTAATAAATAAATCTATAAATACGAGTCTCTATACTAAATATACTAACATTTTTCTCTGCGCATATGCGATAACTAATATGACAATCCATGCAAGTTTATATTATAAATATACAACACTCATGACTATTGTATACAAGTTAAATATGATAAATAAACACGCAAAGCAGATTTGCGAACAACTATGCAATCTCTAGATTAATTGTAAATATTTAAGAAATAAATCTACAAATACAAGACCTATTCACTAAATATACTAACATTATTCACTACATATACAAAATAATAAGAAATATACAATATATAGACAATTCCAAATATGAAAAAAATAAACTATGTATACAATTCTTGTACACTAAATATACACGTTATGTATACTATACATACAAATTACCAACAAAAACATACGATTGGTTCGGTTAGCGTCAATTGTTGTTCGGTGTTTTCTCCTAAATTTTTTAACAAGTATCTCGTAAGGAATTACCTTGAAAACTTCCATCAATCGTGTTGGACGGAAATCTTACGCCATTGACAATTCATTTACTCCGATGGATGACAATCATTCGACATTTAACGAAATATAGTCCTATTGTTTTGCGTCTGTAAATTGTATATTGTATAATGTTTTCCAGGTTGAAGATTTTGATTTGTTAATGGCGGTAGAGGATGTCTTGGTGAAGAAGGTGTGTTAATTCGGGAAGATATCCATTGATTATGGGGCGTGATCAACTCAAGATCACGTCCCTATTTTTTCTGTCGATTACCAAATTGATTTATTGATTCCTATTTTACCCCTGTCTTTGTATAGTTTCTTATGTAATGTTGTATAGATTCATTTAGATCGACCATTGAATTATGTTTTGATGGTGCGGATTGGGTCTTATGGACTTACCTAGGAGGGTGGTCTCACAGGATCCCCTCCTATATATATATATATATAGGGATATGATCAAATGAGTCCGAGTTCCCGGTAAGAACGTAAGAACAATTCGGATTTGTTGATCTATTATTTGGATGGTTAAGATTTACCTTATTTTTTTATTTTGGTAGTTTTTTTGGCAAATTTAAAGGGTATTTGTGTAAAATTACAATTAATTAGATTATTCAAAGATTTATTTTAGGTAATTTATAATTAATTTTTAAAGGAAAATCCTAATTTTTAGGAATAAAAATATCTCTTGAGATATCTCTTCCCAAAAAATCGTTACCATCTCCCTCATCTCGCCTTTTTTATCTTCTACGTATCCAAAAGGAGGGGCATTCTTTTATCGAGCTTTTGTTTCAATAATGAGAGCCAAGTGGTGTTAGTCCAAGTGGCTATGATAATCTAGAGGGGGGGTAAATATATTATCCCGTTTTGATTTTGCCCTCTTTTTGAATAATCAAGCAATAATGAAGACTAAAGTGCGGAAAATAAACAACACACGTCGATTTAAAGAGCTTCACCTCACCTAGGGACTGCGTGCTCTACCACCCCAGTATATCCGGGATGGGTTTAAAAAAAAAAGAATTTTATTAATTACCAAAATTAATACAACACCACCTTGAGGATTACCACAATCCTCTTACAACACCTTCAAGGAGATTACCAAAATCTTCCTTCAACACCTATGAAGAGTACCACACTCTTCAACACCTAAGATCACCCAAGTGTGCTCTTACCACAAGAACAACAACAAGGATATCTTGTTTTGGATGATTGACAAAATTCAAGATTACAACTCTATAAAACCAATACAAAGATTGAGTGCATGTGTAATCAAGAATCAAAAAGCCTAGACCTCAAGAGTGTGCAAGTGAAAGTACTTAGGCTAGAATACAACAAGATATGAATGTGTTTGCTTGTATGCTCTTTGCTTGTATGTTGTGTTATAATTTGTTGCTTGAATAAAGCCTCTATTTATAGGAGAGGTCTTGACTTAATTTCAGGACATAGGCTCCTCCTTGGGGAGTGATTTTCTGCAAAAGAAACCATTTAAAATCAAGATTATAGTTGTTAGAAATCAATCCCACAAATTAGGGAAAAGGCATGCGAAAATGCAACGGATAGTTTCTTTGATAAAGAGGGCTTTGACGGTCGCCTTGAGAGATAAGTTTGAAATGAGTTTTTGTAATATTTACAGGGGACCGGTCGAAGGGGGTTCGGCCGGTCGCCCTTATGTTTGACCGGTTGGGGTTTTCAAAAATCGAAATAGAAGTCTGCTCTTGAGGAGGGCTTCCCGATTCTGCGGTCATTGGTTGCCCCCCTGGTCGACGGTCGCTCTCCCCTATTTTTCATACGTCCCGTTTTCTATTTCAAAATTCAACTCAGTACAGGTTGCCCTATAGGGCGGCAGGTCGAGCTGAAACAAAAGTGTTGTCAATTTTATATCGAAAATAAACTCCAAGAAATACTCAGAAAAATAGCAAAAATATTTTAAATCGATCGGAAGTATTTAGACAACATTTAGGGACATTGTTTTGGTATAAAAACACATTTGAACAAAATCATCAAAATCATGATAAAAACATTTTAACTTAACAAACTCCCCCTTTTTGATGATTACAAACCAAAACAATTTTCAAGAGGACGATATTAAAAACAAAACAATTTTCCGTTTTAAGAGTAAACTATCCGTTTAAAAACATTTTACAAAAGCTCCCCCTATCAATAAGCATATTAATAAGAATGATAACAATAAGCTAGAAGCACAAGCTAATACAAGATAACCAAAAATGTCAAGAGCTTAGAGGCTCCCCCTGTCACAAGTACTCATAATTCATGCCAAGAGCTTAGAGGCTCCCCCTGTCACAAGTACTTATAATTCATGCCAACAAGTCCATAATACAACCATTGGACTAAGAGTACTTCACAACTTATGGCTTTAAATGGCCATAACTTATAGCTTCTTTCTTGAGCTTTTATAAGCTTCTTTGAGCTAATAAGCCAATTTCCTGTTTAACTCCCCCTTTTGATGATTACAAACCAAAACAATTTTCAAAGGACGATATTAAAAACAAAACAATTTTCCGTTTTAAGAGTAAACTATCCGTTTAAAAACATTTTACAAAAGCTCCCCTATCAGTAAGCATATTAATAAGAATGATAACGATAAGCTAGAAGCACAAGCTAATACAAGATAACCAAAAATGTCAAGAGCTTAGAGGCTCCCCTGTCACAAGTACTTATAATTCATGCCAACAAGTCCATAATACAACCATTGGACTAAGAGTACTTCACAACTTATGGCTTTAAATGGCCATAACTTATAGCTTCTTTCTTGAGCTTTTATAAGCTTCTTTGAGCTAATAAGCCAATTTCCCGTTTTTTCCCCTTTGGAATCATCCAAAAAAATGTTAGAATGATAAAGACATCAAACATGTATATCAAAGTGCGCTAAAGAGTCAAGTTTATCAACCGTTTGGAAGAGAAGTCGTAGAATCCAAAGATAAATGGGAGAATGTAACCAATTGATATCCATAAGCCCGTGTTGATTGTCAAGTCATGATCTCAAGAAATATATAAGACGTTTAAAAGCATAAGAGTCATGATTAAAATGGAAAATTCTTTGTGACAATTCATCGAACACCTTGTGGGCGTGAAAAATAAAAGAGGTTGTATAAAGCCCTTGTAAATGAATAAAGCCAAATATTTTCATCACCAAAACATTACAAACACAATGCAATACATCATAATGAATAAGCTCGTCACAATCATATGACATTTATAATAAGAAAATTACACAAAAGCCAAAAACTCGAGGGTTCAACCCAATTGAGCAAAAGAGAGTAGAATTCTTGCCATTCAATCGGTAAAGATGAGCAAAGATGATGATAATCGAGCTATATTAGGTCAAGATATGAAATACATGCAAGAGAACAAATTTGAAGTGAAGTATGTGTGCAATTGGCGAAGGAGCGAAAGATAGAGAAAATAAGCCAAAATGGCTAAGTGCGAAGACAGAGCGTTTAAATCCATAAAATGGCAATGGGCGACGATCGGCGGTGTGGGCGGCCGTCGGCGGCAAAAGGGCGACCAGTTGCCCTCACCCAAGCCGATCCACTGTCTCTCATTTTCCAAAAATCCAAAATTTTAACCAAAAATCCGATTTTTCGCCCCTAAGTTTTAAAAACATGCAAAATACAAATGTAAACCTCATTCAATATGCATTATGCCTAAGCGAGCCCGTATTGATGCAAAAGTCTCGAAAGATAGCGGTTTTGTAAAAATATCCGCCAATTGATCTTGAGATGGTGCGAAAGATATCTCAATTTTTCGTTTAGAAACACAATCCCTTAGAAAATGATGTTGAATCTCAATATGTTTAGTACGATTATGATGAACCGGGTTTTGAGCAATATTAATAGCGGATATGTTATCACAAAAGATAGGAACATTTTCAAAAGAACATTTGTAATCCGCTAAGGTTTGTTTCATCCGAAGAAGTTGAGTACAACAAAACGCTGCGAGAAATATATTCGGCCCGGCCATTGAAAGTGAAAGCAATTTTGTTTCTTTGAAAACCAAGATACTAGGCAATCGCCTAAAAATTGACATGATCTGAAGTACTTTTCCGATCATCAATATTTCCGCATAATCGAATCACTATAACCTTTAAGAGAAAAATTTTCATTCTTTGGATAAAATAAACCATATTGAATAGTGCCTTTCAAATATCGAAAATCCTTTTAACGACACTCATATGAGATTCTTTGGGATTGCTTTGAAAATGAGCACATAGGCATACGGCATGAAGAATGTTGGGTCTACTTGCGGTTAAATAGAGTAAACTACCAATCATACCTCGATACTTTGATTCATCTACGGACTTGCCTTTCTCATCTTTGTCGATTTTGACATTTGTCGCCATAGGGGTAGAGGCGGTTCTTCCTTCTTCAATGCCGAACTTTTTCAAAAGTTCTTTTGTATATTTATATTGCGAAATGTAGATACCTTCTTGCTTAATTTGAAGTCAAGGAAGAAATTAAGCTCCCCCATCATGCTCATTTCAAATTCACCTTGCATCAACTTAGAAAATTTCTTGCACAAAGATTCATTAGTAGCACCAAAGATGATATCATCAACATAAATTTGCACAAGTAAACAATCTTGACCTTTTTCAAAAACAAAGAGAGTAGTATCAACTTTACCTCTTGTAAAACCATTTTGTAAAAGAAAAGAGGTAAGTCTATCATACTATGCACGGATGTTTGTTTTAAACCATACAAGGCCTTTTTAAGTTTATAAACATCATTAGGCCTAGAAAAATTTTCAAACCCGGAGGTTGTTTTACATAGACTTCTTCTTGAATGAAACCATTTAAGAAAGCGGATTTAACATCCATTTGGTAAAGCTTGAAATTTTGAAACAAGAATAGGCAAGTAAAATACGAATAGCTTCTAAACATGCTACGGATGCAAAAGTTTCATCATAGTCAATACCTTCTTCTTGACAATACCCTTGAGCTACTAACCTTGCCTTGTTTCGAACAATGTTGCCTTGATCATCAAGTTTGTTCCGGAATACCCATTTAGTACCAATAATAGTTTGAGATGGAGGACAAGGTACCAATTCCCATACATCATTTCTTTCAAATTGATTCAACTCTTCTTGCATCTCCAAAAACCAATCCTCATCCTCAATAGTCTCCTTGGAATTTTGGGCTCTTTTTGAGATATAAGAGCTTTCTCGGAAAATCATCTTGGTCATCACTCTATCAAGGGGATCACCAATAATAAGATCTTTTGGATGATCTCCCTTAAATTTCAATGCCACGGGAAGATCCGAAATGTCACCTCTATCTTCTTGAGGAACATTAGAAGTGGATGGTTGATCAATTGAAGTAGAAGGTTGATCATTTTGAGCATCATTTTGAACAACGGGTTCAATGATATCCTCTTCATCACTTTCATCATTGGGTATCCTTTCAACACCCGAAGCTTCATTGAATTTGACATGGATGGATTCTTCAACAACCCCACTAGTCTTATTGTAAACCCGATATGCTTTGCTTTTTGTAGAATACCCCATAAATATTCCTTCATCGGCTTTAGGATCAAGTTTGTCCAATTGATCCTTAGTATTCAAAATAAAACACTTACATCGAAATATTTTGAATTAACTAATATTTGGAGTTCTTACTTTCCAAAGCTCATATGGAGTTTTATTCATTTTAGGACGAATATAAACCCGATTAATGACATAGCAAGCGGTACTTACGGCTTCGGCCCAAAAATATTTTGGAAGAGAGAATTGATTGAGCATGGTGACTCATTTCTTGTAGTGTCCAATTTTTCCTTTCGGCTACTCCATTTTGTTGATGTGTCCTTGGGGCGAAAAATTATGTGCATATCCCTTGGTTTCACAAAAGACTCTAAATTCGCCATCAAATTCTCCACCTCGATCACTTCGGGTAGACTTAATAGTATCTTCCTTTTTATTTTCAATAAGTCTACACAACTTAACAAACTCACTAATGACATCGCTTTATTGGTAAGAAAAAAGATCCCAAGTATATCTAGAAAAATCATCGACAATAACGAAAGTGTAATGTTTTCCACTTAGACTAGCCGTACCAATATCCCCATACAAATCAAGGTGAAGCAATTGTAGGGGTTTGGTTGTGGAAATTTCATTTTGGGCTTGAAACTACTTTTAACTAATTTGTTCTTTTGACAAGTGTCACATAAGCCAAGATTTTCAAAATTCAATTTGGGTAGTCCTTTTACATGTTGGTTTTTGTAAATATTTTTTAAATTCTTGTATCCAACATGTCCAAGTCGCCTATGCCATAAACTAGTTAAATCATTATTGGCGACAAGACAAGAAATATTTTGACTAACCAAATCACTTGTACAAATTTTGTAAAGATTGCCTTTTCTATTTGCTTCACAAATAATTTTACCATTTTTAAGAATAAGGCATTTTTCTTTATTGAAAGAAATATCATAATTTGAATCGCAAAGTTGGCTAACACTTATCAAATTAAACTTAAGCCCTTCTACTAAAAGAACATTACTAAGAGAGAAAGAAGAGTTACCAATTTCTCCATTTCCAAGAATTCTTCCTTTGCCATTGCGAACATGACCATACCCTCTTCTTGGAGCTTGATGTTGGTAAAAAGTTATCTCCTCCCGGTCATATGGCGTGAACATCTGCTGTCCACGAGCCATTTTGAATCTTCCATGGTTGTTATAGCCCCTATTACCTACAAAAGAATTTTTTTTAGGTACCCTATAATATTGGGGTCCATGGGGTTAGTCTTGAGACCTTTGGGTCTCCAAATATGACTAGAGCTATTTCTCAATTTGCAATTGTTAGCATAATGTCCAACTTTGCCACAATAAAAACAAGTAGGAATATAAGAGCTACTAGCATGTACGAAAGTCGGACCTTGGTTATTTTTCTTAGAAACATTTTGAAATGGTTTATAACCAAGTCCTAATTTGGAATGCTCACCTCTTTGTGCATCTAAAATTTTTGTAACTTTATCCGTGCTTATGTTAAAACGATGCACATCCTTTTTCAAACATTCAAGATCTTTGGTGAGCGATTCTTTTTCGGTTTCAAGAGTGAACTCTAGCAAGAGTAAGAGCATGAGTTTTGTCAAGAGATTCATAAGAGGTAAATAATTTTTCCTTTTCAATTTTAAGCTCTTTATGCTCCTTTTTCAAAGACTTGTATTTAACAATCAAATTTTGAAACTCAATTTGCAATTCATCAAAATCACATTGCAATTCATCAACTAAGGAGGAGGTAGAAGAGTTAGAGCGTACCTCATTATTTTCATCGTCTACGGCCATAAGATCATGTTCGGTTTCTCCTTCCTCGTTGGTTATTTCAAGTAGTTCATCCCAAGTTTTGACCTCGCATTTAGAGTCTTCTTTTTCGAAAAATGCTTCTTTTTCTTTTGTTCTTCCTCATCGAGTTTTGGGCAATCGGCAATGAAGTGCCGGGTTTTCCGCATTTAAAGCAAGCATTATATCTCGGTTTTCTTGCTTTATTTTTATTCACAAATTTTGCAAATTTTTGAACAAGTGCGGCAAATCTCTCTCCTCATCATCATCATTATCATAATATGCATTATTAGAAGAAGAAGCAAGACATTTAGGAATAATTTGCATACCCGATTGATTTGTGGATGGTTTGGAATTTTTCCTTTCCTTGAGATAGACTTTATAGATGAGGAGATTTCGATAAGCTCGTCGAACTTGAGTGTCTCAAGATTCGTGCCTCCGTGATAGCCGTCACCTTTTCGGACCATGAGCGGGAAGAGCATTCAATACCTTAGTCACCTTGTCTTCTTCGGAGATGACTTTACCGAGGGCCACAAGAGGATTGACAATGTTTTCAAGCCTTTCCACCATCTTAGAGATGCTTTCACCATCATGCATGTTAAAGTTTTCAAAATCTTTAACAAGCATGGTCTTTCTTGTTAGCTTGACCTTCTTAGTCCCTTCATAAATAGTCTCCAATTTTCCCAAACTTCATGTGCCGACCTTATGCCTCTTATGCGATTATACTCGGTGGCGGTAAAGAGAACAATGCAAAATATTTAAGGCCTTACCGTTTAGAGAGAAGGCCTTCTTATCGTTTTCATCGAACTCCTTGAAAGGTTTAGGAGCCGAGGTACCGTCCTCCAATTTCTTGGTTGGTTGAGCAACTCCTTCAATGACCACATTCCAAATGTCGAACCCACACCCTTGTAGAAAGCACTCCATACGGTCTTTCCAAAATGCGTAGTTGTTGGCGTCGAATAGTGGTGGCTTGTTGGTGGGCGCCGGTGGTGAGATAAGCGTCATTCGTAGCCATGGATCTTTTCTCTTTACTTGGAATGAGCTAGCCAAAGAGTTTGGCTTTGATACCACTTGTTAGTCCAAGTGGCTACGATAATCTAGAGGGGGTAAATAGATTATCCCGTTTTTTAGATTTTGCCCTCTTTTTCGAATAATCAAGCAAGAATGAAGACTAAAGTGCGGAAAATAAACAACACACGTCGATTTAAAGAGCTTCACCTCACCTAGGGACTACGTGCTCTACCACCCCAAAGTATATCAGGATGGATGGGTTTAAAATTTTTTTTTATTAATTACCAAAATTAATACAACACCACATTGAGGATTACCACAATCCTCTTACAACACCTTCAAGGAGATTACCACAATCTTCCTTCAACACCATTGAAGAGTACCCCACTCTTCAACACCTAAGATCACCCAAGTGTGCTCTTACCACAAGAACAACAACAAGGACATCTTGTTTTGGATGATTGACAAAATTTAAGATTACAACTCTATAAAACCAATACAAAGATTGAGTGCAAGTGTAATCAAGAATCAAAAAAGCCTAAACCTCAAGAGTGTGCAAGTGAAAGTACTTAGGCTAGAATACAACAAGATATGAAAGTGTTTGCTTGTATGCTCTTTGCTTGTATGTTGTGTTATAATTTGTTGCTTGAATAAAGCCTCTATTTATAGGCGAGGTCTTGGCTTAATTTCCGGACATAGGCTCCTCCTTGGGGAGTGATTTTCTGCAAAAGAAACCATTTAAAATCAAGATTATATTTGTTAAAAATCAATCCCACAAATTAGGGAAAAACTGAAAATACAACGGATAGTTTCTTTGATAAAAGAGGGGTTCGACCAATCGCGCAAAGATAAGTTTGAAATGAGTTTGCTGCAATTTTTACACAGGGGGACCGGTCGAAGGGGGTTCGACCGGTCGCCCTTATGTTTGACCGGTTGGGGGTTGTCAAAAATCGAAAGCAGATAAGTCGCTCTTGAGGAGGGCTTCCCAGTGCGGTCGCCCCCTACCGGTCGACCTACGGGACGACCGATCACCCTCCCCTATTTTTCATACGTCCCATTTTTCTGTTTCAAAACTCAACTCAGGTATAGGTTGCCTATAGGCGACCAGGTCGAAACTGAAACAAAAGTGTTGTCCAATTTTATATCGAAAATAAACTCCAAGAAATACTCAGAAAAATAGTAAAAACATTTTAAATCGATCGGAAGTATTTAGACAACATTTAGGGACATTTGTTTGGTATAAAAACACATTTGAACAAAATCATCAAAATCATGATAAAAATATTTTAACTTAACAAGTGGAACAACTATTTGTGGATCAACTACATTTTGTGGATCAACTATTTGATCAATTGAGTTTTCTACATATGAAGGTTGAGAGGTATGTGGTTTTCTTTTTCTTTAATTTGTTTTCAATTTTTAACCTAGATTTTCTGTAACTTTGCATTGATTTGATTTAATTTCGAGATTGTGTGTTTAAACATTTTAATTTGCACTAGTGTTTAAACATTTTAGAATAGTAATTCACGGTTGTGGGTTTTTGAGATTGTGTGTTTATTGAGATTGTGTTTTTTCTTTCATGAATAAACCTTGAAAATAATCATTACTAGATCAGAATTTTCGAGATTGTTTACATTGGATACCCGAAATATAGTTTTTATAAAATAATTTCGAAGAATTTTTGGGTAACAGAAGGGAGACAAGGTTATTGGGAATTTTATCCTTCATATACAACACAATGTGTGTTGGATTCTATCATAATTGAAAATTTTGCGGCACTATATGTTTGTTGTGTATAATATGAGTTGCTTTCTTAGTACTTTTTTATGCTTCAATAGTGCTTTTATTATGTGGTTGATGTTTGGGTGTTTTTTTTTTTAATGGTTGATTGGTGTTCTGGTATATGTAGTTGTTTGGAGCATGTGTTTATTCATTATTGTGTTTTCTCAATTTTATATGGGGTTGCTTATATGAAGTTTGGATTGGCTTCTTAGCAATGAAATTATGCTATTAGTACATGATTTTTGATTTCATGGTATATTTTGATGTTTTGTGCGTTCTAATTTTTTTTTCCTGGTTTTTAGGTGTTTTTAAAAGTGTTAATTGGAATGGCAAAATGTAGCGGGAAAAGGAAGGTTGTATCGATGAATGAGGAACACGAGGGGATCACGGTGGTGTTGGGAGGGGGAAGGTGTTTTTATTGTCACAAATATCAGCCATTTAATAGTATATAAAGTTGTGATTGCTTCCTTGTTAATAAATTTATGCTTTTATAGTATATTTTATTTGCTTTCATTGTACATAGTATATGTTTTGCTTTTTTGGAATAATTATTACTTGATGAATCTTGTTTTTATCTTTGCAATAGGTCATAATTCTTGGTTTAGTAGTATATGAAGTTGAAATTGCTTCCGTATTAATAGATATATGCTTTTATAGTACCTTTTTTTTGCTTTCATGGTACATAGTATTGTTTTTGCTTTTACGGAATTAGGTATTGCTTGATGGTCTCTTTTGTTTTTATCGTCGATGAGTCATTTTATTTTAGCGATAATTTTGCAAACATGATGTATAAAAATATGAGAATATAAAATTAAAATCGCATTACAAAAATAAGTGATCGAAATATTTTAATCCCAAAAATACATAATTCCAAATTATAAGCCAAAGAAGCAAAATTAATATGATTAAATAGCGATTTTGTAAAACTGAAGTAGCAACTTAAAAATATTGATGAATAAAATTAGTTAGCAATTAAAAATTATCAATGAAGCAAAAAACTAATATAAAGAAGCAAAAAATTATTACTATCATTGCAATAATTTACAAAGTTGCAATGAATTATAAAGTTGCAATGAATTAAAACAAAGATAGATGAAGCAAAAAAACAATAGTAATGAAGCAGAAAATCATTACTATCATTGCAAAAAACTGATACTAAGGAAGCATAAAATCATTACAATCGTTTTGGATGAAGAATCGTGAATGACTAGAGGTGAGAGAAATCACAAAATTTTTTCATATCCAAAATTGTAACCGTCCATAAATAAAACCAGCGTTTTTTTCGGTTTTGACTTTTATTACCTTAATGAATAACTAACGAAGCAGAAAATCATTACCATTGTTGCAAAAACCAATACTAAGGAAGCAAAAAATCATTACTCCGTGAATGGCTAGAGGTGAGAGAAATCACAAAATATTTTCCATATCCAAAATTGTAACCGTCCATAAAAAAATTCAATATTTTTTCGGTTTTTACTATTATACCCTTAATGCATAATATTAACGGGAAAAATACAGTAAACTTGATTTAATATCAACCATAGATTGAAAAAGTCAAATGGATAAGATGTGTCCCTACGTTCTTACCTGGGGACCCTGGACTCATATAACCATATATATATATAGGGATGAGATCTCATGTAGCAATCTCTTACCATGTGGCAGTGTGGACAGATCCCATCCATCCATCCTAATCAATCAATGGTTCAGATTAGGCTTAAAATACACCATTTTACATTTATTTTATATGTCAAAAGGACAGATCGGTAACTACAAAAATTGAGTAAAAAAATACCATAATTATTTACCTAGAATCAAGGGATATATTGATTATCATCTTTCCATAACAGAAACATTGAATTAGGAGCAAAAATAATGTAATCTCTCTTCTTCTTCCCTCTACAATCACGAAAAACAGCAGGAAAAAAGAGAATCTGCACCAAATTCATAGAAAAACATCCTATCCGCCATTTTTAAACAGCAAAAAAGGTGTTCGACATGGGCGTTGAGTACACTGAATCACAACAAAGTGAAATGTTGGTGGACAATCCTGATGAAAGCTGGGTTTCAGGGGCGTTTTTTCCTGGTGTGTGTGTTTTGTTTCGAAAAATCACAGATTTTCTTTGTTCATCTTGTCCACGTTATATTAGAAAAAATGACATCGTAAATTAGGTTTATTTTGGTGTATAAAAATGAAAAGGATTCTACACAGTAAATGTGATGTTGGTGTATGCATATGTATACTATTGTGCACATATAATCTTTCAATATGTTGTGGTGGAATGCACGGATGATGGTGAGCATTTTATGCATAATGTCGTGTACCCATGTTTATAATATTGTGGCTAGGAAGCAAGTTTTCGTGTATATATATATGTATATTTTCGTGGTAATTTAACATGGAATATGGCGTGTTTGGATGTTTATTTGAGACTAAACATTGATACTTAGCTTGGTATAAACATATTGATAAAATTGTACATTAGAAGCATATTTTGGTGTATATATGTACACTTTGGTGTTTTGTTAACATAAAAATATGGTGTACAAATAATTCCATTCTGATACCACTAAAGTCATAATTTGGTATACACTTGACCAAAATTTGGTGATAAAATAAGCCTACAATAGTGCTTTGTTAGATGTTTAATTTAGAATATTGTATGCTAATGTTTAAAATATTGTATACTTTGAAAATATACATTTGATTTATTTGGTGTACAACTTTGCGGATATCTAGTGATGAAGGCATCCAATGTGTTGAAATACGAGTGCATGGTAATATCCCCGGCTCGACCAAATATTGGATACCTGAAGTAGAACAAGATAAAACACCACGAGTGGGCATGCACTTTGTCAGTTTGGAGATGGGAGTGGAGTTTTATAGGGAATATGGTAAACTATGCGGCTTTGACATACGAATAAGCACGTCAAGGAAATTTAAGAACAAAGAAATCCATCTGCAATACATTGTTTGTAACGAGAGAGGGCTATAAACAAACATCGTCGTGGGGGCGATGTCGAAGAAAGCGATTCACACACAAAACAACGAATCAGAGTTTCAAACCATTGTGGGTGCAACGCCAACTGCATACTAGAATACACGATGAACGGTGCATACATTATAAAAAAATTTGAAGAGCGCCATACACATTCCTTCAATTCAGAATCTTACAGACATTTTCTTAAGGTGAATCGAAAATTAAATTTTGGGATGAAACTTGATTCATTATCAATTGTTCGAAGGCCAACATTGACAGTTCGAAGACACACCACCTATTCAGGCAAATGGTTGGTGAATTTTCACAAGCAAGTGCGTTACCAATTGATTTCAAGAATTTCAAGAGAAATTTGAAGGCATACATACGGGGGGGCAGACACACAATTGATAATCAATGATTCTTGAAAAAAGGAAATGTGTCGGGGAATGGCCTTTAGTTATGACGTAGACGAACAAGACCAACTAACGAGACTTTTCTAGGCAAACCCTATTTCAGTGCGAAATTATGCAATGTTCGGGGACATTATTTCATTCGATGCCACTTACAACACGAACAAGTTAGTTGGGGGTATAAATGTGGCATATATAGATGACTTCTTGTGTACATATATAAATAATGTTACAATAATACTATTGTGGTGTAAATACATAAATACGATTATTTACAAAATACGATTATAATTGTGTATTGTATAATGTCCATTAGTTGCTGCTTATTCAGGTATTGATATAATGTACTCTGAAATTAATGATTATAGAACACAAATATAATAACTTTGGTATTTATACATAAAGTACATGGTATATATTTACTATGACACTAATGTATGCCAAATCGTTTGTATACACAGGTACAAAATGGTGTTTGCACCGTTCACTGGCATTGACAATCATCATCGTTGTGTAACGTTTGCTTGTGGATTGCTATTGAAGGAGGATGAGGAGTCCTATGTATGGTATTCGGAAAATTTTTGGAAACCATGCGCAAGGAGCCATACTACATTGGGACCGATCAGGATCCGACGATGAAGAATGCCTTTGAAGTAGTTTTCAAGATCGCAAGACACCGCTTATGCATGTGGCACATAATGGAAAAGGTTAGCACCAAAGTGGGACATGCATTGTGCAAGAATGGTGAATTCTTAAGTCGTCTAAACTCAGCGGTTTGGGATGAAAAAAATGAACCCACTGAGTTTGAAAAATTATGGCATTCAGTGATGACATATTTTGATCTAGAAAAACATCTGTGGTTTACTAAAATATTTGAAATTAGATAGATTTGGATCCCTGCTTATTTTTGAGATGTTCCCATGGGGGGTTTGATGCGGACTACATCACGGTCTGAAAGCACGAACAATTGGTTTGGCGGTTTCACAAATCCACAAGTAAATTTGGTCGAGTTCTTCATGCACTTTGACAGCGCAATGGAGTCGCAACGACACGCCGTACACAAACCGAACAACGATAGTGACACCCTTATTCCTGAGTGCAAGACACCGTTGGGCATTGAAAAAAATGCATCAACATTGTACATGCATGCTATTTTTAAAAAAATAAGCTTAGAGATTGCAACTGCGTGTTACAAATGTTCAGTGCACAAGGTAACCAGGTCAGGTAGTAGTAGTTGTTCCTACTCAATAAAGGACGAATTTGGTACTATTTTCAACGTCAATCACTGCAAGGAAGAAACAGTTGCGGTTTGTAACTGCAAAATGTTCGAAATGCAAGGTATTTTATGTCAATACATATTCATTGTATTCAAGGATCTCAATGAAATTCCCAGGAAATACGTGCCTAATCGATGGATGAGACTATCATCCATACACCCGTCAACAATAAGCGGGCAACTGTACGAATTCAACGGTGGTCAAGAAGCAGCAACAACACTAAATAAATTGTGGTCAACCTTCCACGACTGCATACGACTTGCAAACGGTAAAGTGGAAAAATTAGCTGACTTAGCATGCTTATTATCTGAACATAAGAACAAGTTAGCCACGAACAAGATGAACAACATGACGGGGGCATTGATGCACTATTTGAGACTTCCAGCGGCTCTACTTCGCAAATGGAGATCTCAGTATTGCCACCACAACAAACACGTAACAAGGGCAACGGGAGCTGGATTAAAAGCAGAATACAAAGCCAAAAGGAAAATACAATTCGTGCAAGCACCAAACTAAAGAGAAAATGTGGCACATGCAGCAAAATTGCATCACACAACAGCCGTACATTTCCCGAACAACCTACAGAATGAGAAAACCTTTTTCCTGCATTTTCAATTTTGTGCTTCCGAAAAACTGATATCAAATATTTGACTTGTGTTAATTGTACGCCATTTATTGTCTATTTTAATGCCATTTATATTCTAAATGTGCATCATTTTTTATGTCCATATCACAGAATTAATAAAAAAACTTGACCTAAAGCATAAATGCTTTGAGAGTATAATTGCTATCTGCGTGCCTGTGTACTGTTAGTTATACACAACATTATCAGTAAATATGCGCCGATTTGTCCTGCCTTTTGTATTTTGGTATTTTAATTCCGTTCTCATTTTTAAAAAATATACGTCTTCCAAAATACTACTAAATGTATATCAACTCAACCTTGATTTATGCGTTTTAATATAATTTGAGTTTTAAATTTTGAAAGGATTACATTGGCTTCCAAAAACTAAGAATAATTATAGTACTACAACACAAAATACTTTGAAATTATGCATAAACACGATTCGTTAACACCTTCAACATAATAACCAAAAACTACATTATAAACATGTGTATCCGAAAAATTAATAAACATGTACCGTAATCTTTGTTAATTGTATACTCTTTATCAACTAACCATATGGCATAGAAGGGCTCACCATTCAAAAAATAGAGAACATATTTGCTTAAGATCGTTACGTAATAAGTCACCAAAATGTTACTTGGTTTTGCCTTTGGAAAAACATAGTCTAGGCTAATATAATAATAAAAACACACTTAGACACTCCGTCTAACAAAATGAACCACCTATCGATAACCAACTACTTGCCACTGACAATTTTTTTAGCCAACCCAAGCACCCTGCCTTTCTCTTGGTTCAAGTCATGCATCAGAATTGCATGACAATATAACGTCTTGATCGTGCAAACTCCACTGATGTCGGCCTTGTCAAATCCACATTCTCATTTCTCCAATGCTCCCCTATGTAGATCTCCATATGACGCATGGCATAGACCTCAGAATCGATTTTGTTTTGCTCATTCCTCCACGACATGACAAGTCTTGTTGGGTGACATTTTTCAACATTACTGCTATTTGGTAACACCCCGTGCTTGCGAGATATCGAGAGAACAGATCCAACTGAAAAAAATATAAAAAAATCCAAAAAAAAGATGTTAACATCAAACTAGACAACCAAAAAAGAAAAAGAAAAAAGGCTCCAGCAAATGTATTTGTATATTACATAATAACCAACTGTATACCAAAAAAAAGCCTAAATGTATGCCAATCCATAGCTATGTTTTCATCAATTCACATCCACAATTAAAATAGAACATTACTAAGCGTATCCGACTATTTTCTACTTGTATACAAACTCATGGGTAAGTTGACATCAATTCATTTACATGTTTAGAAAAACAAAAAATGGCCAAAACAATATATGCGAGTCTTTAGTTTATCAAGCATTCGTGCATACTTGTGGCAACTTGTACCACCATCACGAAGAAGAGCTATCCAAAATGTGGCAATACTTCTTTTTTATGTTGATGCAAATCACGAAAATGTGCCATCCCTTTATAATAGGGAATAAGAAGCGTAAAGCATTCAAGAATTGTATACTAGTTCAAAATAACATGGCAAAAACAAAAAAAAATACATATACTACTACAAATTTATACCATCTTAATGGCTCGCAAATTGGCATTGTTGGGCCCACAACTTCCAAGTCAAAAGCATCCAAAACAATGCCAACATCCTTTCATCGACAAATTATGTGCAGGTGACACAACAAAGTATAAGCGCACATCGGAAAAAACAATTATAACTATCACTTTACCCGTTGTCTATCGAATAAGAAAAACAAAACGAGTATGCAATAAATAAAATATGTTTCGGTGTATACATATGTATGGACGAGAATATAAGTAAACATGCATCGCATATATGTTCAACAAAACGTTATTGATTGTGAACAATTTAGTCACTAAACATATACAATAACGATTGCTAATATTACCACATTCACTAACTATGTATACACCAAAAATATAACTAAATTTGCATCATGACTATGAACCCTCAATGCTTTATTGAATTATCACCTATTAATCGGTAACAATATACCAAAAACATGTAATATTACTACAATGTATAAGTAAATGTACACCAAGATATAGGTAAATTTGCATCGAGTTAATCATTAACAATATGCAAAAATACCTCTAATGTTACATCATAGTATAAATAAATATGTGTGATGGTGTTCAACACTCGGTTGCCACATATTAAAAAGTATACGTCATTGAGCTAACTGTTAACACCCAGGATTCAAGAAATAGACATACCGTCACCATATTTCGGAAGAAACCTCGGGAGGGGAGGGAATTAGCATCCCTTGTTTTCTCCATTTCGTTCAACATTTTCGCCCACACATCAATAACATTTCCGGATATGTACTCCAGGGCCTCATTGTCTCCAAATCTTCTCTCGTAAGAACATTATCTCCCATCCTAAAAAGGACCTTGGTTCTACAAACATAGAACAAAAACATACTAACAAAACTAATAATAAGGAATTTATAAAGAGGCTAATTGAAAACCACATATTAAAAAACGGCGTGGAAGTGTAGCCCTGATGTTATCAAAGACCCATTTGGCAACATAATTGTGAATCTTGTTCATCTTAAGGTAAAGTCGACCTGGCTAGATCAAAACAGATATGACAACATCACGGTTTACGCTTCTTCCTCGTACTCTTCCGTGTTTGAACAAGCTGCGGCGATCCGCTCTCCTCTCCTTCGGTTTGCTCGGACCCACCACATCATCACCAGGTTCCCTCACCAATCCCATCCTACCCATCATCACCATGCCCCATGCCAACAGTCCCCTGAAAAACCCATAAAAAAAAAGGCGATGTCTCCAAAACATATATAAACAAAAGAAGGAAGACATATATATAAAAAAAAAAGAGGATTTTACACCCTCGACTGTGGTTCCTCCTCAACCAGATTCTCCTTGGAGTATTTACGCGATGTCTCCAAAATATCGACCAAATTGCAATGTTTGGTTCTGCGTCCCAGGACCAATCATCGAAATTGGGGATATCATCGAGCTTTTTGGAACTCCTCCTGCAGACGAGTAGCCTTTGTTCAACCTTCTCCCGGTCGGCTATATTTTTGGGGTTGCTCCAAAACGCGTTGATCTGTTGAGATTCACTTGGCAATGTGTTCGCCTTTTTTTTAGCTTCACCGCAAAGTGTATGGTGTAATTTATAGAATAGGGTAAGCAAAATCGTATCCACGGAGACTAATAAATTAGTGCGCTAAGTATTGAACCAAAATAGTCTTATTTTTATTTAGATGATCGAAATTGGATGATTGTTGTGGAAGTAAAGACAAGAATAACCTCAAGATACAAGATGAAAATAAATATAGAATTATCAAGAGAATGAAATGGATTCCGGGTTATGGTTTCAATTAATATTCCTCTTGTTGTCCATTTTAATCAAAACCAAAGTTATCAACAATATACCTATAAGACGATCACACATATGTTTTATCCCCCTCTCGAGATGTTTATAAAACGTAGATTGAAATATCTATGCTAGCATCTCTACTCAACAATAGATATACAACTCCCAAATGCACCAAAGATCAAATATCCTCACAAATATCTACAAACCTCTCGATTCATGCAAATATTCATGTCAAGTACTCAAGATCTGATATTGAAGCTCATCTCTCGAATTATGAATCAATATATCAAACATGCTAAATCATTGGCCAAAGTGCTCAAGAATCAAATATTGAAGCTCATCTCTCGAATTATTAATCAATATATCAAACATGCCAACTATAGACCAAATGATAAAACAAGAATAGGCACAAAGTACTCAAATAGGCTTCAAGATAATAACTTCAACTAAGATTAAAACATTCAACAAGAGTTCAATCAATCTACTTCCAAAACCCGGAAATCACAAGATGTTTAGCTACTCATTACAAATAAACAACTCATAGACAAATTTTTCATATTCATGACAAGCTAAAATGAAAGATTAAAGCACAAAGAATGAGAAAACTTAGGGAAATGGATAATCTCTTGATTAATCTTCAATCCTCAAGCTTCGATTCGACCGATTCTTCTTTGATGAAATTGATGCGTTTCTTGTGTTCTTGGGTGTATTCCCCGGCCTTTTACCTTACTGGTGTGCGCCCTAAAAAGTGGTATTTATACCCTTTTAGAAGCTTCAGTCAATGTCTTTGTCATTTTTGGACATTCAGCCAAAGACAGACGACGGGCCTTGCGCCCCACGCACGACCTGGTCGTGCTCCGCCGCACGAAATCACATTTTTCGTGCCCCACGACCGGCTGTGCATCCCACACATGGGCAGCCCGTGCTCGGCCGTAGACATGCTCATAACCTTCAGGTGTGCACGGACGTCGTGCGCCCCACGCACGGGCAGCCCGCGCTCCACCCAAACTTCGAATTTACTTGCGGGTCTTCATAAGAGTTGTATCCCTCTCTCTTAGCTTTCCATAGCCACTTGAATCAGCTTAATATCAATTTTGTAGAGAGAGTTATGACCAAAATCTGAACCCTTCCGGTGCGGGAAATTCCATACGCATTTGGACATTCCTTGAGATAAATCTCCTTGTTGTTTGATCATCCATGCTTATTTTGACACACGACTCATCACTATGACTTTAGACTCCATATTGTTGGCTTCCAATTGGGTGTAATCGCTTGATTCTTGATGATTCTAGGTGGCAATGCTCGTATTTGTCACAAAATCACTCCAAATATCGTTAAATTCCTACAAAACAAGCAAAGCGTAACACCTTTTCCACAAATAGCGAATATATACAATTTCATGTGTTATTGCATGTTTATACACAATTATAGTCATAAATATGCCCTAAAATACATGCAAAACTCACACTAATCATAATGGGTGCCCAAAGAAGCGGTATCTTCCGGTCTATCGAGGAAAAGTATATGAACTTCCTAGCAACCTTTTTGGTTTTCCAAAAATCAGGATTGGCTTGACTCCGAGGGACGTTATTCAACATTACAAGAATATATATGACATCGTGGCTACCATCGACTTGGACAAAAGATTGCCAAGATAACCTGCACCAACTTAAAAAGTTAGTTGTCAAGATTTTCATACTCATTTAAATAAATCTTAGTGCATAAATAACTATCAAATTGTATATAAGAATATAAAGCGTGCACGGTATAGAACGATATTATACCAAGTTGTAACTATATGAACATTTGTGCATTAATACGGTTTATACCATTTTGTAACTGCACAACATGACATCTGTTATGACTAAAAAATGTCATTAATTTATTAACATTGTACCATTTAATAACTAAAATTATGCACTCTTTTTGCTTATATTATGTCCACAATATATCTACCTTACTCCAACAAATAACTAACAAAATAACATATGCATTACATCTACCCTCCAAGTCAAAGGAAAATACAAAAATAAAACTCATACGTTACGAAAATGCATACTAAAAAGTAAAAATTTGGCACTGCACACCACTAGCGTTGAATGACGGGGCGGCACCAAAAGATCATTATGCGGTCCAGGAGCATGCATACCACCGACATTGGTTTGGCGGCGTGTGATCATTTCGCGATCGAAGGTCGGACCTTGTCAATTGTGCAATCAATGTAGCACAGTCCATAGCCTCGGCGTTTCATTTTGGCAATATTCCTATCCGAATGCTTTCGTTCGTCAACGACCGCACACAGGACCACCCTTGGGAAAGCACGAATAGCCGAGTACAACTCTATCCATATAGAAACCCTTTGATACAAAACAAAACATTGTTAATATATATTTCTTTTGTTTAAATCAAATAGAATGGACAAATACTTACAATCAAAAGCGGCCCGTTGAAACTCTTCTTCTTTGTCGACGTCCATTTCTCTTTGCTCTCTAATAAAGTCATCAAAGTGTGCTCGCACGAATTCATTTTCGGGATATCGTCAACATTCTCCAAGCTTTTCATGACAAGTGCGTTAACGTATCCGCCCTAGATATTCCCAATTATCGTGCATCGACAAGAGTAATAAAATTCCTCTTGAACCATATACCCTTCCACGTCCTCCAACATCTTTTTAGAAACCTCGTCAGTAGTAATGGTATATGACCCATCCGCTTTTGGCTCGAGTGGGATCGCCAATCCACGTATGTTTGGCATGTTTCGGACATTGTTTTTTTCTGGACTCTAGTTCCACCTCTCGGAAACCCCAACACTAGCTCGACATCCTTTTCACCAACGCGAATAGACCTGCCATCAGATAGAATTAACTCACATCTCGAGAGAGTTCAAATTTTCTACCAACCAATAAATTAACCTCCCGGTAATTCTTCAACATTTATACCCAACAAACTCCCAAAGCCCATTTCAATTACTGACTCTAGATGCGAAAATTGTTGAGATGAACCAATGCGCCGAGATAGAACATTAGGCACGGATCTTGTCCTCGGTTTGGGCATCGAAGCTTTCAAAAGCGATTTTGCGGTGTTGGGCCTCGATTAAAGACCAATACCCTCGCTCGATCCACGGAGATGCAAGTTTTTTCCTATTCCTCTTGCCATTGAACCTTGTATTGAGAAACATTTAAGAAAACATTACATGCGTATACATTAACTATATTAAAAAATGCGGGGATCAAGCACAATGTAACAAAACAAATACCACACCTAAACTAACATTCCTTTGAATGTATTCTAAATGTATACGAAAATAACATTATTCAAATACCATTTATATGGACGTTATATACACTTTACGGCACTTTATCAATGCATCAAAATACATGTTCATGACGTTATAACAATAGTAAAAATGAACCAACACATATATCCATGGTTTTGTTTTTTGGTCCAGGGGTTATACAAAACACCACACTTTGTTTAATTATATGCGAAAGGCAACAAAATATATACCATTCCAAATTAACTTTGTACAAATGTGATATAACAGGGATGATTCACCAAATTAATGCACAAATTAAAAACAAAATTAGCACTTTGTAGGAACTTTAATGTTATATAAACATTATTTGCCATTGTGGATTCATGGAACATTATATACATATATCTAACATTCTTTTTTTTTGTTTTTCTAATTCGAGGCATTGAATGAAAATTACACAAAAAGATTTAGTTATATACCAAAATAACTAAAAAGATGTATCATGCTTACGTAAATGTACACCAAAAAAGGAACCAAAAACAT
Source organism: Rehmannia glutinosa (assembly GCA_016081115.2). Classification (NCBI taxonomy): domain Eukaryota; kingdom Viridiplantae; phylum Streptophyta; class Magnoliopsida; order Lamiales; family Orobanchaceae; genus Rehmannia; species Rehmannia glutinosa. The sequence continues at coordinate 146,500 of JABTTQ020000273.1, forward strand.
TTTCAATAAAAGAAAGCATTACACAATTCATCACCTAATTATACATCGTTTTGCCTAATTTTATACAAAAATGTCTATACTAAATCTGCAACATTACGAACAAAAAATAATTTCATAAACCCGATTAAAAGGGGTATGTAAAAATTGAAGAACAAAACTCTAGGAAATTCAAAATAAAAAAATCCGTGCTCTACCTCTCGCAACTAACTCCAAACACCCAAAAAAACATCATCGTGACTGTACATGAATAAGAAGAAAAAAATAAGGAAAAAATTCTTTCCACAAAAATCTACAAACCAAAAATTGAAAAATCGAATCGGTGTGACCTTCACCAATTTTACCGATGGTGTTTTTTTGGGTTTTGATGTCGAAATAATCCAAAGCACCGAGACCGACATAGAAGTTTGCTCTTGGTGCTTGAACGCAGTAGAGAGAATAAGAAGAATGGCGATGTTTGATTGGGATAAATAATAAGAATGAAACGAAAAATGGGGTTTTTGATTTTATGTGAAAATAGGATTGCAAAATAGCGGAGAATGATTAAATGAAATCCCAAAAAAGGGGGGTTATGGGGGGGTTACCATAAAGCGCCGTTTGTTAAGAGGTGTAACATGTCCATTGAGCCATTAAATCGGTTGTGTTCAATATAAAAAAATTCGAAAAAAATTGGCATTTGGATTAAACAAGGTAACGACTTAGATTTATCCACACCGCCCATGGTAAGGCCACTTGCCACATATGATCATATATATATATATATATATACATGGAGGGTTATATAGGACCCTTATTATTATTATATGAGTACATAGGACCAAATCAAACCACAAATCTACCTATTTCAATGGTTATTATTAATTCGATTAATGTTAATAAAATATATGGTAACGTCAAAATGGGGCAAATTAGTCCACTTAAAAAATAGAGGGTTGGCTAAATCTAGCAAATCCCATGAAAATAGGGAGTTACCCACAATTGGTGGCATCATTCATTCAACCTTGCAATTACAATCCCGTAAGCAAAATTGAATCAGTCATTTACTCTCTTTCTCCACCGAATCGTTCTACGAGAAAACCATCTCCCACAAAATACAAGTCGATAGTTTGAGAATACAAGCAACAAACCAAAAATGGATGACACCTACAAAGAATGTTTCAACACTCATGAACAACAAGGTAACTATTTTCAGCGTTTCGATTGTTTAGGCTGTCCATTTTTGAATCCATTAAAAGTTTGATTCGTAGTTTTTAAACCAAGCATCGATTCATCATTCCAATTTTTCTTTACCCATAACTTTGCTTCTAAATGATTAACATGTTGCTTATTTGTGCTTATGTACATGCTTGTAACTATGCACAAGCTTGCGAATATCTGGAAGCTTGTCATGTTATGCGAGAAATTCATTTCGTCATTTCCTTTTTTAAAAAAAACATTTGCTTGATATGGTCGGAATGTTTCTTATATGTTCTTAAATACTTGCTCGCACATATGCAAAATATTGCTTAATTTTAAGCGTGTTTTAAACTCTCACATTAATAATAGTTTGTTTGATAAGAACTATTATGTTATGCAAAAAATCAAAAACTTATACTTATATGGACTCCCATTCATTCAATCGTTGACGGTTTTTTCAACCCAGAAATTTGCTTGGGTGATACTAAAATGTTGCTTATGTATGCACGAATACTTGCTTGTATGTATTCAAATTTTTGATTACTTTCCATTTTCTAACCCAAGATACTTTGCTTAGTTATGGCTAAAGGTTTGCTTACATGTGCATAATTATATGCTTATGTATGTTAGTCCAAGTGGCCACAATAATCTAGAGGGGGTGAATAGATTATACCGATTTTTGAATTTACGCCCTTTTTCGAATGTGAAGATGATAACAAAAATGTAAGTGCGGAAATAAACAACACGCGTCGATTTATAGAGGTTCAACCCACCTAGAGCCTAATCCTCTACCACCCCAGTATCTCCAGGATGGATTTCAAAAAGAAAAAAGATTTTATTGATAATTACCAAAATTATTACAACATCACCTTTGAAGATTACCACAATCTTCTAACACCACCTTTTTGAAGATTACCACAATCTTCCTAGAAGATTACCACAATCTTCTAGCTACGGTACCTTGTGAAGATTACCACAATCTTCCACCTTGAAGAGCACCAAACTCTTCCACAAGAAGATCACCACAATCTTCTTACACTTAACACCTAAGATCACCCAAGTGTATTCTTACCACAAGAACACTCACAAGGATATCTTGTGTTGAATGACGAACACAAATTCAATATTACAACTCGATAATGAAGTATACAACTTTGAAGTGCAAGTGTAATCAAGAATCAAGCTTAGACCTCAAGATGTGAAAGTGAAATACTTAGGCTATAAATACAACAAGAATGTTGAAAGTGAAAGCTTAGAGAAATTTGCAGATTTCTTGTTGTGTGTTTGCTTGTATTGTTGTTGTTTGTGTCTTCAAAATCATCTTCTATTTATAGGAGAGTTTTCACAAACATAGGCTCCTCCTTCTTCAGTTTGTCTCTGAGAAAGAAGATCACAAGATGTAGAAATAAAGTACAAAATTGTTAAAGTAAATCTTGTTGTAATGGATGTTCAACGGTTGGAATCTGCTATCAAAAATAACATAGTGGGACGGTCAAGTAGAAATTTGAGCGTTATAAAGTAAATCGAGATTCGGATACCAGATGGAGGGGATCGACCGGTCAGGGGGTCCGCAGTCGCCGCCCAAGGTTGGGACGGTCCCTCCTCATTTTACAATGTCACGAGTGTTCTGTTTCTATTTTTATAATCTTTCGAGATATCGGTCGACCTCTTGTTCGACCGTCGACCTCTGAAGTTTTCAAGCGTCTCATTTATGTTTCAAAAAACATCTTTAGATACGGGATGCCCTATAGAGCGTAGGTTGGCCTCAAAACAGAAGTGTTGTCCAATGTTTTGTCAAAAATAAACTTCAAGAAATACTCCAAAAATTAGTAAAAATATTTTAAATCAATTGGAAGTATTTGGACAACATTTAAAAATATTGTTTTTGTGTAAAAACACATTTAAACAAAATCATCAAAATCTTGATAAAAATATTTTTCTAACAATGTATATTCTAAATGTTGCTTAATTATTTATTTTGTTTGAATCAGTTTGGATTGCATATGTGTGCAACATCGGATTGAAATAACATCGGATTCATCTCGAACTAGATATCAGAATGTGACGAAATATGACTCCAAAAGAATGAATGAATTTTGATAGTGTCGACAACGAAATACCATTTGAAAAATGATTCCTAATAATAAAAAAAAGTATGTATTCAAGAATATGTTGTGTTGCTTATTTATTTGTTTAATCTGCTTATTCACATATTACAAATTGTCTATGCGTGGTTATTATAATGCTTATTACCACTATGTACTCAACTTATTTATGATTATTGTAGTGCTTTTCGAGCAAAAGTGCAAAATTTGGAGTTCTTTGCGAGTCCCATATGTTTAATTGCTTATTTGTGCATAAAGTATTGCTTGTGAAAGGATATTATGGTGCTTAGAAAAGCAATTGAATTATGCATACAATACCATCAAACCATGAAAATAATTGCTTACAAAGCAATTGAATTATGCTTACAAAAGCAATTGAATTTTGCTTACAAAGCAACTGAAATCTGCTTACAGTATCTAAAAACCATGAAAATAAATACTACACCAATTAGAAAACATTCATATATCAACTACACATGTACGTCAAAACTAACCATATTTAAAATGGCTAAAAAATACTACAATATTCAACATTTTGATCAAAAGAATGAAACAACAGTGTTTCGTTGTGATCCTAACTCGATTTAGCAAACTCCTTCGCTCGTCCCAAAACCGACTCCCTCTGCTCGTTCATTACATCTTTTGCCATTTCCAATAGAAAATCTATCAAAAAAAAACACTAGTCATTTATATAAATCATTTATTAACAAACAAAACATGTATAAGTACAAAACCAACCAAGCATAAGCATAATATAACACATGTATAAGCGGGATAACAAACTATAGATAAACATGATTATCAACAACAATAAGCGATTGAAAACATCAATAAGTAATCCCATAGCCTTAGAAAAAAACATGGTAATACTAATTACCCCCGTAAATTGAGAGCATAATATAAAACATAGATAAGCATAATATAAAATATACATAAGCATAATTATCAACAACAATAAGCAGTTGAAAGCCTCATTAAGCAATCTCCCTGTCTGCCAACTTTGTTTTTTCAACTAGTAAAATCAGTAAATAAAAAATAACAAAACCCACAACAGATCCTAATTATGGATTTAGAAGAACATAGATAATACACCCTAACAATCCTTGAGACTTAGAAAAAACATGGCAATACTAATTACCCCTTGTTTTCACCGGGAGATGGAGTGAGACGGTTTTTCTCTTCTTTCTTCGGAGCGATGGGTATGCAATTTTCGGCCAGGGAGATGGAGTAGAGATAATTTTTCTTCTTTCTTCGGAGGAGATGGGTATGCAATTTTCGACCGAAGGATATGGAGTGGAGATGGTTTTTCTCTTCTTTCTTCGGAGGAGATGGGTATGCAATTTTCGACCGAGGGAGATGGAGTTTGTGACTGATGGAGATGGAATTTCATACACTGTGGAGGGAGATGGTGTTTCATTCACTATGGAGTGTGGAGTTTGTGACTTTTCAATTATCCAAGAAGAAAAGATTTGGAGGATCAACGTGAGAGAAAACCGTTCCCTTAATTGTAGCCACTACCAAAAATAACCTCCATCCTAAAAACTGATATAACTTAATTACCAAAAAGTCATTTTTTCAATAAGTTAACTATTAAAAAATGATAAACACTATTTAATCTAGACCGTTTAAAAATTAATTCAATACTTAGATTTGGTCTCACGTACTCACATAATTTATGTGGACTCACTAGATCCAAATCTTATATATATATATATATATATATATATATATATATATGTGTGTGTGTGTGTGTATGTGTGTGTGTGTGTAGGGTGGATCAAATGAGACCACATTCTAGTGGAATAATAGTGTGGACTAATCCTGTCCACAAATTTAAAATCTTAGATGGTTGAGATTTGACTGATTTAATGGTCTTTTTTATTTTTAAATAAAATAATAGCAAAGTTGGTCATTTTCTTATTAGCAATTTTCACCCCCAATTGGTAACTCCCCCAAATCGGTTCATCTCCCCCACAAATTGCTCCCCCACAAATCGCTCCCCAATTGGGCTAGGAATTACTACCGCCACCAGGTTGTGGAAGAAGAATGGATGAGGATCGTCAGATTTCTTGAGATTTTCGGAGGAGGACGAGGTGTATTGTGTGTGTTCGGGTTGGAGGCCGGAAGAGAGGGGAAACGTTGGGGATTCGGCTGTTCATCGCGAAAGCTCACCGCCGTCGGAGATGATGGAGGAGAGGGTCGACGGGTTGAGAGAGAGGAGGTAGCCTTTGTTGAGTGGAAAGGATTGATGGCTTTCGTGAGTTAAGCGATGGGAAAAAGTGAATAGTTCGTCGAGGGCAATCTGTATACATAGTTTTATTTTATTGTATAGTTAGACATAGTTCTTTGTATAGATACTCGATTTTATTGTATAGTTAGACATAGTTTATTGTATACATAGCTTGATTTTATTGTATAGTTAGACATAGTTTACTGTATAATAATTTAGTTAATTGATTTGTGTCTATTAGTTGTTGATTTTTTAATTATTGTTATTTGGTATACTGTAATAAACCATAATTATTGGTCCGTCCAGAATAATCTTGTTAACTGATTCCTTAATTCACGGTCTCCACATGTTTTTGTTTGACAATTTTAATATGCATTACATATATGTTAAACATACATATAGTCGGGCGGATGAGATCTTCTATTCCAGGATGATGTTTCATCTCATATTCCACCGCACGAGATGATTGCCACGTGTACATAAGTTACTATATTAAAACCCCATAATTTAGCCTTGATTTATGCTCCAAAATTAATATGGTAACTTCCATACACGTGGCAATCATCTTTTGTGTGGATATGAGATGAACCACCATCTGAAATAAGATCCATATATGTCGTGTTATATATACAACAGTAAATATATGTTAAATATACAATATAATAATGAGCGTGATTCGCTCTCTCTCTCTCTCTAATCGATTTACTTAATTCACGGTCCCCGGATGTTGCGAGCATGATTCTCTCTCTTTCTATATTGATTCCTTAATTCACGGTCCCCACATGTTTTTGTTTGAGAATTTTAATATGCAGTAAATTTATGTTAAACATACAATATAATAGTGTTACGTATACAGTAAATATATGTTAAATATACAATATCTTTGCATCGTAGAGCACATGCATGATTCTCTCTCTCTCTCTCTCTCTCTCCATATCTTATTCTATATTGGACGGTCCACACATGTTTGTTTGACAATTTTACCCTTTCTCGGGATTTTATTAAATGATTAATGTATTATTATCCCAAATTATTCATACCCTATGATGTAAATAGGGAGGGTTGAGTTAGTCTCATTGTCTCACTATCAAATATGGTCTCATTGGATCCTCCATATATATATATATATATATATATATATAGGATATGGATCAAATAAGTCTTCTACTTGGGGTAAGTTCATGGGGACACATCCCAACCATAGATCAACAATTTTGGGTGGTCAGATTTTTAGGGCTTTTTATGTTTATTTTTGTTTAAACAATTAAAAAAGGGTAGGGTGGTAATTTGGCACTTTAGAATCGATTACTAAGATTTCATTCCATCTTTTACGCGATTTCACCACTCTTCATGCACACTCTCTCTCCAGCGTTCGGTTTTCAAAAAAATTCTTTGTTGCTTATGTAGTATAGGGTTGTTGCTTATGACTTGCTTATGTATTTAATGTATCGTGATGCATGTGTAATTGTATATTCATTGCTTATGTAGTATATGCTTATTGCTTATGTAATATGGGTTTGTTGCTTATGACTTGCTTATGTAGTTAATGTATCTGTGATGATGTGTGTAGTGTATATTCGTTGCTTATGTAATATAGACTTGTTGATTATATAGTATGAGTTTGTTGCTTATGACTTACTTATGTAGTTAATGTATCACGTGGTGCATCACGTAGTGTATATTCGTTGCTTATGTAATATAGGCATTGCTTATGTAGTATGAGTTTGTTGCTATGACTTACTTATGTAGTTAATGTACCAAGTGGTGCATACGTAGTGTATATTTGTTGCTTATGTAATATAGGATTGTTGATTATGTAGTATAGATTTTTGCTTATGACTTGCTTATGTATATAATGGTATATAAAAGCACCATGACACATCTACACAAGCGACAAACTACATCTTCATAAGCAAACTTGAATCGAAGTTGAGCTCAGTAACTATGGCAAGTTATCGCAATTTTTTTCACCACAATAGTGCGTTGAAGAAGGATGAATGATTTCTCCGGATTAGTGAGTTTATTTCATGAGAAAGCGTTCGATGAAGAAGAAGGAAGAGAAGGAAGAGATTTGTATGTGTTGATTTTCTTTGGATCGATTTGGAGAAGATGATTATAAAAGGTAACATAATCCGTTTTTGTTGGAGAATTTTGTGGGATTACAAATTTGCCCTCCCCTATTTTCCAGCCTTGTAATCTGAGGTTTACATCTAAAATCACAACCATTGAAAAATCAGATATGTGGCTAGAATTGGTCCCTATGGACTTATCTATGAGGTGGTCTCATATAACCCCCTCCATATATATATATATATATATATATATATATATATATGTTGCGTTTTCTAAAAAAGGGAAAAAAGGAAAAAAAAAAATTAATTAATCGATTCACTTAAGAAATCAAATAAATGATTAGGATTAGTTTGCGGTCTCACTCCGAGAAATTTAGTGTCGGCTTAATCCACACCGGTCTCACTCGAGAAAGTTAGTGTCGACTTAATCCACACCGGTCTCACTCAGAAAGTTAGTGCCGGCTAATTGCAATTCTTGTCGAGATGACATATTAATTAATCAATATCTAATTTAGCCCTAAATCTAAGGGTGGTGGCTGCTAGTCCAATAAGTATCTATGTAGCAATTTTGGTTTTCTAAGTTTTGGTATTTGCATAAGTTGGTCTCATAAGTTCTAATTTACAATAAAATATTGAAATACCCCTTCCGACACCAAAAATTGCACAAAACTATTAATTAGGTGACCAAAATTGCACATAAATTGAAATTTGCGATTGATTTGCTACATATAATTATACTTATATGGCCAAAAATGACATTCCTTTAGATTTACAAGACTAAATTTCGCAAAATTAAAATTTATGGGACCAAAGTTATTACATATGACATGTGCGGGACAAAATATGTCACCCCATATACTTAAGATACCAAAATTGCAATTAGCACCAACTATTATGTGCAGACAGAAATTTATTCACAAGACTTGAACAAAAGCACAACTTTACTCTAAAACTTGAAAACTTGAACAATAACCCTATCAAGGAATAGGTGACGGGCATTAAGAGTGTTCAATTCTCTGCAATGACAGAGACAAAATTTAAGATTAAAAAAACAAAACCTCTCGAGGAAATAGGAATACACAAAAATCAAATACCATTATCGTAACACGATTCTTATCGCATTAACATTTCTCCCCTTGCCCACACTTCCCATTTCAAATCCTTCCCAGTTTGCAGTTTCGATCTATACCACGCAGCACTCAAAAGAAACAGCCAAAAATCAACGAAGCTCAATACAGCCAATAGACCGTAAAAGCAATCAAGCCTGCCGTCGTTAATCCTATCCCCACCCACCTTTACCGCCGCCAACGCCGCCGGTGGTGACTTTTTCACAATCGAAACGAGCAAGCTGCTGAAGAAAACCCTAGCGAAAGCGTGGTGAGAAATAAACCGGTGCTCATAGTTTTCATCCCTTTAGGCGACTGTGTGATGAAGAAATCAATTGTCCGGTGTATATGAATGCTTCTCCGGCGCCGACGAAGAAGAATTGGGGGATTAAGAGGAAGACGCTTAGAGGTAAAACGGCGGCGTTTTGGCCTACTTCTTTGGCTTTGGAAAGACGCTTTTTCTCGGCAAGTGCTGCTGCGGCCATGCCTAATGTGGATAGAAATAGGCTATCCCTATTCTTTGTAAATTTGTGAAACCTGATATGAAAATGTTTCCAATTAATGTGTGAATCATTAAAAAGCATAAATTACAAAAACTACCATGAGGTTTAGCCTAATTACAAAGAACTTCAATTATTTTTAAACTACAAAAATTCCTTCAAACACTATTTGAGGTTTGTAACTTTAAAAGAAATAAATTTAAAGGAGTAGTTGTAATTTTGAAGATAATTGTTTTTTTTTAATTAAATTGAACCTCAAGAGTAATTTTTATAATTAATTCTGACAAATAAGTGAAATATGGTAACACATTATTTCATAGGGTAATATTGCAAAATTAATCGATGTAACTATAGTGCGATAAGCTAAAAAATGCCCTATAAAAATCGTTTTAAAAATAAGTCATCTAACTATATAAACATCTCAATTTCGGTCCTACAAATAAACAATTTCCAAATAGTTACGGAATCGTATGAAAATCTCAACTTGGTCTAATTTCACCGAAATAGGAAAATATGGAACTTCACATAAGCTCATGTAATTTACATCCGTGAAATTAGTACTAAAATTGAGATTTTCTAATAATTAATGACTATTTTGCAAACAATACATCTTGCAAGACCAGAATCAAGAGTATTCCTTATTTACTACATGATCTTTTTCTAAATCTCTATAGTTACGGGACATTTTTGTAATTTGCATTATTTCATAAAAGCAAAGCCTTTTTCCATTAGGAATGAAATTATACCTGGTTTTCCAAACCATTTTTCATGAAGGGAATGATTAAGCGGTCATAAGCTGCCAAACTGATCAAAATGGCTGCAACAAAGAAAACTGTTAAAGAGCCAGCTGGAATTTGAAAACCTCCGATGTTTCTATCCATGGTTGAAGCTTGTTCGACAGAAAAGGTTATCATTTGTGCATATGTTGTCCAAAATATGATAGTCGTCGCCCAAACAGGCAGGAGCCTGATCATCATTTTCTTCTTCGACCTTTGTTACTGAAGAAAGTGTCCATGGATTTGGAGGCATATTACTGTTGTCTCCTCCATAATCTTCTTTTCTGATTATAGCAGCCTTGTCCAAGAACCTGTAAATTCATAGAGAAAACTCATGGTAAATTCAAGAATCATTAAGGGTTGGAAAAATAACGGCTTAACTGCGAAAAGGTCGTAATTTGGGGTGGTGTTTTAGGACTTTCATTTTTTAAATTAGTGATTTAGGATTTTAATTTAAATAAATTGGCACATTGTGGTAATTAAAAATTGACCGAATTGTTGGATTAGCTGCCGTCTCGCCACCCTAAATTACGAATTTTCAATATTGTGTTGAAATTGCTGGTTTTGGATGGTGACAAAGACACATGGCATGCATTTTTATATGTTTATTAATTAATATTATCAAATTCAAAAAACAATTAATTAGCAATTTTGTGGAAAAATAAAAATCACCAATTGACTATAAGAAAAATCAGTTTACCGCTACATATTTTATTAATATAACTATAAATTGTAGGTAAAATCATTATAATTAAATATTTACCAAAAAATCTAAAATTGTTAGCAAATATATTGCTAATATTTCTATTAGTAAATTTAAAAATTATCGTGATGTGGGTATAATTTGGGGAAAATGATATTTTTTATTATTTAAGTATTTATAGTAATTATAAAATTTAGTGAGAAAATAATTTCTTTCAGAAACAATTTTCTTGTAGTGATCCAGATCGGTGAGGTAGGCAACCATATCAACAATCCGACCAATTTTCAAATTTTCCTACTAAAAATTGTCCTCAACGTACCATTTTTTGCAAAATGGAAAAACAAAGTCTTGAAATGCCACAATCCTAAAGTTAGAGGGACTAAAATTGCAATTAGTTGAAAGAAATACTTACTTGAATTGATCAGTGTGATGAATCCTCAACGATCCATCTAAACTCGTTTCATACAACAAATTAACATCCTAGGAACCTCAATACCCCTTTCTTCACAGCACCAACAATAACTTGAAGAATATGAACAATAGGACTCCCCGATGTTCTCTTTATATCTATACTTTTAGTTCCACCCAAAAATATCAAAATTGCGATCAACATGGATATAGAACAAATCCCATAAACCCAAACTCCTACCAACTTCTGTCTTGCACATAAAACCAGACCTGTAACAGCCAATAACGTCCCCAGACTAACCAAGAAAAGAACCTCCCGAAAACAGGTTCATCTGGGGTTCTCATTTTCGTCTCGTTCTCATCGAATTGGTCCGTGCCAAACCCGACACGCTTGATTTTTAAACCGCCGGTCCCTAATGCTATTACGTACAAAGACGCGTATAGCATCGCCATTTGTGATGTAGTTGCTTTGTTTGCATATTGTTTGTGAGTGGCATGGAGGTGGACGAAGTTGTGGTAGATGAGTTGATATAGCTAACAAAGCTGTACCCTGCATTTTATGATTGTTATTGTCGTTGAAAGAAAAAGATCATTACTTTTTAGAAATTACAAACACTACCTGAGTTTGCGTTAATTACAAAAACCCATTAAAGAAGTTTCAAAATTACAAAAAAAAACTCAGGTTTGATTTTACCTTAAATTTAAGGAAGTAAATTTTTATAAATGTGAAGGGGTTTGGGAAAAATGTACGGGGAAATCAGACCTCAATAGGCTCTTTTTTCAATTTTCAAAATTTCTTTTTTTTTTTTGTAATTAGTCAGAACCTCAAGGGGTTTTCATAATTATCCCATACTTTTAGGGACAATTACAAACACACCCCTAAAGTTAGGTTAATTTCAAAAAAACCCAAAGAATGTTTAAAATTACCGAAAAACCCCTCAGGTTTGATTCAGTTTTAAATTTAAGGGGTAACTATAATATTTTCATAAATTTTAGGGGAGTTTTGAAATTATTTTTCTCATGAAGGGAGAAAATTTAAGACTTTCTAGGAATTTTTGCAATTTTAAAAATCTTAATTAACCGGTAGTTTTTGTAATTATCCCTACTTCTTTATGTAAATGAGTGGGAAATAAATACTTACAAGGGTCTGTATGGATGCGAATATTGCAACTGTTTTGTATCTGCCTAAAAAGAATCTGCTAGAAAACCTCCAAGCAAACATAGTAGAAAACTGGTTCCCATGAAATCTGTAACAGTGTTGGCTGACGTGGCACTTGGGAGATGCATTGTTCCTATTAAGTATGTTACCAGGTTTACTGCTATTCCCATTGTTGATAGCCTCACAGAACTCAATTCCTGTACAAAAATCGACAAAAATTCAGTTTTTTTTTTTCTAATAATTTTTCGGAAAAAAAAAAAAAAAGAAACTGTACTGTACCTAAGATGAGAGTAGCAGGTAACCACCCTCCGGTTTTAGATTTATCAGCCGGTGAACCTCTGTGGTCTACAGCATTAGCGCAAAGCTGACAATTTTTTCCTCCTGTATCGACAAAAAATGTTATATGGCGAGATATTACATATGTTTTGAAATTGAATTTGTATGATAATTGATGATACCATGTTTCGAAGAAACTCAATTGAAGATCAAGAAGGAATATTAAGTTAACAGGAGATTTTTCTCTGTTTTCTTGAAGTGTATAGTTATTTTGTCCTGGATCTCTAATCCTATATATAGTGGCCAAATATATGCATGACAATAACAACCCCAGAGACGTGTTGGTGTTTGCAATGTTGCTCAAAGGATAACAATATCTTTCGTTATACGCAATAATTTCAATTATTTGAAGAAAATGGCAACAGTATTTTTGCTGTGATCAGACATTATTAATTGGTACATCATTGATTTTTGTTTTGAAAATCCGCGGAAATATTCGATGCCAGTACTTATCTTAATTATTTTGGTGTCCCACAAGAGCCATTTTCATATTTATTCTTTTTGTTGCTTAGAGTAAATTCACATTTTCATGCATTATCAACTGTTTGTTGTGCCGAAAAAGAGTTTATAAGGTGATGATCAAATGTCACATTGTTGGCCCCCGGGAATAGCGAGTGATAAAGAGTGGCTGGTAATCCGCTGACTTCCTAGCCACGTGTTCGTTCTACTGTTCGAATTGAAACCCGCCCACCTCCCACTCAAGACATCCCCATGATCGGCCCCCTGCTCCTGTGTTTGTGATCAATGTGCGCCAAACTGGATGTATGGGTTATTACATTCTTTTTGACCACTTAGCTAATTACACTGCTAAAACTGGCGCATATTACAATGTTATTTCGTTTTCAGTCCGATACTTCATGGCATGAAAGATCAATTTGTCTGTTGGTGAGTAGACATCATGCAGCTGTAAAATCGCATTAGAAAGAATGGTGGAAACTGTGAAAGGAAATTATATGCAAAAATTAGTTGAAGTAAGATTTTAGCAATTTCATGCAAGAAATGTGAAGTGTAGCATTGTTGGTCGCATGTTAGCTAGGTCCAAAGAATATTTTTTACTTTTACATCAGTTGTGGCACTATAAGATAATGTGCTTCAAGAAGGACACAACATTCTACCCCCACACTGGGTATGTATTCACATGGTGCACTTCAAATTTCCATTTCATCCTTAAAACTTGACGAACATATACTTGAAAAGATAATGGAGAAAATAGTTTTTTTCAGTTACTTGAGATTTAATTGTCTAAGAACGGTTAAATTTTGGTTCAATATTTTTCAAAAATTTGGATATTTAGTCAGATTTTATCCCAAATTGTGCAATGTTATTGAATATGAAAACGGTGCTAACATGTTTAAGAAATATAGGAATTTTGATCATTTGGACGAAAATTTGACTCGTTACATTATCAAAGATCAACATATAAAACTTGGACGATTTAATGTTTGTTGAAATTTGGGTTTTGATAAGTGAGTATCAACCCGACTTTGACCAAATTTTCGGTGGCTAAGGCATCTCCAACCCTAAGTCAAGTTTGGTGTGAAAATTACACCAAATTTGGTGTTTTGGTGTAATTTTGCAAAACCCATCTCCAACTCACTACACTAAATCTTACACCAAATGAATATTTTAATATTTTCTTTTCATTTTGGAATAGCAAATTTATTTGTTTATGTAATTATTTCTTTTGCTTATATTTTATTATTATTATGTAACTAAATAAAAATTTATATTTAACTAATATTACATTAGTTAATTATATTGCAAAATTAATATTACAACTAATATCACAATAAATAAAAATACTAAATTGCACTATCATCTACTCATAAATTATCTACTATTAGGAATTTAGTTTGCTTGGTATTTTGTTTTTTAAATTTCAAGTTTAATTATAATGTTAGTGTTTTGTATTTTATGATAGACTTTGATGCTTTTTTAATTAAATTATAATTTTGTTTATTAATTATTTTAGTTTATCAAAATTTTAAGTTTAGTTTATAATAATTTATTGGTAAATATTAACTATTGTTCATCCAAAATAATAATTATATACAAAATTTAAATAACTAAACCATGTTACAAATGAATTATATATCAAATATAGGATACAATAGGAATTAAAAGTTTGAAGTAGAAGAAATTGGAGGGCAAAGAGGGAATATTTGTATTACACCAAATTGGGTAAAAGGATAGTGTTACACCAAATTTGGTGTAACACTATTCATTACACCAAATTTGGTGTGATCAAGTTTATTGGAGGGTGTTTTAGATATTTGGTATTTTGGTAGGGGTTTTAGAGTTGGATTGAGATGGTCTAAGAATTCTCGAGGAATTAAGTTGTGAATTATTCCAGTAGATATTCGTAATATTTTTTATTTCTCAAAATCAAATTTAGGTGAGTGAGAAATTAATACACAAAGTTGGCCACACGAATAAACATTATGTAAATGGCATAGTTTATCCTACTATAAATACTAGAAGGAGTTATTGATTGGATATACTATAACACAAGTGTATGATCACAATGGGCCCTGACCGCCCCGAATCTTTGGTTTGGGTTCGGTTCGCTTATTTTTGTCACTTCAAAATGGGCCGCTACTTTATTCAAGAATCGCCGTACTGATGAATCTAGACATTGAAGGTGTCCATGTTCATTTGTCTTTTGGAGTTTGTAACTCCTCAAGTAGTGGTCATAAAAAGAGGTTTGTAACTCATGGGAGTTACATATGGTTTAATGCCCACTCTCTTTATCTTTAATTCCCTACAAGTGTTGGAAATGATGGCTTATGTAAGTCTAGGTGTTTCTTTCATTGAGGGGGTTAGAAGGAAGAGATGAAGTCAATATACACGCAAATATCGCATATCTCCGCATATTCTTCTGTCATCGGTAAAAGTGTTGTAACTTTTTGAAGAACATTTTCAAGAACACTTCCTTCTGCATTCGTGTCTAGCAACTAGTTTCTCACTCCTTCAAGTTCGAAAGGTGCTTTTGTGTCGTGGTGATACTTGTCATGAAAAGAGGTAAAACCCGTTTATCTTTGGGGACATTACCGTCACCGTGAGCACTAGCCGGCAGACGTATTTGTCTTGCGAAAGAGGTCTTCCTCGACTCGACTTGTAAAGTTCACGATTCACGCTTCGAATTTGTAATCCGTTCAAGATTTGAAATAGTTAGGTTTTACTTTTCTTGTATTTTATGTTTTTGTTTTGTAAAGCATCTTGAAGGTTTTCCCACTTATGTAACCATTGATTTCCAACAATGTTTTGGTGGCATTTTTGGCGTCATATCATCAAAATCCCTAATTTGTTTGACATGTTTACACTCGACCGATAATAACCAACAATTTTCAATAAATTACATAAATGTGACTAAATATCCAAACTTTTAAAAGATAATGGATAAAAAATCAAAGGTAACTACTTAATTAGAGGACTAAATCGAAAAACAATCCAAGTTATAAGACCAAAGAATTTATTTTCCCAAGATTCTAGGATTAGAGTATATGATGCATGATTTTTTTGTCCCATGACATAATTTAACTTAGGATAATTACAAAAACTTCATTGAGGTTTAGCTAGGTTTAGCTAGCCTAATTACAGAAAACTTCAATAATCTTTCAAAATTATAAATACAATTTTAAAGTGTTACAAATACCCGTTTGAAATTTAGCTCAAAAAAAAATACCCATTTGAAATTTATATTTATCGAACAAATTAAATACGTTTCTCATCAGTGTGCAATTTGTAAAAGAGAAATAAATATCAATGAAATATTTGTAATTTGAAAGAAAACCGGTGGTTTTGATTGGAGCGGTCTATTAGCATACAGTAATCTCAACATAAGTTTTTTTATTTTTTATTTTTTTAACATCGTGGTAGCCAACTTTAGAACAGCATACAACCAATTTGTCATAGGTTATTTTGGTCGATCATAAACAAACAAAGTTTAAAAGTGTATTAGAGTGATTGAGCACTAATATTTGTTCCATCCAATAATTGTAATACAAGGGTTCATGGCAATCACAAAGGCACCAAATTTCGTGGTCCCTGGATCAGCCAATTGTCCTTCTACTCATGTCTTTTCTTTTCGATATTTTTTCCAGTTGTTTCAATGATATTTATTTCCAATTAAACGAAAAATCTGTTACACTTTTTAGCAGTGGATGTTTTTATCCTTGTCCCTCACATGGCATGATATGGCAAAGAAAAATCAGGCAGACAAAATGGTGTACTAATTTTAGTTAACCTCTGTAAGTTATGATTTTACAATGATTGATTATTTGTGAAGTTTTATTGCCAGAATAATTATCCAATTTCCAGTTTATCATCTGTTTAGTCATCTGCTAACTCAAAAGTCATTCACTGTGTTGCATATGTGCAAGTCATCAATTGAATCTCGGTTCTTTTTTAAGTAATTAAATCTTTTTTTTTTTATTAAGTCCAATTGTTATTTTGCATGTTTTCCTTTTCTGGGATAATTACATAAAAAGCCCAGAGGTTTGGGATAATTACAAATAAGCACACAAATTTTTGAAAATTACAAAAGGTTTGATAAGCAAAAAGTATTTCAAAAACCCTCCGATATTTGTAGAAATATTACAGCTTATTCCTTAAATTTAAGACATAATCAAACATGAGATGACTTTTTTTGTAATTTCAAACATCTCCGGATTTTTTTGTAATTAGCCAAAATCTTGGGGCTATTTTTGTAATTATCCCTTTTTTCCCTTTAAGGTCTCCTTCAGGATAAACTACCCTGTTTCGTGTGTGCGCGTGCCAGAGAGAGCGAGAGTAAAATATTTGAATCAATTAAGAACAGCAAAACAACAAGTTGCCCTGAATTTAATATCTTATATCCATCAAACATGATTCTCTCTATCAAAATGAATGCTACTACACATCCTGTAAGAAGCCAAACTCTGCTAGCTGAACCAAAATAATGCTGTCTCATAACAAACACAAATTGCCCATATTCTCATGTCAAATTCTGCAAAAACAACACACACAAAAAATAAATCTTTAGGAAGAAAGTCTTTAAAAAAAAAACATATGTGACAGATGAAAATAAAATGAGTTTAAAAAATCAATAATGGCAACAACATACTGGACAAATTCGATGTTGATTTTAGCATCGGAGGAGCGCGAAACAGCAGCAAATGCATCGTTCGACATGACAATAGTCGACGGGCATGGCCTTCTTGAGCAAAAATCGACTACTCTTACATCCACTGTGCCCTGTTTGCAGGGCTTATTGCTGCCACTCAAACATCTCAATCTATAGCGTCGGCCGCAGGCGGCACCGTTATCCCATAGTCCCTCACTCACCTGAACAAAAAGGTTTCCTGATGGGAATTGGTCTTGCCTATTGCCATTGCACTTAGTAGCTGCACATAATTTAGTAAAACATGTTAAAAAAACTAAAAATTTCTTGAAATTGACCATAAAGTGTCACAACATTGAAAAAGTTTGATGTATAGGAAATTATTAAGGAATTAAATTGATATTCTGACAGGGCTTAGCAAAGACGCTTCGGACTATGCATCCCAATATCGGCTTGTGCTAGGGACCATGGGAGCACTCCCTGTAGAGCCGGCAAAATTGGGTATGTCTCACACCGCATATAGGGTTGGGTTGGGTTTTTCTACAGACGAAAAAGATCGGACCTCTTTTGAGCTTGTACTTACTAAAATGGCCCGAAAGGAAAATCTATGTAGGCACTAAGCGCCACTTCTAAGGCTAAAGCGATTTTATTCAAATCTGGTGAAAAACCAAAAATTGGGCCAGCACGTTGCCCAAAGCCGGCCAATAGATTTAAAAAAAAAAATATTATTGGTTCTAGCGCCCAGGTGCTAGGAGTCGGGCTATCAACCAACTAGTACCTAATGATATCTGCATTCTTGATAATAATAGAATAACGGAATCAAAAGACTTTTATGCATTATATATACGCACGTGTGTATGGAGGATCATAGGAAGTAGCAGTTCCTATATCACCAAGAACTAGATTCATTTCTTTGCATGAAATGCTTAGGATTATTGCAATGACTAGGCCTAGTAGAGCCATGATACAACTCAGAAAAATTAAACCCGAAAAAAAGAATAGTATATATATATATATATATATATATATGTTCTCAGTAATAATGAAGTAAAAGGAATTATATTATGCTTCAAGGGCTCTAGCTTCAGCCAAATTTATAGTTGGGGCATGTGGATTAAGTTTATGGATAGATCAATAATAACTTAGGTAATTACTTTTTCAATCAAACAATTGACGCACGTGTAATGCCAATAAAATATGGGTAAGCATATTGAATTTGAGTAATAAGTCAGCATACATACAATAGTAGTGCTTAGTTACAAGTTTGGACTTCTTTTCTGCTGGTAGTGGAGGAGATATATTTATCTCAAATCTCAATTGAGTTATGGATCCATATACAATTGTTGATATAATTAAGTAACACCATAAATATAGTATTACAACAATTAAAACCCTAACAAATTTCAAATTAATGGAGATTAAATGGTATAACATGCAAAGTCCATCAATCCCACATTAATCATGAATCTACTACCAAAAGAAAAAGTGATAGGCGCTATCCGGGTGGCATGATAGGGCCTAGTGCCTGGCGATGTTAGGACTTAGATGGGAGCTGGGCGGGGGTGTTAGGCGAGGCTAATAGCAAAAACAAATATAGATAGACAAGGGTGAACTTAAAGCCTAGGCGGAAACTAATCGGGATTAGACGAGAATTTTAGGAACAATATTACCAAATACCATTTTTATATCGGTTGTAGGAGCCATTCTACATCGATCATCCAACTGAGGCAGATTCAGATGTAGTAGAAAATATGATTTTTGTACATGAGGCATAAACCAATGTAAAAAATTAGATTAATTTTGCATGTATATACACATGATAAAAGTTTTACCCTAACAAAAATAACTTATAATATAAAACATATAAAAACAAAATTCAAAGTGGAAATGTCACATCATTTTTTGTCTCTTATATATTCCAATTATTTACGCTTCCTACATACATAATTAATTCAAAGATAAAACAAAAACTGCTAAGAATTAGTAAATGAAAAATTGAAGGGAAATATGTGCCATAGATATATCAATAGAATAATTACTGGCGATCATGTTAATTAGTGTTCATACCCAAAGTGCGCACATGTATTAGTGGATTGAGGGGCATCTATCCATCAGGAATTCTACATCAAATTCTCTACCAGAGAACTTTATATATATGAAGATATATGGCTGATCTTCAATTATAACATCTTTTTCATTGATGTGCATACATCTGGCTTAAAGATTTTCACATATATATGCTTCCAAAATTCAAAATTTTCAGTGGCAATTGTTTGAAGATTTCCGTTAATTTATTTGATCCAATAAACCTTATCCAACATATAAAATTAATTAATCAAATATCGAAAATAATAAAGTGCTTTGTTTTTATACAATTCAATCAACATCCAACTTATACATATTAAGAAGAGTAGGACTCTTGTAAGAGACGTCTTACAGATCCTACCCGCGACCCGCCCAACCCACCCGCTCAGTGCCCAGCCCACCTATTATTAAAAAAAAAATAAAAATCCGCTACAGCGCTTGTGGGAGATCGAACCCATGAGCCTATGGGGACATAAAGTAGTGTTCTACAACTACAACACTAATACTTATTGTGCAATTATAATATAAAAATGTATACAAACACATTTATAAATACGCATGGTAATTAAAAAAATTAAAAACGCCTATAAATGTAAAGGCTAAGAATCGAACCAAGTCTATTAAAAAATAGATACATTATCTCAATAAATGGATACTTATAAAAGTGTTACTTTAACTACATCATATTTATTTTTTATTTTTCCTCTTTTTTGTTCCTAGTTTGTGATCGTATTAAGATATCTCGATACTTTATCTCAACAAACGGATACTTTTACTTATAAAAGTGTTACTTTAATTGTATCATATTTATTTTTTATTTTTCCTTCTTTCATTCATTTCTAATTTGTGGCTATATTAAAAAACATGATACTTTATCTCAAAATATAGATACTTTAACGTATAAAAGTGTTACTTTAATCGTATATATATATATATATATATTGTAATATATTCATAATCTGTGACTATATCAAAAATATGTCACTTTATCTCAAAAACAAATACTTTTACTTATAAAAGTATTACTTTAACTCTATTATATTTATTATTCATCTTTGTTTGTATTTATTATTAAAAAATGTAATACTTTATTTAAAAAACTGATATTTTTACTCTTAAAATATAATATTCTGTCTCAAAAAATATATATTTTTACTCATAAATGTGTTACTTTAACTTTGATATATTTATTTGTCCTTAAATGTAATATAATTAATCATAATATGTGGCTATATTAAAAAATACAATACTTTATCTAAAATAACCGATATTTATTCTCATAAAAATGTTACTTTAACTGAGGAAAAAATGTAAAACTCGTTATATATATATATATATATATTTATTGTAATATATTCATAATTTGAGACTATATTAAAAATATGTTACTTTATCTCAAAAAAAAAAAATACTTTTACTTATAAAAGTATTACCTTAACTCTATCATATTTATTATTCATCTTTCTTTGTATTTATTATTAAAAAATATAATACTTTATTTATAAAACATATATTTTTATTAAAAATATAATACTTTATTTATAAAAGATATTTTCACTCTTAAAATATGATATTTTGTCTCAGAAAGTATATACTTTTAATCATAAAGGTGTTATTTTAACTCTAATATATTTATTTTTCTTTCAATGTAATGTAATCATAACTGTGGCTATATTAAAAATATGATACTTTATCTAAAATAATCGATACTTTTTCTCGTAAAATCGTTACTTTTAACAGGGAAGAAACAGGAAAAATAGAAAGAAAAAAATCCAAATAGTGGCGTTGACCCGCGGACCTGGTCCCCCGCGGTCAACAGATCCGCAGGGACCAGGTCCGCGGTCAAGCAGGATCCGTCTTACAGTTGATTGAGACCCGTAAGACGGCCCTATATGAGTTTTTACATATTAAGAATGATTGGAGTTTATAAGTGAGAATCGATCGGTTTATTCCTAACAATCAAAAATATAAATATTTGAATTTATAACCCTTTAATTTGTAAACTCTCCCTTATGCTTTAACAATGGCCGAGCGGTTGTTAAAAATGGATTAAAATTCCTGCTCCACTTTCCCTATTGCGCTCATATTTCACTACATCGATGAATGATATATATATGTGTTATTCATCCCATGTATGGGATAGAGAGTAAAATAGACAAAGTGGAATGAGAGATCTCATCCGTTAAAAATGAGTACAAATAAAAATGAATTTCACTATCACATCAATAATACATTTATTCTTTGAGGTAGTCTCCTGTCGACGGTCTAACGACGAGACGGATCCAACCTAATGGATCTATCCGATTCGCGGACCCATCACCTTAGCGACCCAAATGACTTAGCGGAATAATCTTACTTTTCATAGACCTGCTAATACATTTTATTAGAAAAAACTATTATTTTTTCAGGGAATTACTCAAAACCTTTCATGGAATAACTAATGTTTTTTCGGAGAACTACTAATACGTTTCATGTGAACTACTATTACTTTTGATTTTAAAAAAGCTACACTTTTTAGAGGGTTATTAAATAGTTTCAAGTGAACTACATAATAATACTTTTCGATGAAAATCTAATATTTTTCAAAGGTTTCGTTATATTATAATATAATCGCCCAATATTACAAAAACTAATATATTTTTCAATCGAACTATGCACTAATTATTTTTAGAGAGATGCTAATAAATTAAAAATATCACCAAGTCAATATTTGAGATCTATCTAACTATTTTTTGCCCGTTAAACCATCTAACATGAGTTTTTATCTTATTCTTTGAGGAGTCATACATAGGATATTCTTTATCCCATCAATATTGGTTGCCCGTGGATCTACTTTACCTAAGTGGGATTACCATAAATGAACATCCACATTAAATCCCACGCGTTTTTTCCATATGAGATCATGTTAGTGACATAAGTTTATGTATCTTTAATATTTTATTTTCTACCTTAGCACTTTCTTTGATAATTTAATTTAATTATGAAGATGCCATCATCTCATCATCATTGCCTTTCCAAAAATATTTAGAAGTTTAAGAGTACACGTAAACTAAGTACTATAAATTAAATTGCTCCACTAAAGTGAATTTTATTCGTAGTGCGCCAAAAATACAGCATCCAAATGGATAAACCTAAAAGATTAATGATTGGAAAAGTATATATAGGACAATTAATGATATGCATGATTGAGTCAATTGTGATTTTGTCAAAGAAGATTGACCATGGATTTGAGTGGGTGCACTTGACTAATTTTGGGTCGTGGAAACTTCTTTTCATGTTTTCTTAAAATAATAATGATCAGGTATAATTTTATCCGTCAAACTTATATTTGGCTTCTCTAAGTTAGGAGATATCTGTCTGTAATTCCCAATTTATGTTACTCATCATATATGAGTGTGAAGATTGTGTTGCGACTTGTTAGTAGGTGTTTGTCTTACGAAGATGTTTTGGAAGTGTTAGAACTCAGATTTAGGAGAAGAGAATTGTGCATTTTCCATTATGATGAATCAGGTACATGTGATGTGTTTATATACAACCGACACAACGGATAAGATGCTAGAGACGATTACTAACCATACTAACAGAAAGCTAACAAACTTAACAGAGAACTAACAGAAAGTGTTAACCTAACTAACTATTAACAGAATTTGCTACAGTATATTCAAAACTCCCCCTGAACCCGAACTCGGCTGAGCAAGATTGAGCTTACAACACAGCTGTTGGAATCTAGTGACAGGCAATAGCTTAGTAAAGGAGTCAGCTATTTGATCATGTGACGGCATAGAACGAACATCCAATTCCTTTTGTTGAACTTTTCACGAACAAAGTAAATATTAATTTCAATATGATTTGCCTTGGCATGAAACACAGGATTGGAAGTAAGAGATATAACACTCAAGTAGTCACACCACAAAATAGAGTGCCGAGGGATAGAAATGCCCAATTCAGAGAACAAAGAACGGATCCACACTAAATCCATAGTTGTTGTGGCAAGGCTGCGATATTCAGATTTAGTAGAACTACGAGCTACCACGGATTGCTTTTTAGAACTCCAAACAATAATTGTTAGGATAAAAAAAATACAAAAACCACTTGTAGACTAGCCCAATCAGCATCAGTGTACCCTTCCAAAAATAAATTTCTAGCAGGTTTGAACAACAATCCAAGATTTTATGTGCCTTTCAAATACAAAGGACTCTCTTACATGCTTGCCAGTGATGTTGAGTGGGAGAGTGCATGAACTGACTGAGTTAATTAACTGATAAAGAAATATCAGGCCGACTGAGAGTAAAGTAATGCAGGGCACCCACTGTGCTTCTATAAAAAGTAGGTGCATCAAACAATGTAATGTCATGAGACTGAGCTTAAGATTGGAACAATATGGAGTGGGGCAAGGCTTGCAGTCAACCATAGAAGCTTTCTTGAGAAGATCACTGATGTACTTGGTTTGATTAGGGCATCTCCAACCCATAACACCGAATTTGGTGTGAAAATCACACCAAATTTGGTGTTTTGGTGTAATTTTGTAAAACCCATCTCCAACCCACTACACTAAATCTTACACCAAATGAGTATTTTAATATTTTCTTTTCATTTTAGAATAGCAAATTTATTTGTTTATGCAATTATTTCTTTTGCTTATATTTTATTATTATTAATGTAACTAAATAAAAACTTATATTTAACTAATATTACATTAATTAATTATATTACAAAATTAATATTACAACTAATATCACAATAAATAAAAATACTAAATTGCACACTAGACAAAAAAACGACAAATCTAAAACAAATATTTAAAGACAAAAAAATTATAATTTTGTTTATTAATTCAAGTTTAATTATAATGTTAGTGTTTTGTATTTTATGATAGACTTTGATGCTTTTTTAATTAAATTATAATTTTGTTTATTAATTATTTTAGTTTATAAAAATTTTAAGTTTAATTTATAATAATTTATTGGTAAATATTAACTATTGTTCATCTAAAATAATAATTATATACAAAATTTAAATAACTAAAACCATGTTACAAATGAATTATATATCAAATATAGGATACAATAGGAATTAAAAGTTTGAAGTAGAAGAAATTGGAGGGCAAAAAGAGGGAATATTTTATTACACCAAATTTGGTGTAAAGGAATAGTGTTACACCAAATTTGGTGTAATACTATTCATTACACCAAATTTGGTGTGATGTTTAGAGTTGGGTTGGAGGGTGTTTTTAGATATTTGGCGTTTTGGTGTGGGTTTTAGAGTTGAGTTGGAGATGGTCTTAAGAAGGTAACCCCTAGTAGTCAACTTATGAGCTTCAATTCCTAAAAAAATAATTCACTTCTCCTAGCAAATGTAATGAATTGTTGTCAAGATCACCAATGAGCTGAGTAATTCGAGAGGAATCATCACCAGTTATTAATATATCATCAACATAAACAAGAACCAATAGAAGACCTTTTGAACTCCTTAGAAATAACAAGGAGTGATCAGAAGCAGAAGACTAAAATCCCCAATTGATCAAGAAAGTTTTCAACTTTTCATACTATACCCGAGGGGATGTTTAAGACCATATAAGGCTTTGATGAGCTTGCACACATGAGTAGGTTTAGAATTGTCTACATAGCCAATTGGTTGAGTTATGTAGACATTGGGAGTAAGGTCACCATTTAAAAAGGCATGGAAATATCAATTTGCTGTATTTTTCAACCTTTAGAAGCTGCTAAGGCAAAAACAACTCTGATAGTAACAACTTTAACAACAAGAGAGAAAGTTTCAATGTAATTAATGTTAGGGGTTTGTTGAAACCCCTTGGCAACCAACCTTGCATTGACTTATTAATAGAGCCATCAGATTGTATTTAATTCGAATACCCATTTATGATCAACCAAATTGAGTATCATCAAAAGAGACAAGCTCCCGGTATTATTTTTGTACAAGGCCTGCATTTCAACATCTATGACATGTTTCCACTTAGGGTCGACAAAACAAGTTGTTGGGTAGATGGCTCATGAGAAACAGAGAGAGTGAAGGCTTTATGTTTGTGAATACCACTCTTAGATCTAGTGGTCATATGATGATCATTAGAAAGAGATGGTGCATGAAGTATAACTGAAGGAGATTGAGAGGCAAGTTCGGAAGGTGGAGCATATGTAGGTGAAGAGGGTTGTACATTAGGGGATGGATGAGGTGGGCTAGGAGGATTTTGAGGAGGAATAGAGCATGAGGAGTTGGAAGAATAGGAAGGGATGAGGATACATGGGATGATGATGAAATGGAGATGACTTGGGAGGACACATCAAGGGAAATGGAAATTGATCTTATTTAAACCGACAATTCTAGCTATGTATAATCTTCCCGTAGAATGAGACACTTGTAGCCATTATGATCTGAAGAATAACCAAGAAAAATGCACTTTGTGGACCTAAATTGTAGTTTGTGAGGATTATAGGGCCTGAGGTAGGGAAAACAAGTGCAACCAAAAGGTTTAAGGAATGAATAATCTGGAGATTTACCAAATAATAGCTGAAAAGGAGAAATATTTGAAATAATAGGAGAGGGGAGTCTGTTAATGGTGTATGCATCTATATGAAAAACATTCTTCCAATATAGAGTAGGAACAGAAGCTTGAGCTAGAAAAGCTAAGCCCATTTCTACAATATACTGATGCTTTCTCTCAGTTTTGCCATTTTGAGGATGAGTATGAGGACAAGGGCATCTGAATTGAATGCCAAGTTTTTGAAGAAGAGGAAGGAAGATCTCGTATTCACCCGCCTAATATGATTGAATGGCCCTGAATTTTAAAAAGAAGGGAATTGTCTTTCAATGAAGGTTTGAAACTTTACAAAGGTAGAAAGGACTACAGATTTAGTTTGTAAGGGAAATATCCAAGTGTACCTTGTAAAGTCATCTACAAAGTGAACATAATACTTGTAGCCTTGACTTGACACAATAGGAGCAGGGCCCCAAACATCAGTGTGAAGTAGTAGAAAAGGTTTGGAAGTTTTAGCATGAACATAAAGAAAAGACATGCTATGTTGTTTACCTAATTTGCATGCATCACGGAAAAAATTCTTATTTGAAGCTGCATGGATATTTAACTGTTTGAGAATAGATGTAAGAATAACATTACAAGGATGGGCAAGTTTATTGTGCCAAAGAACAATATCAAAATTTGCTGTATTACAAGCTAAAACAACTTAAGAACAGGCTTGCATGAGTTAACATAAGAGGAATTACAATCGTAAGCAGATTTATTTAAAGTACAAGAAACAAAGTTGGTAATATTGAAGATGAAGTCAAGTGAGATAAATCCAATTGATAGAGGCCTTCCCTCAGGACACCTTTAAGAAGCACCTTGCTGGAAGTCTTGTCCTTAACAAGACAAAAAAAATCATGGAATTCAATAAATACATAATTATCATTAGTGAAATGCTAACAAGATTTTTGGTAATATCAGGCACACACAAGATATCTTGAAGAATAAGAGATTTGGATGATGTAGGAATGGAAGAAGAACTAATATGAGAGATGGATAGGTTTGAGCCATTACCAACAACTAGTTTGTCCTTCGCTTTGTAGTCAGCTTGCATATCAAGGTTTTGAAGCTGGGAAGTGACATGGTGAGTATCACCACTGTCCATAAACCATTCTGAGCCACCTGAAAAATTTGAAACCTGACTGCCAACATTATAACTATGATCAAAAATTGAAACTGCAACCTGATGTGCTTGAGGAACACTAGGACTATTATCATAACCATAGAAATTTTTGTCAAACCATTTATAGCATTTAGCAGCCAAGTGATTTGGTTTACCACAAAGTTGACAAGTGAACCGTGAACTTCGACCAAATCTACCTCTACCACGAAAACCACTACGAAAACCTCGAAAACCACCACCTCTATCACCAGAAAATTGAGAGGCAACCTGTCTATCACCAGAGTATTGAGGCCGTTTGGTTGTCAAATGAACTACTAATACTTCTCAAATGAAAATCTAATACTTTTCGATTGCCCTTGTGATACTATATCGTTATCCAATATTATAAAAGCTATTACTTTCAAGTGAACTACGACTCATATTTTCCGGAGGAATTACTAATACTTTTCGAGATGGATTACTAATACGGTCTCCGCAAATAAAACAAAAAAGGCACCGAGTTCGGTGTTAGGATTCCTCTAATAAATTTTGGTCCGTTAAGCCGCCCGACAGAGTTTTTGTCTTTAAATAAATCTAATTAGTGAAACACCATCGTAGAACGGAAGTCATGAATAGACAATACAAATCTCAGATTAGCTAAAAAAAACTTATCCGATTTGCTCATGGCCTAACCACGATCCAATGTAAAACTAAGGTTATTGATAATATTGACGACTGTAAAATATACGTGCATTTGAGGGCTTAAAATGATATATATTTGATGCATTTGCACGCATATTTAGTGTGTTTTACTTGGTTTCCCTTGTTAGGCGTGATACTGCGTACTCTTGTGAATTTTGCAGAAAATGGAGCTAAATTGGACAAAAGATGATAGCATGTTTGGAATGATATGTAATAAGACAAGGTCCAAGCAAAAATAGGAAGGAAAGAAGCATGGACGGTCAAAGAAAAGGGAATTTCCTTCAAAAACGTCAAAACGCGCTAATAGTTTCCAGCACTGGCAGAGTTTAGTATTTTGGCCATAACTCTCTCTAAAATATTGCTATTGAGGTGATGCAAGTGGCTACGGAAAGCTAAAAGATAGGGCTACAACTCTTATAGATACCCCATAAGCAAATTCGGAAGTTTTGGTGACACACGGCCCGTGCGTCATTTCGAGAGTCAAGCAGTCCTACGGCCTGACGCACGACCTTGTCGTGCGTGAAGCGCACGGCCCATGCGTCTGTGCAGGAAAGTCAGATTTTGACGATTTTTAACTTAGGTTTTGACCCAATGGAAGTATAAATAGAGACGAGGCGGCCCCAAACAAGAAAATACTGACTTTTGCCCTAGAACGCAGAGAAAAGAGCAACCTTTTTTTTTGGCAAAAAAACACCCCGGGGGGTGGGGGATTGAGGCGTGATCCCATACCTGTAGATCAAATAATCAAAGTATCATACAATGTCATGTCCCGTCACGAGGGGAGAAAATCAAAAAACAAGAAACCTATCACTACGACATCTATACAGACTATCATAATGAGATATCTAAAAAATACAAGAACTAATGCGTTAATCAAAATCTAAAGCTCGGATATCAAGAATCGTCCATCCGAATGAGCTAGAAGGTGGTGAGAAGTCGTGCCCTCATAAACAATATGATCGCAAGGGAAGCCTCCCAACTCGCTAGATGATTCGCTGGTCGATTCCCTCTCTGTGTATGTGGGAAATCGAACATCAAGGTTCCTCAAAGATGTTCCGAATGCGAATCAGGGTATGCTGAACCTGCCAAGACCCAAGGCAACCAGATGTGATCGTGGTGACCACCACCGCTGCGTCCAACTCGATCCAAATCTGCAATGAAAATTGTCGGGCATGCTGCAGTCCCATCTCCAGTTCTAGTAGCTTGGCATGAAAACTAGACACCGCCTGGAATGAACTATGAAACGCCAACATGAGTTTGCCCAAATGATCTCGTATCAATCCCCCGCCACCAGCTATCAATGTGTCTCGATCAAACGAACCATCCGTGTTCAGCTTGATCTGAGGAGACTGAGGTGCTCGCCAAATCACCATCATCGGCCTGCGTGGAACCTGTGGTGGATCACTCCCCTGCAAAAACCTCATTGTAGGAAAGCATCCAGACCAATCCGAGGGGCTCAAACGCCGACCTGAAACAAGAATCCAGAGATACCGATCCACCTACCAAATAATGTGAGATGCCAAGAAAGGAAGGTGTCGATGCTTGACACTATTCCTTTCCGTCCAGACAAACCATAAAATCAAGCAAGGAACCAGGAAACTCAAGTGCCTCGTGTGTGATCTGTGTGTGCAATTATTCCAAAATGTGAGGAACAATATCATATCAGTAGTGTGTGGAAGTGTAGTGTCAAACCAAGGAACAAAGTGATTCCACACGGACTGAACAATATCATTCATCAAAAAGAGGTGAAGGATAGATTCAACCTGAGGGGAAGAACGTGTATTATGCAAGCAACAACAGCAACGTGAAGCAAGGGAAGTGCCACGTGCCTGAAGCTTGATATCCACAGGGAGACGATTACGAAGGAGACGCCAAAGAAAAATAGAAATACTAGGAACGAGAGCATCGTTCCAAATAGTACCAGACAGAAGGTTCTGAGGATTTCTTCCCCGGATAGAATCCCAAGGAGAAGACATTGAAAACCCACCATGAGAGGTAAGCATCCATCGCATTGTAAGTCCAAGCGGCTACGATAATCTAGAGGGGGTGAATAGATTATCTCCATCTTTTCGATTATGCCCTTTTTTTCGAACCAAATACGCCAAGACAATAATAAAGGTGCAGAATGTAAATAACACGCATCGATTTATAGTAGTTCAACCCGCCTAGAGTCTAATCTACTACCACCCCAGTATATCCGGGATGGGTTTTGAAAAAGAAAAAGAATTTTATTAATTACCACAATTAATGTTAGATAAATGTTTTTATCATGATTTTGATGATTTTGTTCAAATGAGTTTTTAAACCAAAACAACGTCCATAAATGTTATCTAAATACTTCCGATCAATTTAAAATATTTTTCGGAGTATTTTTTGGAGTTTATTTTCGATAAAAAATTGGACTACACATTTGTTTCAGTTTCGACTGGTCGCTCCCTATAGGGCAACCCGCACTGAGTTGAGTTTTGAAATTGAAAAGAGACGAGAAAAAATAAGGGAGGGCGATCGGTCGACCAGGTAGTCGACCGGTGAGGGCGACCGGTCAACCCCTAGGCGACTAGTACCTCGGAGTGCCCTCTTGAAGCCTGGTCTTCTTGCGTTTTCAGTATTTTAAACACCCCCAACCGGTCATGGTCTCAGTAGGCGATCGGACGCACCCCCTCCGACCGGTCCCCCCTGTAAAAATCGCAAATTTAATTTCAATCTTATCTCTCGCTGATCGGTCGCACCTTTTTATCAAGAAACTATCCGTTGTATTTTCTGCATGACTTTTCCCTATTTTGTGGGATTGATTTCTAATGACTATATTGATGATTTTAAATGGTTTCTTTTGCAAAGCAAATCACTCCCCAAGGAGGAGCCAATGTCCTGAAATCAAAGCCAAGACCTCGCTATAAATAGAGGCTTCATTCAAGCAACAAGACACAACACTCTACACAAGCAAAGAGCAAAAGCAAACACTTTTATATATCTTGTTGTATTAGCCTTAGCACTTTCACTTGCACAAATTTGAGGTCTAGGCTTTCAATTCTTGATTACACTTGTACTCATATTGTATCATTCATTATTGAGTTATAATCTTGATTTTTGGTCATCATTCAACACAAGACATCCTTGTGAGTATTCTTGTGGTGAGAATACACTTGAGTGATCTAGGTGATAGGTGTTTGAAGATTGTGGTAATCTTCAAAGGTGTTGTAAGAGGGTTGTGGTAATCCTCAAGGTGGTGTAAGAGGGTTGTGGTAATCCTCAAGGTGTTGCAAGAGGGTTATGGTAATCCTCAAGGTGTTGTATTATTAATTTTGGTAATTAATAAAATCTTTTTTTCTTTTTTGAAATCCATCTCGGATATACTAGGGTGGTAGAGGATTAGGCCTTAGGTGGGTTGAACCTCTATAAATCGAAGTGTGCTATTTATTTTCCGCACTTAGCATTTCGTCTTTGCTTGAATTTTCGAAAAAGAGGGCAAAATCTAAAAACCGAGATAATCTATTCAAAGCCCCTCTAGATTATCGTAGCCACTGACTAACAAGTGGTATCAAAGCCAAACTCTTTGGCTAGCTCGTTCCGAGTAAAGAGGAAAGATCCATGGCTACAAATGATGCTTATCTCACCACCGGCGCCTCCACCAACAAGCCACCACTATTCGACGCCAACAACTACGCATTTTGGAAAGACCGTATGGAGTGCTTTCTACAAAGGTGCGGGTTCGACATTTGGAATGTGGTCATTGAAGGAGTTGATCAACCAACCAAGAAATCGGAAGATGGCACCTCGGCTCCTAAACCTTTTAAGGAGTTCTATGAAAACGACAAAAAGGCTTTCTCTCTAAACGGTAAGGCCTTAAATATTTTGCATTGTTCTCTTACCGCCACCGAGTACAATCGCATAAGAGGCATAAGGTCGGCACATGAGGTTTGGAAAAAATTGGAGACAATCTATGAAGGGACCAAGAAGGTCAAGCAAGCAAGAAAGACCATGCTTGTTAAAGACTTTGAAAACTTTAACATGCATGATGGTGAAAGCATCTCCAAGATGGTGGAAAGGCTTAACAATATTGTCAATCCTCTTGTGGCCCTCGGTAAAGTCATCTCCAAAGAAGACAAGGTGACTAAGGTATTGAATGCTCTTCCCGTCTCATGGTCCGAAAAAGTGACGGCAATCACGGAGGCACAAAATCTTGAGACACTCAAGTTTGAGACACTCAAGTTTGACAAGCTTATTGGAAACCTCCTCATCTATGAAGTCTATCTCAAGGAGAGGAAAAATTCCAAACCATCCATAAATCAATCGGGTATGCAAATTATTCCTAAAGGTCTTGCTTCTTCTTCTAATAATGCATACTATGATAATGATGATGATGAGGAGGAGGAGACGGCCGCACTTGTTCGAAAATTTGCAAAATTTGTGAATAAAAATAAAGCAAGAAAACTAAGAGATAATGCTTGCTTTAAATGCAGAAAACCCGGGTACTTCATTGTCGATTGCCCAAAACTCGATGAAGAAGAACAAAAGAAAAGGAAGCCTTTCACGAAAAAGAAGGCTCTAAATGCGGAGGTCAAAACGTGGGATGAACTACTCGAAACATCCGACGAGGAAGGAGAGACCGAACATGGTCTCATGGCCATAGACGATGAAAATAATGAGGTACGCTCTAATTCTTCTACTTCCTCCATAGTTGATGATTTGTAATGTGATTTTGATGAATTGCAAATTGAGTTTCAAAATTTAATTGTTAAATACAAAAATTTGAAAAAGGAGCATAAAGAGCTTAAGGTTGAAAAAGAAAAATTATTTACCTTTTATGAATCACTAGACAAAGCTCATACACTTACTCTTACTAGAGTTCACTCTCTTGAAACCGAAAAGGAATTGCTCACAAAAGATATTGAATGTTTGAAAAATGATGTGCATCGTTTCAACATAAGCACGGATAAAGTCACAAAAATTTTAGATGCACAAAGAGATGAGCATTCCAAATTGGGACTTGGTTATAAGCCATTTCAAAGTGTTTTTAAGAAAAATAACCAAGGTCCGACTTTTGTACGTGCTAGTAGTTCTAATACTCCTACTTGTTTTTATTGTGGAAAAGTTGGATATTATGCTAATAATTGGAAATTAAGAAATAGCTCTAGTCATGTTTGGAGACCCAAAGGTCTCAAGACTAACCCCCATGGACCCCAAAATTATAGGGTACCTAAAAAAAATTCTTTTGTAGGTAATAGGGGCTATAACAACAATGGAAGATTCAAAATGGCTCGTGGACAGCGGATGTTCACGCCATATGACCGGGAGGAGAGAACTTTTTACCAACATCAAGCTCCAAGAAGAGGGTATGGTCATGTTCAAGCAATGGCAAAGGAAGAATTCTTGGAAATGGAGAAATTTGTAACTCTTCTTTCTCTCTTAGTAATGTTCTTTTAGTAGAAGGGCTTAAGTTTAATTTGATAAGTGTTAGCCAACTTTGTGATTCAAATTATGATGTTTCCTTCAATAAAGAAAATGCCTTATACTTAAAAATGGTGAAATTATTTGTGAAGCAAATAGAAAAGGCAATCTTTACAAAATTTGTACAAGTGATTTGGTTAGTCAAAATGTTTCTTGTTTAGTCGCCAATAATGATTTAACTAGTTTATGGCATAGGCGACTTGGACATGTTGGATACAAGAATTTGAAAAATATTTACAAAAACCAACATGTAAAAGGACTACCCAAATTGAATTTTGAAAATCTTGGCTTATGTGACACTTGTCAAAAGAACAAATTAGTTAAAAGTAGTTTTAAGCCCAAAAATGAAATTTCCACAACCAAACCCCTACAATTGCTTCACCTTGATTTGTATGGGGATTATTGGTACGACAAGTCTAAGTGGAAAACATTACACTTTCATTATTGTCGATGATTTTTCTAGATATACTTGGGCTCTTTTTCTTACCAATAAAAGCGATGTCGTTAATGAGTTTGTTAAGTTGTGTAGACTTATTTAGAATTAAAAGGAAGATACTATTAAGTCTATTCGAAGCGATCGAGGTGGAGAATTTGATGGTGAATTTAGAGTCTTTTGTGAAACTAAGGGATATGCTCATAATTTTTCGGCTCCAAGGACACCTCAACAAAATGGAGTGGCCGAAAGAAAAAATCGGACATTACAAGAGATGAGTCGGTCCATGCTCAATGAATTTTCTTCCAAAATATTTTTGGGCCGAAGCCGTAAGTACCGCTTGCTATGTCATTAATCTAGTTTATATTTGTCCTAAAATGAATAAAACTCCATATGAGCTTTGGAAAGGTAGAACTCCAAATATTAGTTATTTCAAGATATTTGGTTGTAAATGCTTTATTTTGAATACCAAGGATCAATTGGACAAACTTGATCCTAAGGCCGATGAAGGGATATTTATGGGATATTCAACAAAAAGCAAAGCATATCGGGTTTACAATAAGACTAGTGGGGTTGTTGAAGAATCCATCCATGTCAAATTCAATGAAGCTTCGGGTGTTGAAAGAATACCCAATGATGAAAGTGATGAAGATGATATTATTGAACAAAGTGGTCCACTTCAAATGGTCCTCAAGAAGATAGAGGTGATACTTCGGATCTTCCCGTTGCATTGAAATTTAAGGGAGATCACCCAAAAGACCTTATTATTGGTGATCCCCTTGACAAAGTGATGACCCAGAGAAAATTTGCCGAGAAAGCTCTTATTTCTCAAAAGGAGCCTAAAAATGCCAAGGAGGCTATTGAGGATGAGGATTGGTTCTTAGAGATGCAAGAGGAGTTGAATCAATTTGAAAGAACTGATGTATGGGAATTGGTACCTTGTCCTCCATCTCAAACTATTATTGGTACAAAATGGGTAGTCCGGAACAAACTTGATGATCAAGGCAACATTGTTCGAAATAAGGCAAGGTTAGTAGCTCAAGGGTATTGTCAAGAAGAAGGTATTGATTATGATGAAACTTTTGCACCCGTAGCACGTTTAGAAGCTATTCGTATTTTACTTGCCTATTCTTGTTAAAAAAATTTCAAACTTTACCAAATGGATGTTAAATCCGCTTTCTTAAATGGTATTATTCAAGAAGGAGTCTATGTAAAATAACCTCCGGGGTTTGAAAATTTTTCTAGGCCTAATGATGTTTATAAACTTAAAAAGGCCTTGTATGGTTTAAAGCAAGCACCCCGTGCATGATATGATAGACTTAGCTATTTTCTTTTGCAAAATGGTTTTATAAGAGGTAAAGTTGATACAACTCTCTTTGTTTTTGAAAAAGGGCAAGATTGCTTACTTGTGCAAATTTATGTTGATGATATTATTTTTGGTGCTACTAATGAATCTTTGTGCAAGAAATTTTCTAAGTTGATGCAAGGTGAATTTGAGATGAGTATGATGGGGGAGCTCAACTTCTTTCTTGGACTCCAAATTAAGCAATGCCAAGAAGGCATATACATTTTGCAATCAAAATATACAGTAGAACTTTTGAAAAAGTTCGGCATTGAAGAAGGAAGAACCGTTTCTACTCC
The DNA here is from genome assembly GCA_016081115.2 of Rehmannia glutinosa. Lineage (NCBI taxonomy): Eukaryota > Viridiplantae > Streptophyta > Magnoliopsida > Lamiales > Orobanchaceae > Rehmannia > Rehmannia glutinosa. Next base: position 182,118 of record JABTTQ020000273.1, read on the forward strand.
CATGGCAACAAATGTCAAAATTGAAAAAGATGAAAAAGGCAAGTCCGTGGATGAATCAGAGTATAGAGGTATGATTGGTAGTTTACTTTATTTAATCGCTAGTAAACCGGACATTCTTCATGTCGTATGCCTATGTGCTCGTTTTCAAAGCAATCTCAAAGAATCTCATATGAGTGTCGTTAAAAGGATTTTTAGATATTTGAAAGGCACAATTCAATATGGTTTATTCTATCCAAAGAATGAAAATTTTTCTCTTAAAGGATATAGTGATTCGGATTATGCGGGAAATATTGATGATCGAAAAAGTACTTCCAGATCATGTCAATTTTTAGGCGATTGCCTAGTTTCTTGGTTTTCAAAGAAGCAAAATTGTGTTTCACTTTCAACGGCCGAAGCCGAATATATTTCCGCAACTTTTTGTTGTACTCAACTTCTTTGGATGAAACAAACCTTAGCAGATTACAAATGTTCTTTTGAAAATGTTCCTATCTTTTGTGATAATATATCCGCTATAAATATTGCTCAAAACTCGGTTCATCATAACCGTACTAAACATATTGAGATTTGGCATCATTTTCTAAGGGATTGTGTTTCTAAACGAAAAATTGAGATATCTTTTGTACCATCTCAAGATCAATTGGTGGACATTTTTACAAAACCGCTATCTTCCGAGAATTTTGCGTCCATACGAGCTCGGTTAGGCATAATGCATATTGAATGAGCTTTACGTTTACAATTTGCATGTTTTTAAAACTTAGGGGCGAAAAATCGGATTTTTGGTTGAAAATTCGGATTTTATTAAAACTGGCAAGACAGTGGGTTGAAGAGATTGAGGGCAACCGGTTGCCCTCAACGTCGACCAGTCGCCCTCAACGTCGACCGGTCGCCCTCAACCACAATCGGTCGCCCTAAGCAAAATTTTGGATTAAAACCGTCATGTCTCATGCCTTAGTCATTTTAACCCATTTTTGCCATTTTTCGTTCCCTTTGCCAAATTCACACAAATTTCACTCAAAATTTGTTTTCATGCATTCAATTCATATCTTGGACCTTATATAGCATGTTTATCATCATCATCGCTCATCTTTACCGATCGAATTGTAAGAATTTTCTTTTCTTTGCTCAATTGGGTTGAACTCTTGAGCTTGTGGCTTTCTTGTATATTTCTTGATGAAATTATCTTATGATCATGATGAGTTTAGTTGTTATATTGTATTGTATGATGTTTGATGTGAATTGGTGATGAAAATTTTTGGCTTGATTCATTTACAAGGGCTCTATACAACTTCTTTTAATTTTTACGCCCACAAAGTGTTCGATGAAATGTCACAATGAAAATTTCTACTTCTACATGATTCTCTTGTTTCCAAAAGTCTTAAATACTTATTGAGATCATGTCTTGACAAATAAAACGAGCTTATGAACTCTTCATGATACATTTCTCCCATTTTCTTTGGATTTTAAGCCTAAATTGTTTAATGGTTGATAAACCGGTTCTTTGGCGCACTTTGATTTAATTGTATGATGTTTTTATCATCCTAACATTCTTTTTGATGATTCCAAAGGGGGAGAAACAGGATATTGGCTCGTTAGCTCAAAGAAGCTAATAAAAGCTTGTTATAAAAGCTATAAGCTATGGCTTCCTAAAGCCTAGTATACCTAGTCCATGGCTTGTATTATGGACTTAATTGCAATAGACTATAAGTATTTTGACAGGGGGAGCTTCTTAGCTTATGATATTTATGTGCATCTTATAAAAGCTTGTAATAGCTTGTGCTTCTAGCTTATGCAATATATCTTGTTGATATGCCTATAAATAGGGGAGCTTTGTGTTGATGTGCTCATACATAGGGGGAGCTTTGTATGAAATATTTTTTAACGGATAGTTCACTCGTAAAACCGAAAAATTAATTTGTTTTCAAAATCGTCCTCGAGAAAATTGTTTTGGTTTGTAATCATCAAAAAGGGGGAGTTTGTTAGATAAATGTTTTTATCATGATTTTGATGATTTTGTTCAAATGAGTTTTTAAACCAAAACAATGTCCCTAAATGTTATCTAAATACTTCCGATCGATTTAAAATGTTTTTACTATTTTTCGGAGTATTTTTTGGAGTTTATTTTCGATAAAAAATTGGACAACACATTTGTTTCAGGCTCGATCGATCGCCCTATAGGGTAACCCGTACCTGAGTTGAGTTTTGAAACAGGAAAAGGGACGTAGAAAAAATAAGGGAGGGCGACCGGTACCTAGGAGTGCCCTCTTGAAGCATGTCTTCTCTGTTTCGTATTTTAAACACCCCCAACCGGTCACGGTCTAGGGCCAACGGTCGCACCCCCCTCTAACCGGTCCCCCTGTATAAAAATCGCAGAAATTCAATTTCAATCTTATCTCTGCGCGACCGGTCGCACCCCTGTTTTATCAGCAAACTATCCGTTGCATTTTCGCATGACTTTTCCCTATTTTGTGGGATTGATTTCTAACACTATATTGATGATTTTAAATGGTTTCTTTTGCAAGCAAATCACTCCCCAAGGAGGAGCCTATGTCCTGGAAATCAAAGCCAAGATCTCTCCTATAAATAGAGGCTTCATTCAAGCAACAAGACACAACACTCTACACAAGCAAAGAGCAAACAAGCAAACACTTTCATATCTTGTTGTATTAGCCTTAGCACTTTCACTTGCACAAATTTGAGGTCTAGGCTTTCAATTCTTAATTACACTTGTATTCATATTGTATCATTCATCATTGAGTTGTAATCATGATTTTTGGTCATCATTCAACACAAGACATCCTTGTGAGTATTCATGTGGTGAGAATACACTTGAGTGATCTAGGTGATAGGTGTTTGAAGATTGTGGTAATCTTCAAAGGTGTTGTAAGAGGGTTGTGGTAATCCTCAAGGTGGTGTAAGAGGGTTGTGGTAATCCTCAAGGTGTTGCAAGAGGGTTGTGGTAATCCTCAAGGTGTTGTATTATTAATTTTGGTAATTAATAAAATCTTTTTTTCTTTTTTGAAATCTATCCCGGATATACTTGGGTGGTAGAGGATTAGGCCCTAAGTGGGTTGAACCTCTATAAATCGAAGTGTGCTATTTATTTTCCGCACTTAGCATTTCGTCTTTGCTTGAATTTTCGAAAAAGAGGGCAAAATCTAAAAAACCGAGATAATCTATTCACCCCCTCTAGATTATCGTAGCCACTTGGACTAACAATTAATACAAATTCAACTTACAACACCTTGAAGAGCACCACACTCTTCTTCAATACCACCTTTGAGATTACCACAATCTCACTTGAAGATCACCACAATCTCCAACGGCACCTTGTGAAGATTACCACAATCTTCAACCTTGAAGAATACCAAATTCTTCAATACCTCAACAAGAAGATTACCAAAATCTTCTTACACCTAACACCTAGACCACCCAAGTGTGTTCTTACCACAAGAACACTCACAAGGATATCTTGTGTTGAACGATAACCCAAATTCAAGATTACAACTCGATAATGAATGATACAAATATGAGTGCAAGTGTAATCAAGAATAGCCTAGACCTCAAGAATGTGAAAGTGATAAGCTAGGCAAATTACAACAAGAATAATGACAATATAAGACCAAGTGTTTGCTTGAGTATTTCTTATTGTGTTGTATTGTTCTCTATTGTTTGTTGTGCTTCAAATCTTCCTCTATTTATAGGAGATGATTGATCCTTGATAGGCTCCTCTTGGAATCTGATAACTACAAAAATATTGCAATTAAAATCAAGATTATAGCTGTTAGAAATCAATCCCACAATTTAAGGAAAAGTTGTCTGCTGCACAACGGTTAGATTTTTGATGTCAAAACATAGGGCGGCCGGTCGCGCACTTATAGAGAAAAGAAAGAACGCAGCAAAATTACAACGGGGAGACCGGTCCAGGGGGTGGTCGACCGGTCGCCCAGGGGTGCGACCGGTCGCGCACCATGTGGACCGGTCACCCTGACCTATTTTGATAGTTCCGTGAGTTCTGTTTCAAGAAACTCGTTCCCAGGTACCGGTCGCCTACTTGGTCGACCGGTCGACCTCCGAAATGAAATATTGTCCAATTTTTGTAAAAAATAAACCTTAAGAAATACTCCGAAAAATTAGTAAAAATATTTTAAACCGATCGGGAGTATTTTGACAACATTTAGGAACCTTGTTTTGATGTAAAAACTTATTAACATAAAATCATCAAAAGTGTTGTCCAATTTTATCTAAAATAAAACTTGAAGAAATACTCCGAATAAATAGTAAAAACATTTCAAATCATTTAGGAGTATTTGGACAATTAAAAACATTGTTTTGATGTAAAAACCCATTGATACAAAATCATTAAATGTGTTGTCTAATTTTATCGAAAATAAACTTGAAGAAATACTCCGGAAAATATTAAAACCATTTTAAATCATTTAGGAGTATTTGGACAACTTTTAAACACATTGTTTTGGTATAAAAACAAAATCATCAAAATCATGATAAAACCATTTATCAAACAATCTCCCCTTTTTTGATGATTACAAACCAAAATAATTTTAACGAGGTCGATTTTGAAAACAAAACAATTTTACCGGTTAAAAAGAACTATCCGTTGTGAGCGACAACATTCCACGCAATATAATCACAAAGATGTGAGTAGAGATATTCAAACACATATAGCAAAAGCTCCCCCTATCAATATGCGCAACAAGAGAAATGTAAAAGCAATCAACCTCAAGCTAAAAGCTTAGCTTTTACATATTGGTCTTAAGTACAAGAGCTTATAAGCTCCCCCTGTCAACAAGACATCATTAGACAAGTATATAAGTCCATAATACAACAATTGGACTAAGTATAATCCACAACTTATGGCTTTAAGAAGCCATAGCTTATAGCTTCTTTCTCGAGCTTATTTTAGCTTCTTTGAGCTAATAAGCTTATAACATGTTTCTCCCCCTTTGGAATCATCAAAAAAGAATGTTAGCACGATAAAAACATTATATAATCATATCAAAGTGCACAACTAAACCGATGTATCGAGCTGTTTGAACATTGAAGCTTATAGACCAAATAGGAGGGAAAAGTCGATCATACGACTTGTACAAGCTTATGAAAACTCATTTTATTTGCAAAATATGATCTCTATAAATATATAGGACATTTGAAAACAAGAGAATCATGTAGGTGATGACTTTTTCATTGAAACATTTTATTGAACACTTGGCGGGCGTCAAAAATTGAAGAGGATATATATAGCCCTTGTAAATGTAATCAAGCCAAGTTTTTCATCACCAAAAGCAATTTTACAAATATAATTCATCAACAATCATCATGCTCAACACAAATATATAAGAATTGCATCAACAAATATACATATAGGCCAAGTTCTCAAGGGTTCAACCCAATTGAGATAAGGAAGTGGAATTCTTACCATTTAATCGGTGAAGACGAGCAATGATGATGATAATCAAGCTAGATAATCCCCAAAATATGAAATTTATGCAACAAAACTCATTTGGAGTGAATTGTGTGTGCAAATGACAAAGGGGACGAAAAATGGAGTAAAAGAGCCAAAATGGCTAAGTCTGGAAAACAGAATGCATTATATCTGAAAAATCAGAAGGGGCGACCGGTCATGGGCATGGGCGACCGGTCGAGCTAGTGGGCGACCGGTCGGCCCCTGCCCTGGCAGCCCACTGGTTCAGTTCTGTTATGAAAATCCGAAATTTGATACAAAAATCTGATTTTTCGCCCCTAAGTTTTAAAAACGTGCAAAATGCAAACATAGACATCATTCAATATACATTATGTCATAATCAAGCTCGAAATGAAGTAAAATACTCGGCGGTAAATGATTAAAAAAATCCACGAGTTATCCTTGAGACGGAATTAAACACATCTCAAGTTTTTGTTAAACATGCAATCCCTTAGAAAAAGATATCGAATCTTAATATGTTTAGTTTGATTGTAACGAACCATATTTTGAAAAAAATTGTAATCACCGGACTTGTTATCCCGGAAAATATGAACATTTTAAAATTTTGGATATACAAGCCATAAGAAGAAGTGTCTTTTAAATATTTGAAAATTTCTTTTAACGGCACTTTAATGAGATTTGTTGGGATTGTTTTTGAGCTCGAGCATATAGACATAAGGCATATGGAATGTCGAGTCTATGGGAGTAATGAACAAAGATAAACATACCTCGAATTTGTTTGTCAATATGCCTTCCTCAACCTTCGTCAATTTTACATTGGTAGCCATAGAGGTTGAGATGGTTCTTCCTTCTTCAATGTCTAACTTCTTCAAAGGTTCTATTGTATACTTTGATTGTGAAATATAACCACTTTCTTGGCATTGTTTAGCTTGAAGTCCAAGGAAGAAATTAAGCTCCCTCATCATGCTCATTTCAAATTCACCTTGAATCAAGTTAGAAAATTTCTTGCACAAGGATACATTAGTAGCACCAAAAATAGTATTATCAACATAAATTTGCACAAGTAAACAATCTTGCCCTTTTTCAAAAACAAAGAGAGTAGTATAAATTTTACCTCTTGTAAAATTATTTTGCAAAAGCAAATCTCTAAGTTTATCATACCATACACGTGGTGCATGTTTTAAACCAAACAATGTCTTTTATAAAAAAACATTTTGCTTAAAAAAATTCAAACCCCTGTTGTTTTTCATAGACTTCTACTTGAATAAAACCATTTTAGAAAATTGGATTTAACATCCATTTGGTAAAGCTTGAAATTTTCTTGAAACAAGAGTGGGCAAGTAAAATGTGAATAGCTACAAAAACATGCTACGGGTGCAAATGTATCATCAAAATCAATACCTTCTTCTTGGCATTACCTATGAACTACTAACCTTCCCTTGGTCATCAAGCTTGTTCAAAATACCAAAAATTTCTGCAAAATCTTATCAAGATATCTTTGCACAAGAGCATAGTAATATCGAATAATAGAGAAATTATAACAAGTAACACATACTATGCTTTCAAATAAATCATCAAGAGTTCAATAAGACATGTAAGTTCAAATAAGCTTATAGCCAGCTATATAAGGTCTCTTTGGAAATTTGAAAATCCGAGAGCATATAGTTGAGACCTCATTTAAAAGAAGCATTTGAACAAGAGTTTTGACAAGAATAAATATGAGCAATCAAATGCATAATTTTGAGAAGAGGATAAAAGTCCAAATGTTTTATCAAAACAAATATGATCCTTTACAAGTCTCGGATAAAACAAGCTTTATAGAACAGTGTCTTTCAAAAATCGAAAAAACCTCTTAATGGCACTTATATGAAATACTTTGAAATAACTTGAAAGACAAGCACATAGACATATGACAAAAATATATCGAGTCTATATGATGAATACCAATGATGAGCGTACCTCGATAGTTTAATCATCTCTTGAAGAGGATGAGGAAATATATATCCTACACATATCTTAAACAAGTATAGCACAAAACGAATATGATACAAGTGTAGGCTAAAACAATAAAAGATATCACAAGTAAGCTCATGCCATAAAAATCCATAAGAGATTATAAAACAATTAAGTCTAAGCAAATACACAAGAGTTTAATATAAGCATCATGCAAGGTCTCCTTTTTCAAAAAAAAATTTAAAACTACAAATATATATTGAAGACCTTAATTTTAAAATTATGAAAACTCATTTTGCAATTTAGACACAAATAAAAACATGCATAAAAAAAATAAAATGCATATTTAAATAGGGAGATACGGTTTACCGATTTCGCCATTTCCATGGGTTGTGCCGTTCCCATTGTTGATGATATATTCCCCTTTGAAAATCATCTTGTTGATGATGGCTTCTCCAATTGCTCAATCTCCAAGGATTGTATCCTTCCCTTTGTTGATAATATTTACTTCTTGGAAATTCATTTTGGTGGTGTCTTCTTCTTTGATCAAATGAGATGGTCATTTGATGTCTTTTAGGCGGTATGAATTTCCTTGATTATTGTTCCATCGGGTACCTATTATGACATTGTTTTGTGGTACCCACAAGTTTTTGGGTCCTTTGGGATTAGTCTTGAGACTTTTAGGTCTCCAAAAATAATTAGAGCTATTTCTAGCCCGACAAGTATTTACCGTATGACCCTTTATACCGCAATAAAAACAAGTAACAATTTTAGGAGCATAATGACCAACATACATAGGCACTTGATTTATTTTCACATAATTATCAATACTAGGCTTATGATCAAGTCCTTGTTTCATTTTATCACAACTATCGATAATATTGGTCATTTTATCGGTACTCAAGTTGGATTTTGATAAATCTTTTTTCATGCAATTATATCCTCAACAAGAGTATTATTTTCTTTTTCAAGGTTTCTAACCTTATCAAGTGTGGTGGTGTGAGCACATGATAGTGATTCATAAGTAGTAAGTAAATTATCCTTATCAACTTTCAAAACATTGAATTCCTTTTTCAAATTTTTGTATTTAACAAGTAAACTTTGGAATTCATTTTGAAGTTCATCAAAATCATTTAGCAAATCACTATAATCATTATGCAATTCATTGTCATAAGAAGTAGAGGGTTTAGAACTTACCTCGTTTTCTTCGAAGCCCATGAGACAATATTCAACTTCTTCATAGTTGGAAGTTGTAAGAGGCTTGTTCCTTAGATTTGACCTTGTGTCCCTTTGAGAAGTAGATGCTTTTGAGTTGCTCCTATCATTTGCATATTCATGAATGGCTTCTAATTTTTGCCATACTTCATGAGCCGATCGAATTCCTACAATAAGATCATATTCCAAATTGATAAGTGAACAATATAAAATATTGAGAGCTTTACCATTTAAGGAGATGATTTTCTTTTCTTCATCATTGAGCTCCTTGAGAGCTTTGGAGGTATATGGTGTATCTTTCATCGGAATGGATTCTCCATTGATGACGATGTTCCAAATAACGAACCCGCAACCTTGTAAATAACATTCCATTCTTTCTTTCCAAAATGTAAAATTTTTGGAATGAAATCGAGGTGGCTTGGTGGTGGAGGTGCTGGAGAGGTGAGCTTCATTCATAGCTGACGATCGTTCCTCTTCACTCACGATGTGAAACGAGCTTGCCAAAGAGTTTGTCTCTGATACCACTTGTAAGTCCAAGCGGCTACGATAATCTAGAGGTGGGTGAATAGATTATCTCCATCTTTTTTATTATGCCCTCTTTTTCGAACCAAATACGCCAAGACAATAATAAAGGTACGAAATGTAAATAACACGTGTCGATTTATAGTAGTTCAACCCACCTAGGGCCTAATCTACTACCACCTCAGTATATCCGGGATGGGTTTTGAAAAAGAAAAAGAATTTTATTAATTACCACAATTAATACAAATTCAACTTACAACACCTTGAAGAGCACCACACTCTTCTTCAACACCACCTTTGAGATTACCACAATCTCACTTGAAGATCACCACAATCTCCAACGGCACCTTGTGAAGATTACCACAATCTTCAACCTTGAAGAATACCAAATTCTTCAATACCTCAACAAGAAGATTACCACAATCTTCCTACACCTAACACCTAGATCACCCAAGTGTGTTCTTACCACAAGAACACTCACAAAGATATCTTGTGTTGAATGATAACCCAAATTCAAGATTACAACTCGATAATGAATGATACAAATATGAGTGCAAGTGTAATCAAGAACAGCATAGACCTCAAGAATGTCAAAGTGATAAGCTAGGCAAATTACAACAGGAATAATGACAATATAAGACCAAGTGTTTGCTTGAGTATTTCTTGTTGTGCTGTATTGTTCTCTATTGTTTGTTGTGCTTCAAATCTCCCTCTATTTATAGTAGATGATTGATCCTTGATAGGCTCCTATTGGAATCTGATATCTTCAAAAAAATTGAAATTAAAATCAAGATTATAGCTGTTAGAAATCAATCCCACAATTTAAGGAAAAGTTGTTTGATGCACAACGGTTAGAATTTTGATGTCAAAACATACAGCGACGTCTGGTCGCAAGATCGATAGAGAAAAGAAAGAACGCAGCAAAATTACAACGGGGAGACCGGTCCAGGGGGTGGTCGACCTGTCGCCCACCATGTGGACTGGTCACCCTGACCTATTTTGATAGTTCCGTGAGTTCTGTTTCAAGAAACTCGTTCCCAGGTACCGGTCGCCTTCTTGGTCGATCGGTCGACCTCCGAAATGAATTGTTGTCCGATTTTTGTTGAAAATAAACCTTAAGAAATACTTCGAAAAATTAGTAAAAATATTTTAAACCGATCGGGAGTATTTCGACAACATTTAGGAACCTTGTTTTGATGTAAAAACTTATTAACATAAAATCATTAAAAGTGTTGTCCAATTTTATCTAAAATAAAACTTGAAGAAAATACTCCGAATAAATAGTAAAAACATTTCAAATCATTTAGGAGTATTTGGACAACAATTAAAAACATTGTTTTGATGTAAAAACCCATTGATACAAAATCATTAAATTTGTTGTCCAATTTTATCGAAAATAAACTTGAAGAAATACTCCGGAAAATATTAAAACCATTTTAAATCATTTAGGAGTATTTGGACAACCTTTAAACACATTGTTTTGGTATAAAAACAAAATCATCAAAATCATGATAAAACCATTTATCAAGCACGCATGATATCCTCTGACCCCAGTAGAATCGGAACCCCAGATATATCCTCAATGAGACTCGCAAGAAGCCCACATCTGGAGACCAAGACCTGATACAATCTATCCCGATCCCACACACCATCACGAATGAACCAATCCACTGTCATATGTCCCAACGGCCGATCTAAACAATGATTCGCAAGCGGCCTATGCCCAAACCAATTATCATCCGAGAAACTGACCCTGCTACCACTGCCAATAGACCAGAAAATCCGCTCTTGGGCCCGAATACCGACCCACCTCAATCGCCTCCACTGATGACTATCATTGTAACAATACTTGCTGATCAAGAACTGAGCCCACAACGAATGTCCCTCGCGTAACCTCCACCACAACGTGTAACTAAAGGCGTCAGCAATATCTGAAAGTCGGCGCAACCCCAAACCACCCTCAGAAATAGGATGGAAGATACTATCCCAACTGATCCAATGAGACTTCTTCTGTCCCGCATAGGATCCCCAGAAGAATCTAGCCATGATCTGCTCCAATCGATGTAGAATCGTCTTTGGCGGCCGCATGACTGAAGAAGAATATGCAACGGAGTGGCCATTAGTGTGCTCCGAATAAGGGCGAGCCTACCACCAAAGGACAGATGCCGAAGCGACCACCCAACAATTATATCCAACATTCTCTGAATCACTGGGAGGAAAAGCTCTTTCATCATTTTCCCCTTAAACAAAGGGACACCCAAATAATTCATCGGCAATTCATCGCGGACAAAGCCTGTCAGCGCATGCGCCATGTGCTCCCATCCGTCAACGTATCGTGGGGCCATAAAGAATCTACTCTTCTGAACACTAACCAGCTGACCAGAAGTAGCATAATAGTGCTCCAGAAAGTGTCTAAGCGTAACAAGACCATCCTCAGACACCCTAGTGAAGATAACCACATCATCAACATAGGCCAAATGCGTCACTGGAAAACCCTACCGCGTCCGATAAATCATATGCTGGTGCCATCTAATAATGGAATCTAAGCCTCGGGATAAATACTCCGCCGCTAGAACAAACAATGCAGAGATAGAGGATCCCTCGCCAGCAGATCCGAGTCGAAGGAAAATATCCAGAAGGGCTACCATTAACCAGAACAGAGAAGCCGCAGTGCTCAATACAACTGCCTATCATATCAATCCACCAAACGGGGAAGCCCATATGAATCATGGCAGTATTCAAGAAATCCCACTGCACCCTATCATAAGCTTTAGCCATATCCAGCTTCATCACCACATTAGGAACCTTCATGGCAATGTTGATATTATGGATAAGCTCCTGTGCAAGCAAAATGTTATCCGAGATAACACGTCTGGGGGTGAAGCCACTCTGATTTGGTGAAATAATCAGTGACAGAATCGAGACCAACCGCGCATTCATAATCTTCGAGATAATCTTATTTGTCATGTTGCACAAGCTAATCAGCCGAAACTCAGTCCACTTCCGAGGGTGAGAAACCTTCGGAATGAGAACTATAGAGGTAGCTGTGAACGTAGACGGCATGAGATTTCTCGAGAAGAAATCAATCACGGCATCCTCAATATCTAGTCTGACGAAATCTCAACAGTGCTGAAAGAACAACGATGAAAATCCATCAGGCCCCGAAACACTAGACGGATCAATCCCAAAAACCGCATCACGGACCTCCTGGGCCGTCGTCATAGCACAAAGTCCCTCCAAATCAATGGAATTAGGAAGCCGAGGGAAGAACTCATCGACGGGAGTGGTCAGATACTCCAAGTCAGAAGTCATTAGGGACTGAAAAAATTGGACAGCCGACTTCCGAATCTCAGAATCATGTGTGATCTTCATCCCATCATCATCAATCGAGTCTATCCTAGCGCGACACCTCTTCTGTTTAACAAATCAATGGAAGAACTTAGTATTGTGCTCCCCCCTCAACTGCCCACTTAACTGCAGCTTTCTGGCGCCAAAAATCCTCCTCCATTTTTAAACGTAGCTCATACTCACCACACAAATGATGTAGCTCGGCTGATGAGTCGAGGAGGATCATTGTCGTCATGCAGCCTAAGCCACAACTTCTTGCATCATCGCCAATCTAACCCGATCAAGAACATTACCAAATGTCTGGTAATTCCAACTCTTGAGTCTGTGCTTGACCCTGTTCAATTTGTGCTGCAAGTTCCTCATCCCAAAAAACAACGGTGGGAGGCCCCCATGCTTCTTTGACTACCGCAAAAAAGTATGGTGACGTATCCACATATGTTGAAATCGAAAAGAAGAACGAGGCACATGCGATAAAAATTGACAAGATAAGAGTAAAAGAGCATGATCAGAGCGAATATGAGATAAATGCATAACAACAGAAGAAGTAAACACATCAACCTAGTGTTCATTATACAAAGCCCTATCAAGTCTCTCCTGAAGCCCACCTCTAGCCCAAGTAAAGATAGGCCCCTCACACCCCGCATCAAATAATTCACAGTCCACAATCATGTAGGCAAAGTCAAGCATCTCATCTGACCTATCAGAAGTACCACCTACCTTCTCGTGATCATGCAAGAAAATGTTAAAGTCACCACTAACAAGTCAGGGTAACCCCTCCATACTAATCGCAATCTCACGCAAGTTATCTCACAAATCGTATCTAGCTACTCTATTACATTTAGCATACACAAAAGTCAAATAGATAGGCTGAGACAATAAAGCAGATGTCAACCTACAATGCAACAATTGTGCATGATCAACAAGAATGTCAAAAAGCAAATGAGCAGCATACATAATCCAAATATGATTAGAGCAATTAAATAAGCCATGATCAAAGCCAAATTTGCGACAATAGAAACTAAAATCCGGAGAGGTCATAGGTTCTAAAAGTGCAACAAAAGGTAATTTATAACGAGTAATTAACGCATGCAAATGACGTTGGCTACCCGGATTAGAAATACCCCTCACATTCCACGTTAAAAATTTAATCGACATAATTAACAATTAGAATGAGAAGAGAAATCAGAAACACCTGATCGATTTTGTGCTCGTGGGGCGCCACCTTTTGAGAGAAGTGTGTGAACAAGCTTGCCCGACTTCAATTTTTTTTTGGTGACTTTTTAAACTTCTCAACCCGAGCAACCTTCTACTTAAGGATTGAAGAAAGATCGAGAGATCATCGACATCCCTGAGTTTACTCATTCCATCGTATCATTTACTTTTGATTAGTTAGATATGAACTTGAATAATTTGTCTATGTATTATTTATTTTATGTGTCTGGCTAAACTTCTTGTGATTCCCGGGTTTGGGATTAGGTTAATTGATATTTTTATTGGATGATTAATTGCAATTGAAGTTATTGTTTTCCAACCCTATTCGAGTACTTTGTTTTAATTCTTATTTTATCAAAACGCGTTTGGTTTAACTTGCTTTGATGTATTGATTCATAATTCGAAAGATGAGTTTCAATACTAGATCTGTGAGTACTTGACATGAATATTTGCAAGATTGAGAAGTCTGTGAATATTTGTGAGGATATTTAATCTTTTGTGCTTTTGGGAGTTGGATATCTCATGTTGAGTAGATATGCTAGCATAGATATTCCAATCAACGTTTTTACATACATCTCGAGAGAGAGGGTAAAATACTTTTGTGGTTGTCTTATAGGGAAGAACAATAATAACTTTGGTGTGATTAACGATAATAAAAGGGGATATTAACCGAAACCATAACCCAGGAATCCATTCATCTCCTTGATCTTTCAATCACTCTTTAATTTTTTTATTTTAGGATAAATTCTTGTCTTGCATTAATAAAACCAATCCATCAAATTTCGATCGTCCGGATAAAAATAAAGTCATATACAATCCCAAGATTTTAGTACAATAATTTATTAGTCCCTGTAGATTCGACCTTGCTAACCCTATTCTATAAACTGCATCGTACACTTGCGGTGAAGCTAAAAATAAGGCGAACAGATACCTGAGTCAAACTGGACAAAAATACATCCATGTGGTCATTCAGGTGATGATGACGTAAGCCGTCCAAAATGACGTGGACCGACTAGGGTGACATAGTTTCAGTAAGTGCTCCACCCAACAAATCTCCCACTAAGTGGATCCAATACACCAGTGGACCTGTCAATGAGTAAATGGGACAAGTCAACAAGCTCCTCTTAGGGATGTCAATGGGCGGGGACGGGGCTGTTATTGGACATACCATCCCCGTCCCAGAATCCTATCCCAAATAGGGATGGCAATGGGTAGGGTACCCACCAATTTTAATGCTATCCATACCCGAACCCTATAATATTTATACTATCGGTACCCATCTCAAACCCGACTAAGAAATTACATATATTACCCGTACCCATCCCAAATCCATTTTTGATACTCGTGTACTACCCATACCCGCCTAAATCCATTTATTTTATATAAAACTTATAATTATATGAATATTTAGATAACTATTAAATGGACACCCTACCCAAAACCAATTATTATATAAGAAAATGCTAATATGTTAAATTCTTAATAAATATAACAATTAACCATTTTAATTTTGTAAGTCACTACATGCTATCGTCATTCATAAACTAAATCAAAAGCATCACAAAAATACAAATGTAACCAATACATTCCTTAAAACTGTAGAATCAACATCAGTACATTTTATAAAACTACACCATCAGACATATAGTTTTATCAAGTTTGGCAAAGATAAAACAGAGTTGATATAATCACATATTCAAAATAAATAACAACTTTATATATTCTTTGTACAAAATAAAAATTTATGTTGGGCTTCTATGAAGAAATGTATAGTGTCAGATGAAAAAAACAAATGGAAGTTACTAAGGGCTAAATGGGATTGGGTAGTGGTGGGTATCAGAGAGTAAAACCATATCCTACCCGTATATAAATGAGTAGTAATTTCTCATCTCATACTCATCCCAAATTCTAAAAAGACTAATCATACTCGTCCCATTAGGGTCTGGACAGGTGGGTACCCGCGTCTACCCGTCCCGCTGCCATCCCTAATCCCAAATACCATTCCCATGCATTCCCCACTTCGAGTATCTGGTACGGGGATGGGGAGTCCCCGTTTGGGGAACGAGGTTCCCTATTTTGTATTTATTAATGATATTTTTAAAAAATAAAATATTTAAAATAATCAATAATTAAAATAAATAAAATAAAATAAATTCCTCATTTCTAAAATCGCGACCATTGCAATCATGAAAGAGGCTTATTTGAGATCATGTTGAGTTTCCATTTACCGGAATTTTTCTTATGATTCATTCACATGAGATGACTTCTGGGGCCATCTTAAAAAAGAATGCCTTAAGTAAACACTTTTTCTCAGAGGCACATTTTTCATGTTATAAACCTGATATTTTTTAGTGATTTGCAATTTTCTAAACAAGGCCAGCTATATGCGTAACACAAAAGGTTCGTTGGCGTGCGTTGACCTATAATTGGCCTAGAGAGAGGATAGAGAATGTCCAATAAAGAATGAGAACAAGTAAACTTATAAAGACTAAAGGGTTAATTTTTTATAATTAATAAAATAAAATATTATAAATAGAAGTAATATTAATAATATATAAATATAATATGTTTGGTAACACTAAATGGGGTTGGGGATGGGACGGGGGATATAAATACCATTCACATCCCATCCCCGCACTACAACATAAATATATTAGGTAACACTAAAAAACCTAATGGCCATAAAACGTTAAAATATTCATATAGCGATAGAAAGACTTTTTTTGGTGTGGCATGTCTTGATCTTCTTACCTATAGTCTACCTATAAGGTAAGAAAGACTTTTATTAGCTTTTTAGAGACACTTTTTCTAAGTGTTACATTAAGTTTTCTATTAGTAACACTTTCAAACAATATTTCTAAAGTGTTACATATGAATCTTATGTAACACTTTTTGTAACACTTTTTATATTTGTAACACTTTAAAAAAATACTTCTCTACAAAGTAGTACATATGAATCTTATGTAACACTTTTTTTGTTTTCGAATCCACGACCTGTTATGTGTGGAAGTGACAATTTGTCACTAAGCTAAATAGATTCTTATTACAACTTTTGCTTTGTTTTATATATACACACACACACACACACACACACACATATATATAACTAAATTATATTATATGTATATATAATATATTTTATGTAATAAAGATTATATTATATAATATATATTAAATTATATTATACATTGTATATATTAAATTTATATTATATAGTATATAGTTCGAAAATCATATTATATTATATATTAAAGGACACAATAAATTAAAAATATCAAAAAATATATAAAATAAATTTATCGGCTGATAAATTTTCAATCGTTAAAAATAAAAAAATATATAAAAATATAAAATTAATTTACCGACAGATAAAAAAGTTCTAACAGTAAAAGATTAAATAATAAAATAAATAATGAAAAAATAATTTACCGACGGAAAAAATTTCTAAGTAATTACCGACAACATCAATTTTCATTGGTAATTATTTTTAAAAAGTAAAAAAAAAGTTAACGATGAAATTGGTCTCCGTTAGTAAAAATTAAAAAATAAATAATAATAATAATAATAATAATAATAATAAAATATATACATGCGTATTTTCCGTCGGTATTACGACAGAATTAATTACCTCCCTAAAAAATAAAAAAATAAAAGTAAAACTAAAATACTTAATAAAAAGAAAACTATAATTCAGTTATAAAAACAGAGTACATGATGTCTACAATTTTTAGATTTGGTGATCTTTTTTTGTCTTCATCTATTTTGTGATATCAATTAATTAAATAAATGGTTGACATGATTTAATGATAGTTATATAATTTTGTGTTACTAAATATAGCCTAAAAAGTGTTGCAATCAATAAAATATAGTGTTGTCAATCGTGCTTCTTAAATAAAGTGATATCTATTTGCGTTACAAAAGAAATAACAAAAAAAATGTGATACTTAAAAAGTGCTACTTATATAAAAGTGTTACATATAAACATTATATATTGATAAAAGTGTTATCTATTTGCGTTACAAAGAAATAACAAAAATAAAGTGATACTTAAAAAGTGTTACTTATATAAAAGTGTTACATATAAGCGTTACATATTGATAAAGTGCTACAAAAGTGTTACATAAATATTGTAATGTAGAAAGTGTTACAAACACGTGTTACATATGTACCTTATGTAAAAAGTGCCACAAAATTTGTGTTACATAATGTTATTTATGTTGTAGTGCCGCTTCTAGAGAATCGGGGAATCCCCATCTCCGTCCCATTCCCGTATTAACCGGGAATTCCCCGCCACATTTTATTCGGGTACCAACGGGGATGGTTTCCCACGGGAATTTTGCTATTCCCTAGCTCCTCTCAACACATGGCCAACATGTGCCCCATGCACGTCATGGAGAAGACAAGTGTCCCACTATTATCTTAATATAATGATGATTAGTCCACTAATTCAATTAGTATAAACAGATCACATTTATTAGGAAAAAGAAAGGGGAGAAGATCGACTATATAGCTTGTAAAATTCAATCTGTGTAAAAAGTCGACCAGACACGCCTTGCTTGGTATTCGTAATAAAAAGACTGAATTAGGCACTTTACATAATTTCCAGATGTTTATTTTTAGTTTCCAAATCATACATTTTAATTACTTTTCTTGTTGATCTAAGAGGCACATCAACAACTGTCATTCCTTAATTTTGTTTATTCTGTTGTAATATGGATTTCCATCACACTTATACAACAAGGTAAATTAAAATAACTCACAAGTTTTTTGGGGATGTGATTATCTGTAGCATATACTTTTTTTTGAAATCTTATCAGTAGCATACTTAATCCGTTACTTTACGGCAAAGGGGCATGATAACTGATAAGTATTGAGAATGTGCTGTAATTATGTACTAATGGCTGCTGAACATGCATAACAGCCACGGAATTAATCTACTTTAAAAAGCAAATATTACCGATAAGCCATTTTAATTAGAATGAAAGTGATACTAATGTACATAGGAATATTTTAATTAGATAGTTTCTGCTTTTGTTTTTCATGGAGAGGAATTACAACCAGGTTTTTGTTTCTTTGATCTTTTTTTTTTCTCGAAACGATAGAAATATATTGATTACTCAGAAAAAAAAACTTACACTGCCAACTGGCAAAATGGCCACCTTGAACATACATTGATACATGTTAAGGGGAGAACTCCGTACGAGAGGTATAACCACCGTAATTCGAGGGAGCAAAATAAGACAACTAAAAAAAAAAAAAAAAAAAAAACACAAAACAAATGAAAGCTAAGCACTCCCTAGGAGACTAAACCACCCCCAAAAGGAGGACTAAGTCACTCTTCAAGGGAGACCCAACTCGAACAAATTCGGGCACGAGCTACATCACGCACTGCAAGACAGAAAATACTGGCCAGCCTACGAGTTTCGCAAATCAACCGGGAAAATAAAGACTCAAAACAAAAATACAACATAACTAAAAAACGAGAATAAAACAAGGTTTTTTTTTTCTAGGTCCAATAAAACTTGAATTGTTCGTTGGTTGCCAAGCCCACGACAGTTCCAACTTAAGGTACTCATTGGGCTTGGTGGGTCTGGCAACCAGAGCCCACCGTCTTTGAAATTGTTTGGTCCTTTGACCCAAAAGGAGAAGCCAAAATATGTGCCTCCAGTCCATTTCCCACTTCCTCTGATATAGTATAATTCTCCACACGCCTCCTCTTGTACTCACCTTTTACTAGTGCCAATTTATTATTCACATCCACTACATCATGTCCCCTATGTGAGCAATCAGAAAAAGGGGGAATATCTTCTTGGAAAACCACCATTCCACTACTCCCACTCACACTATGAATATTCCCTTGAAACAAGGATTTTTCTTTTCCATTTTTTACGGCTTTCGATTTTTGAGGCCCAAGATCAGGATTAGCTGGTTCTGTGTAGGAATCTACACCCGCACCACGAGGTTGACCGGAAAACTCCATTGGAGCGGAGGTGCGCAACCACTGTGAGCCGTCATGAGATAATTGTTTTCGTGGTGGAGCTTTCAACCATGTACCGTATGCCCTCTCGTTTTTACTCTCTGGGTTGTTGAATAAATCCATGCAGAATTTATCAGAGTGACCAAGCAAACCACAATAAAAGCAAAACATGGGTAGGCGTTCATACTTAAAGTTGATCCAGACCCAGTCTCCGCCCGGCTTCTTCAACTTCATACGTCGTTTGAGTGGGTTTCGAACATCCATTGCTATACATCATCATGGTTAGACGTATAAACTTATAGCGATTAGTGAGAGCCCGACAGAATCATACGCATTTTCTCCGCTCGATATTGCCCCAAAACCATTATTATCTGATAATATTTCGATCTATATTCTTGTAATATAAATTAGTTTATACGTCTAACCATGATGATGACAGAGCATTTGTAATATAAAGTTAGGGAAAAAAAAATCCAAACTGGACGTATCTAGTGATTTTTTTTTTTTTTGAATAATAATGAAATGCATTCGTTCGTGAAGAGAAACTTACAATTGAATAGAACAAGTAAAAACAACTGTAAATCCTACGGAATTATAAATCTGTACAGATCTAAAACAAAAATTTCAATCCTAAGTACTCTAGATCTAACTGATCCGTAGAATCAGAACTTTGCAACGGATCGGACGCACTTGACAAAACACGTACTAAAAGATGATCTCGCTTCTATCGCGTATCGTCGGATAATGGCTCATTTGATCTAGGGATGACAATGGGGGCATATATATACACACATCAAACCCTCCCCGTCGGAGCGGGTCTAGACCCGATTAAACGGGACCTGGGTCCAATAGAACCCACCCCGTCATATTAATTTTGTTATATTTTTGAATATGTATTAAGATATTTTGCATTATTTACTTTTAGTTTGAGTATTATATTGATATTAGTTTACTACTCTAACATCTTGTAATATTATACTTTGAATATATATTTTGAGTATTAGTTGAGTACTATTGTAAAGTCAATAATCCTAGTAATAACTAAATAATTGTAAAACGTAGTTATAATAAGTTGGATAATTACATTTATTTTTCTTTGACCTAATGACATTGAATTGCTTTTGAAAATTTGGCCCACAACTAAAAAAAGATAAACTATTGCAATTAAAAAATATATATTGGCGAGTCTAACAGGTCTAGACCCGCCTCGGCGAGTTTTGAAGCGGGGGGAGGGGGGTTCTCAGGTCTAGATTTTTCCTTGCGGGGATGGTTTTGGGTTTGGCCAAATCCATCCCGTTGTCATCGCTAATTAATCTGATCTTAAACAAAATTCCACATATGAAATATATTTATTAACTGGAAAATGCCACATATTGAGGATTAATAAAAGCCACCTGTTGAAAATAAATTTATTTAGATTAAAACAATGAAAATTACTTTCCCCATTAATTCTTAATAGGGGAGCAAAATCGGCTAGAGTTTTGAGAGGTGATGTATCTAGTGATCTTAACATAAGTATTTACTATTCTTTCTCAAAAAAAAAAAAAACATAAGTATTTACTATTTACTAGACTCGAGTTTGGTCTTTCATTATACATTTCCATATTATAAATCCACATCAAGTATATAAAAATATTTATTTTAAATTATGTTTAGGTGGGGATCGCTATCTCATTATATATTATATATATTTCCATATTGTAAATCTCATTTCATATCGTACTAAGTTGAATATTATATAGTGATGTGCAAATTAATTCTGATCATGAAGTGTGACCTTTCACTTTGTTATTCCATTAAGCTCAAAATAAAACCCTTCCGAAAGTATATATATATATATATATATATATATATATATATATATATAGGATATGGATCAAATAGGTCCTCCTACTTGGGGTGAATCCATGGGGACACATCCTAACCATAGATCAATAATTTTGGGTGGTCCAGATTTTTAGGGCTTTTTTATGTTTATTTTTTTGTTTCAACAATTAAAAAGGGTAGGGTGGTAATTTGGTACTTTAGAATCAGTTACTAAGATTTCATTCTCTCTTTCACGCGATTTCACCCACTCTTCACGCATACTCTCTCTCCAGCGTTTCAATTTCAAAAAAAATTCTCTGTTGCTTATGTAGTATAGGGTTGTTGCTTATGACTTGCTTATGTAGTTAATGTATCTGTGATGCATGTGTAGTATATATTCGTTGCTTATGTAGTATATGCTTATCGCTTATGTAGTATATATGGGTTTGTTGCTTATGACTTGTTTATGTAGTTAATGTATTCGTGGTGCATACGTAGTGTATATTTGTTGCTTATCTAATATAGACTTGTTGCTTATGTAGTATGAGTTTGTTGCTTATGACTTACTTATGTAGTTAATGTATACGTGGTGCATACGTAGTGTATATTCGTTGCTTATGTAGTATAGGCTTGTTGCTTATGTAGTATGGGTTTGTTGCTATGACTTGCTTATGTATATAGCTAATGTATTCGTGGTGCATATGTAGTGTATATTTGTTGCTTATGTTGTATGAATTTGTTGCTTATGACTTGCTTATGTAGTTAATGGTATATAAAAACACAATGACACATCTACACAAGCAACAAATTACATCTTCATAAACAAACTTCGAACTGAAGTCAAGCTCTAGCAACTATGGCAAATTGTCTGCAACGTTTTTCACACAATAGTGCGTTGAAGAAGAAGGATGAATGATTTCTCACAGTAGTGAGTTGAAGAAGAAGGAGGATGATTAAGGAAGATGAGATTTGTTCACGTTGAATTTGATGTGAGATTTGGATAGATTGTGTGATCATAATGTGAACAGAATCCCATGAATATTGGGTAATTTGTAGGATGACTAAATTACCCATTTCTCTAATTACCAACATTTAATCTGAATTTTTAGCTCTAAAATCACAACCATTAAAAAATCTAGATATGTGGCTAGGATTGGTCCATATGGACTTACCCTATAAGGTAGTCTCATATATGATATAACCCTCTCCATATATATATATATAAACTTTTAAGTGAAGATAGTGGAGAAGAACATATATATGAAACCTAAACAATTCAAAGTTGTGTTGGTCCACAGTTCACATTTCAGTACCGTTCACACATACACTATACATTAATTAATGGCGTTTTTTTTGTTTGAGTCAAATTAATGGCGTTTTGACAACTACAGTAAGTCTGAACAATAGGACTGACAACTATAGTATAGTATATGTCTGAATTTTGGATTGACTAAAGTCCAATTCCTACATAATTCAAATATGTTTGACATTTTTGATATAAGCTTAATTATGAACTACTAGATTCAAACTAAAAATACCATAAACTTAATTCTATAGTCTGGAATTAATTAAATGCTGCCCAAAAATACATATTAATGTAGTGGAACAAAAAGAACCAAAGAGAAAGTAAAAAAAAAATGCAATTAATATATCTGACTGTCAACTAGGATTCACTGCATGATGATTGATGCATCACACAAGAATTTTCTTTTCAAATTCCTATACGATACTATACTACGGAAGTGTTTGCAAACTCTAAAAAAAAAGTAATTTTGATGCAGCTTCTAATACAAAAGATACGTGTTTCTTGCACCCATAAGTTGAGAATCACTTTTTCGTTTTATAGTGTACAAACACTCCATGTATCACTTCAAGCTTTATTGTTTGAACTCTAACATCATTTACGAGCAATTGCAAATGTAATATATCCTGCAAATCAAATCAAATGTATCATATCCTGCAAATCAAATCAATAACAAACAAGAGTAAGTGTATGCAAGAAAACCAAAGAACACTTAAGAAAGATCATATTATAAAGAATAGAAAATTAAGGGATAATTATAAAAATATCCTTGAGGTTTGGTTAATTACATATACTTGTTTGTAATAATTATTGTTGTAAAAATCTATGTAGGCGCTAAGCGCCCTAGGCTAAAGCGATTTTATCAAATCTGGTGAAAAAATTGCCCCGACCAAAAATTGGGCCTAGCACACGGCCCAAAGTAGGCCAAATAGATTTAAGTAAAAAAATATTGTTGTTCCTCGGCGCCCTAGGCGCTAGGAGTTGGACTGTCAACCAACTAGCGTCTAACGATATCTGCATAATAATAGAATAACTGAATTAAGAGAGTTGTGTGCAATATATATACGCACGTGTGTATGGAGGATCATAAGAAGTAGTTGTTCCTATATATATCACCAAGAACTAAACTCATTTCTTTGCCTGAATGCTTAGGATTATTGCAATGACTAGGCCTAGACTTAGAGTTGTCAATTTCGGCCCGGCCCGACGTGCAGGCCGAACCAAATTGACCCGATTTTCTAATGGGTTGGGCTCTATTTTTCTAGGCCCGAAAAAAGTCGGGCCTTAAAAGCCCAGCCCGGCGAGCTAGCCCGGGAAGCCCGACTTTTTCAGTGTAATTTCATTTTTAGGACGGGCTGGATTCCTCATTTTCGCAGCCCAGTGCACTGTTTGGCCCGGCCCGGCCCGATTTTTCGAAAAGCCCAGTGGGCTCGGGCCGGACTGGCAGCTCTAGGCCTAGTAGAGCCATGATATAACTCAGAAAATTAAACCCGAAAAAAGGAATAGTATATATATGTTCTAAATAATAATTGTTCACGTGTGTCTTGGATCAACAAACAATTTATATAAATATTATGATGTGGAAACTAAACAACACTTAGAAAATATTTGAAAAAATGGCTAATTCTGTCTTTTTATATTCAAAGCTGAGCTGGATATTTCTGGTCGGTTCTTTGTTACAGTTGGAGTCTTACAAGTATTCTTTTCAGGATTATTTCTCTTGTCCTTTTACTAATAAATGAGGCCTATTCATACTAGCATCATTAGTGGATTTTAATCATCATTACACCTAATGTAATAGAGTGGTTATATGGGGACACATGTTCTCTTCTTAACATGCATGTTGGCCATGTATGTGGCATTTGTTGACTCATCTTGCTAATTCGTTGACAAGTGGTAGCTTGATATATTAATAGGGCCTTTGACTTTACTTAATAAGATGGTTATCCTTGAAACACCTGCTATCATAACATCTATAGTCAACCGAGCTCGTTTCGTGCCACGTCATCACCGATTCGACGACGCGTCATCGGCATTTCGATCCACGTCACCCTAGACAGCTTACATCACCATCAGCTGAATGGCCACGTGGAATTATTTTCTTCCAGCTCGGCTCGGGTGTCATCAATGGCCCCCAAGTTTAATTCCGAGGAGAAGATTCTTCGATTCGGATTTGAACTTGAATGCTAATCATGAACCTTAATGGTGAAGAAAAAACCTTAAAAGTCCAGAGTTACTGACATCTGTCATTTGTCAATTAATGCCTGAAACGGCGCATTAAATGAATTTCATGATGACAAACACGTGGCATCCTTTTGTTGGACCACTTTGCACAAAAAACGTAGAGACATGGCGGTTTCTTCACAAAAGCGTGGGGATGTGACGTTTTCTGCATCCTTTTCGAATTTGAAAAGACACGCCCCTTGGGTTGGTGTGATACTTCCGAGGGAAGTTAACTTATAAATACCCACTTCTTCTTCCATTTCATACTTTCGCATTCATAATCCTCCGAGCATCAGCAACAAAGACCGAGCAGAAGATTTCATGTTGGCCTAGAGTACAAAAGCTTCAAAAACACTTAGGTATTTTCCAAATTCCTCCTTTCTTCCATCTTTTCTTTCTTTTCTCCAAAGAACATGTCTGGTTCTGAGGACAGTCAAAATCACAACCCCAGTGTCGAAGTTGAAATCGAGGATCCCCCCTCTGACAATCCTTTTGTGAGCCCTTTCCTAGAAAGAGGAACGTCGACGTCGGGTCCAAGTGTCATCAACTTATCCAGTTCAGAGCACAGTCTAGAGGCCGAAGTTCCGTTGGAGGAGACACATATAATCTTCGATCCAACACCCATCATTGTTTTTTGCACATGCATAATATATAAGCCAGGCTTACCGCGAGAGGAGCCAGCTGAAGAAGCTGAGGATTCGGATCATCAAGAAGGTGTCCCAAAAGAACAGGGAATGAAGCCTGAGAACCGTGAGCAGGAGAAGGTTAGGGTGCCAAAAGGCGCAGGTGCTGAGGCCACTAGGCCAGCGGGGTAATCAGGGTGGTCCGGGACTGGTCGAGCACAGAAATGGGGACCCCAGGCCAGGCGGCAGGCCCCCATTGTGTGTGGTAGGGAGGTGGACTGACTCCGACCATAACGACTAGGCGAGCATGATCATGCAGCAGGAGCTGGACGCCCTGCACGAGAGGCATGTTATTCCGGCATCCATGAATTTTTGGCTGCCAGACCATGTCGAAGTGCCTGAGCACCCGCCAGAGGGATGTATGGCCGTATATACCCATGACCTTATGTATGGGCTAAGATTTCCACTGCCGAGGTTAATTACAAAGTGGTTCCAGAAAGTGGGGTCTTCCCCTATCCTAGGTACATCCACTCACCTGGGGTCGAATCATCGGGTTGCTGATACTCTTCTACCGAATGGAGTACGAGCGGCCTCAATTTGAGGAGTTAAATGAGCTTTTCATTTGGAAAGCGACTCCAACAACCCCGGTCCAAAGACGATCATCGGGGTGGTACAGTGTACATAACCGCCCGGGTATCCGGATAGCCGGGTCTCGGCCTTTCACGCCTCTCGAAGGAGTGGAAGGAGAAGTGGTTTGGGTCGGTGGCGAGTGGCGGGCTCGCGGGGAGAAAGGTCGGTCTTGCTCCCCGTTCGATTCGATATGACTTCCGTAAGTACATTTTATCTTTTTCCTCTTTTTTTTGCCACTAATTTTTCACTTTCTTTTACGCAAGGAACCGTCTGTCCCTCTTCGAGTCGCCTCTCCAACATTTTTATTAATTGGTTGGAGAACATCCAGGCCTTGGCCAGATCAGATAGAAAAATTCAAATCCTGGCTATCTAGGCGGGGTTTTTGCGAGCTGGTTTGTGACCAAGGTTGCCAACTGAGTCGGAGGCCGAAGAGGAAGAGGCTGAGGAGGAAGAGGTCGAGGAAGAGGATGCCCAGGAAGAACATGGAGAGAGAGTTTGCCGCGGGCCAAGTGAAACAAGACTCCATAGATAGGGTAGCAGCTGGCTAGAGCAGAACAAAACGGGCCATCCCTGACAAGGCCCGATCTCCAAAGAAAAGTGCCTTTGGTGGCCTAACAGGTCGGACAGACCGAGAAACTAGGGCAAACTGGGGCCCGAGGCGAGTATCTTCATGAGTTTGTCATTTATTTCCATTCCTTGTTTTGTTCTGTCTTTACATTCCACTCATTTATGAAGGTCCAGCCGGGGTAGATGTTTTCGCCCGCCTTCGGCGAGTAAAGCAAACTGCCGCCCGTAGGACTGGGGCGAACATCGGCCAGACCGTCGAGATCGAGATGGATAGATGGGCCAAAATTCAACGTGGCAAGCGCCCAATGGAGGGTGATGAAGAGGAGTAGCCTCTACTGTAGAGGAGGAGGAGGGGGGAGTGGCGTCGAAATAAATGAGCCCAGACAGACCGAGAGGACCGTGCCGACTCTGCGGATATCCCTGATAGAGATCCCCTTAGGGAAAACCTTGAATGAAGCCCACCGGTGGGTACTTTCTGATGATTTGGGATGGGAGGCCCAATTTTTTTTTTTTTTTTTTTGGGAGGCCCAATTTATTCCTCCTAATCTAATCTAGTTGGCGACCGAGGTGGTTCGTGTTTGATAAATGGTTTTATTATGATTTTGATGATTTTGTTTTATACCAAAACAATGGTTTTAAAGGTTGTCCAAATACTCCTAAATGATTTAAAATAGTTTTAATATTTTTCGGAGTATTTCTTCAAGTTTTATTTTCGACAAAATTGGACAACACTTTTAATGATTTTCGGTTAATGTATTTTTACACCAAAAAAATGTTTCTAAATGTTGTCCTAATACTCCCGATCGATCTAAAATGTTTTCACTATTTTTCGGAGTATTTCTTGAAGTTTATTTTCGATATAAAATTGGACAACACTTTTGTTTTGAGGTCAACCGTCGCCGATAGGCAACCCGTGCACTGAAAGTTAAGGAAAATAGAAAACTTCATGTTTGCGGAAAATGGTCAGGCAACCGGTCGCCCTATAGGGCAATCGGCGGTGCCGCCGTCGGCCGACCCCGGGGACCGTACATGGGAGCAAAAATTGAAACATAACGTTTTCTTTCTTCCAAACCCATGATGGGGACCGGTTGAGGCATTGGTCGACCGGTCGAGGTAGACATCGACCGGTCGCACTGTGTAAATGTGTATTCTCATTTTCAAACATCTATTTGTGCGCGACGTCGCTCCTTAAGTTTGACAGAAAAAATGTAACCGTTATGCAGCAGACATCTTTTCCTTAATTTGTGGGATTGATTTCTAACAGCTATTTTCTTCAATTGTCTTGCAATTGTTTACAGATTTCATGTCCCCAAGAGGAGCCTATCAAGTATCAATCATCTCCTATAAATAGAGGAAGTTTTGAAGCACAACAATAAGAGAGAAAACTACAACAAAACAAGATACACTCAAGAATACACTTGTTCTTACATTGTCTTATTTCTTGTTGTAATTTGCC
The DNA here is from genome assembly GCA_016081115.2 of Rehmannia glutinosa. Taxonomy (NCBI): domain Eukaryota; kingdom Viridiplantae; phylum Streptophyta; class Magnoliopsida; order Lamiales; family Orobanchaceae; genus Rehmannia; species Rehmannia glutinosa. Next base: position 210,393 of record JABTTQ020000273.1, read on the forward strand.
TAGCTATTCACTTTCACATCCTTGAGGTCTTGGCATTTCTTGATTACACTTGCACTCTATTGTATTATCAATTATCGAGTTGTAATCTTGAATTTGGGTAATCATTCAACACAAGATATCCTTGTGAGTGTTCTTGTGGTAAGAACACACTTGGGTGATCTAGGTGATAGGTGTAAGAAGATTGTGGTAATCTTCTTGTTGAGGTGTTGAAGAGTGTGGTGCTCTTCAAGGGTGAAGATTGTGGTAATCTTCACAAGGTGCCGTTTGGAGATTGTGGTAATCTTCAAGTGAGATTGTGGTAATCTCAAAGGTGGTGTTGAAGAAGAGTGTGGTGCTCTTCAAGGTGTTGTAAGTTGAATTTGTATTAATTTTGGTAATTAATAAAATTCTTTTTCTTTTTGAAATCCATCCCGGATATACTGGGGTGGTAGTAGATTAGGCCCTAGGTGGGTTGAACTACTATAAATCGACGCGTGTTGTTTACATTCCGCACCTTTATATTTGTCTTTGAGCATTCGGTTTGAAAAAGAGGGATAAATCGAAAAGATGGAGATAATCTATTCACCCCCCTCTAGATTATCGTAGCCGCTTGGACTTACAAGTGGTATCAGAGCCAAACTCTTTGGCAAGCTCGTTTCACATCGCGAGTGAAGAGAAACGATCATCGGCTACAAACGAAGCTCTTCTATCCGGCACCTCCACCACCAAGCCACCACTATTTGATTCCAAAAATTTTAATTTTTGGAAAGAAAGAATGGAATGCTATTTACAAAGTTGCGGGTTCGATATTTGGAACACCTTCATCAATGGAGAATCCATTCCAACGAAGAATTCACCACACACCTCTAAAGGCTTCAAAGAGCTCAATGATGAAGAAAAAAGAATCATCTCCTTAAACGGTAAGGCTCTAAATATCTTGTATTGTTCATTTACTAATTTGGAATATGAACATTTTGTAGGAATTCGATCGGCACATGAAGTATGGCAAATATTAGAAGCCATCTATGGAGTATTTGCAAATGAAAGGAGTCAAACAAAAGCATCTACTTCTCAAAGGGATACAAGCTCAAATCTAAGGAACAAGCCTCTTACAACTTCCAACTATGAAGAAGTTGAATATTGTTTTATGGGCATCGAAGAAGAAAATGAGGTATGTCTTAAACCCTCTACTTCCTATGATATTGCTATTCAAAATGATTATAGTGATTTGCAAAATGATTATGATGAACTACAAGATGAATTCCAAAACTTACTTGTTAAATACAAATATTTGAAAAAGGAATTCATTGTTTTAAAAAGTGATAAGGATAGTTTATTTACTTTCTATGAATCACTATCATGTGCTCACACCACCACACTTGACAAGGTTAGAAACCTTGAAAAAGAAAATAGTACTCTTGTTGAGAATATTGATTGCATGAAAAAGGATTTATCAAAATCAAACTTGAGTACCAATAAAATGTCCAATATTGTTGATATTCATAATTGTGATAAAGGACTTGATCATAAGCCTAATGTTGTTAATCATATGAAAAAGGATCAAGTCACTATGCATATTGGCCATTATGCTCCTAGAATTATCACTTGTTTTTATTGCGGTAAAAAGGGTCATACGGCTAATTCTTGTCGAACTAGAAATAGCTCTAATTATTGTTGGAGACCTAAAAGTCTCAAAAATAATCCCAAAGGACCCAAACACATGAGGGTACCACAAAACAATGTCATATTAGGTACTCGGCGAAATAATGATCGAAGAAAATTCATACCGCCAAGAAGGCATCAAATGACCGATTCATTTGATCAAAGAAGGAGAAATTATTTTCAACAAAGCCAATTTCCAAGAAGAGGATATAATCAAAAATGGGAAGAACACAATCCATGGAAATGGCAAAGACATCATCAACAAGATGATTTTCAAAGAAGAAGAGACTATCAACAATGGGAAGGACAAAAATTTTGGAGATGGAGTAATTGGAGAGATTACCATCAACATGAAAATTTTCAAAAGGGAAGATATCATCAACAATGGGAACGGCATAACCCATGGAAATGGCGTAATTGGTAACCCGTATCTCCCTATTTAAATATGCATTTTATTTTGTTATTATGCATGCTTTTATTTGTGTCTTAATTGCAAAATGAGTTTTCAAATATTTATTTTTTTAATTAAGGTCTTCAATATATATTTGTGCTTTTAAAATATTTTTGAAAAAGAAGACCTTATATGATGTTTTTAAAACTCTTGTGCATTTTTATAGACTAAAGTGCGTTATAATCTCGTATGGATTTTTATGGCATGAGCGTACTTGTGATATCTCTTAGCCTACACTTTTATCATTATGATTTGTGCTAGATTTGTTTTAAGAATTGTGTAGGATTTACATATTTTCACAAATGGCCATTTACGTCAAGAAAGGCATAAATTATCGAGGTACGTTTACTTGTGTTATTCTTACTCTTATAGACTCGATATATATTGCCATGTGCCTATGTGCTTATTTTTCATAATATTTCATACAAGTGCCATTAAGAGAATTTTTAGATTTTTTGAAAGGCACTATTCGATATTTGATTGCACATATTTGCTTTGTCAACTTTTGTTCAAATACTTCTTTTAAATGAGGTCTCAACTATATGATATCGGATTTTCAAATTTCAAAAGAGACCTTTTATAGCTTTCTTAAGCTTATTTGAACTTGTATGATTTATTTGACTCTTGATGATACTCTAAATGCATAGTATGTGTTTCTTGCCTCATGGTCTATATATATAGTGTCTATTTCTACTATGCTTTTATGCAAGATATTTTGTGATTGATGATTGAGGCATGTTTTTACACTTGGGCTATTTTTCTCTTGCTTATATAAGCGATGTCGTTAATGAGTTTGTTAAAGTTGTGTAGATGAGAAATGAAGTACTCCAAATATTGTTACTTCAAAATATTTGGATGTAAATGTTCTATTATGAACACCTTAGATCAATTGGATGCCCTATGATGATAGTGATGAAGAAGACAAAAAAGGGTATTCCGGAACAAACTCGATGACCAAGGCAACATTGGTCGAACTAAGGTGAGGTTAGTGGCTCGAAGGTATTTTCAAAAAGAAGGTAATTGATTTTGTTGTAATATTTGCACTTTACTTGCTCATTCTTGTTTTAAGAAAATTTCAAGCTTTACCAAATGGATGTTAAATCCAATTTTTCTAAACGATTTCATTCAAATAGAAGTCTATCGGAGTTTAAAATTTTAGGCCAAATGATTTTTTTATAAAAGGCCTTGTATGATTTAAAACAAGTACCCCATGTATGGTATGATAGACTTAACTATTTTTGCTAAATGATTTTACAAGAGGTAAAGTTGATACTACCCTCTTTGTTTGAGAAAAAGGGCAAGAATGTTTCTAAATGTTGTCCTAATACTCCCGATCGATCTAAAATGTTTTCACTATTTTTCGGAGTATTTCTTGAAGTTTATTTTCGATATAAAATTGGACAACACTTTTGTTTTGAGGTCAACTGATAAGGGTCTTTTTATGCATGTTTTATGTGTATATTTGAGTAGTATTCGAGTTAATTTATTTTTAGTTTTATAAATTTTTGATTGTACATAGTTCATATTACTCTGAGGTGCTTTTATTGATGTAGATTGACCATTTGGGGCTAATTTTGGTGAATTTTGGACCATGGATTCATGTCAAAACATACCGGGGAGTTTAAGGATGCAAAAACGCTCGAAATTCCAAGCCAAACGCGCGTCATTTCGGGGCCTTTTTGGTCCAACACGGCGGGTGGGGTGTCGGGCAACACGGCCGTGTTCACGGAGCTAAAAACTCGATTTTTTCGCACAAAACAGCCTCCCGACACGGCCAGGCCGTGTTCCCCAACACGGCCGTGTCCAGAGACACGGCCTGGCCGTGTTGGGAGCACGACCATGTTTCCCGAGTCCCTGTGTGATAAAACAAAGACGGCCCGCCGCTCGGGCGACACGGGCGTGTCCGGACCTCTTTTTGCAACTTTTCTTTGCGGAATTTGGGGAAAACTCACCAACCAACCCATTTTGGCCACTTTTGTACACTTTTAACACCCTATTTTGCTGAAACATGTCTCCATGTCCCCTCCCTCATCACTTGAATACAAGAATTCACCAACCAACAAGGAAAATGGAGGCAATTGTTTAACAAAAGAGAGTACTATCAATGTATTGGTTGCCTATAAAAGCCAAAGGTTGAAGTTGGGATAGGCATTCATTAGATATTCAGGAAATATTCATTGTATTCATTTCATTAAGTAGAATTGGGATCAAGGGGTCTTGGAGAAGAAAGCTTGGGGCAATATTGGAGAAGAAGGCTTGGAGCAACATCATCAATCAAGGAAGAAGTCCATTGAGGTTTTGAGAAAGATAAGTACACCATGTCTACAATGCTTAAATCTTCTTGTGTAATTTACTCTTTTGTCAAAATCATGAGTAGCTAAAATCTTAGTGTTTGAGTGTAATGAACTCTAGAATGGATTTGTGATTAAGGTTTGTATGTTTTTAATAAAATTCTCATGTCTTGTGTGATTCACTTATATCATGCTTATCTCATTCGAGTTAATATTTCCGGTATATTAATTTGATATCTTTTCTTCATCGGGTAATCGAAATATTTATGGTGAAAAAGAAATTGTATAAGTGAAAAGAGTTGCATGCAATCCTAGATATAGACGACATAAATCTTCCGGATTAGGGTCAAACCTAATATGGGAATTCATAAATCGTTATAATGCAATCTTTGGGGTTTTAACTAGAAAGAGATTTCAGTTAATCAACTTGAGATTAGGAGTTTTTCGCCTTGAGAAAGGGATTAACTTAAATCGGGAATTTCTACGGTCCACATAGCATGAGATTTTATTAAAAGAGGTTGGTTTTTACTTAAGGGCTTATGGTTGAATCTTTTAACTTGTCAAATCACAAAAACATTCTAGAGGGATTTACATTCAAACACACTTTTATCTCTTGATTTCTTATTCTACAATTTTTACTTCATTTTTACAATTTATAATTTGTTTTCCTTTTTCATCAAACAAAAACTCGAAAATTGTTAGATTAAATAACAAAAAGACGGTAATTATTAGTACTTACAATCCTCGTGGGAATGACACTCTGTGACTCAATAATCTATACTATAAAATGATAGGTGCACTTGCCTACGGTTTTAAAGGTAGCTTTTGAGCCATCAAGTTTTGGCGCCCGTTGTCGGGGATTGTAATATTAAGAACGCTTTATTTTTGTTAATTTAATCATTTTTTTATTTTTTTACCATTATCTTTCTTTTTATCTATCTTTGTAAGTCTTGGTTTATATTTATCCTCTTTGTTTACCGCAGTGTATGCCTACTCGTCGCCGAATTTGGAAGCGCGACACCGCCGTAGCAACACGGAGGAAAGTACTAACACGCATCACTTAAGAGGATACTAACGAAAATAAAGATTTCGTCATGGAGGATGAACAAAGAACTATATATGACTATGCCAAACCATCCATGGACGGCACGTCATCTAGCATCGTAAGGCCCGCCTGTTGCCGCCAATAATTTTGAAATCAAACCGAATGTCATTCAAATGGTGCAACAATTGCTCAATTCGACGGCCTACTGCATTTAAGATCCGAATAATCATATCGCAAATTTCCTCGAAATTTGCGATACATTCAAAATCAATGGGGTCTCGATGATGCCATCCGTTTACGCCTATTCCCATTTACTCTTCGGGACGGGCTAAACAATGGCTAAATACTTTGCCAAAGGGAACGACATAACAACGTGGAACATCATGGCGAAAAGTTCTTTTGAAATATTTTCCACCGCCAAAAGCGCACGATTGAGGAATGAAATCTCTTCATTCACTCAAGAAGATGACGAGACCTTGTACGACACTTGGGAGAGATTCAAAGAATCTGTTGCGGAAATGCCCACACCATGGCCTACCTATTTGGATGCAAGTCCAAACATTTTATAATGGGCTACTTTTTCGCAACAAGACAAATGATCGATGCGGCGGCGTCGGGGAACTCTTAATAACAAAACGCCGGAAGCCGCCAGGATTTGATTGAGGAATGGCCATGAACGGCTACCAATGGCAATCCATACGAGGTAAAACTAACGTCAGTTGTTGGTGTGTATAATGCGGATGATGAGTTACGCCGCCGCACAGTCGAAGCATTGACCCAAAAGATCGACGATCTAGCAACTCCTAAACCACCACCACCGCATGTTTTATCTTGTGAAACTTGGAGGATTGCATAATCATCGGGATCGCCCACACACAATACCTCACGCCGAACATGCTAATTACGTTGGGAATCAAGGCGTAAATTACCCAAGTAATCCTTACAAAGAACACATATAATCCTGGGTGGCGACAACATCCTAATTTCGGTTGGGAAATCAAGGCCAACCACGACCTAATCCCAATCCCGATCTACACACGTCTCTCGGATTTCAACCAAATCAAGGTAAGCCTAACTTGGAAGATCTTATAACAAAGTTTGTGCAATCAACAGATACCCGATTCCAAAGCGGTGGAAACATCCTTGAGAAATCAAGAGGCATCTATCCATAACTGGAAAACCAAACAGGCGATTGCGAAGATGATTTTCGAAAGGCCACAAGGTAGTTTGCCGAGTAATATCGAGCCAAACCAAGGGAGCACGTAAAGGCAATCACCATCATTTTCCACATGAGCATGATTATGCCAATGCCGCCATGCGTAAATACGTGGAGGATGACATGCCCAAAGAAAATCTCATGAAAAGGAGGTTGCGAATACAAGCCCAAGATCCCTTACCTGAGTCTAACCGAAGAAGAAGATAGAAGGGAGGACAAATTTGGTAAGTACTTGATTCTTTCAAACAATTACATGCCAATAATCCATTTGTTGACCCTCATTCAAAGCATGTTAGGGATCTTAATGACATCATTCCTAGTGAAAATAAGCTTAATAAATTATCAAATGTGCGATTGAATGATAAATGTCCTTCCAATGAACTACCACAAAAATTTAATGATCCAGGAAGCTTTATTATCCCTGCACAATTGATGGTTTACCCGTTGATAGGGCACTAGCCGACTTAGGAGCTAGTATCAACGTGATGTCTTATGAAACATTCAAGCATGCGGAATTAAGTGAACTTAAACCTATTAGGATGGACATTCAATTAGCCGATAAATCGATTAAACATCCTAGAGGTATTGTTAAAGATGTGCTAGTTAAGATTGATAAATTCATATTCCCAGTTGATTTTATTATTCTTGACATGCATGATGATATAAGTTCCCTTAATTCTAGGGCGTCCTTTTTGGCTACCGCTAAATCTCTCATTGATGTGCATGATGGAAAGCTTACTTTGAGAGTAGGGGTGAACAAGTTATCTTTAAAATTCCTTTGAGAAATCCTATAAATGATACTTGTTTTCCTATAAACTTGATTGAGACAAGGATAAATGATTCTTTGCTTGATATGTCTTCTAATAAATCCTCGAAAGTATGTGATGTTCAATGTGCAAAAGTTTCCCACAGATAAATCCCATTTTGAGAATAACATGCGTAAAAATAGGACCATGAAGGTCAATTGTTCAAAATCGATACGGATGGCGATGTTGTTCAAAGAGATAAAATTTTTCATAAGTTCAGTGCTCCGCCCGATTAAATCTTCACATTTAGGTGAAATAGTCCAGCTATATGACGTTAAAGAAGCGCTACCCGGGAGGCAACCCGATGTTTGTGTGCAATTGTTTTCATTCATTTTTATTTTATTTTATTTTATTTTCTTTCAAAATAATCACAAGTCCTTAGAGTCATTTTCAAATCAAAAAAAAAAAAAACTCTTGAACATCTTCTTGGTTGTCCTAATTGGGAATATTTGAGATTTCACGGTGTTCGAGTTGTGTGTTGCTTAACCTTAATTAGGTATGAAGATGCCGTTGAAGGTCCCGTACCAAAACAACCCAATGATCACTCAACACCGATTCCACTATTGTAGTAAGGTCGTATTTTTCTTTTTCCACTTCTTTTATATCATTCTAGTTTCTTTGCTTTTTTTTTTTTTTTTTTTGAGTGTGTTGTGTGTGTTTGTCCATTTCTTTCTTTCACATTGAGGACAATGTGAATCATAAAGTTGGAGGTGGGTACAATAACATTTTGAATGCTTGTATGCTTGTTTGTGAGAGATATGACTTTTTTTTTTACAAATTGAATGTTTGCTAGTCAATAACTTAGCCCAATTATACCTACATTAACTTGTTAATTTGTGTTTTCAATGTGAAGCAATTGATTGTCTATGATAGATTGACGTGGATGCAGGCAAAATTTTGATGAGATTTCTAACACCATAAATACTTGATGTGTTAAGGCATATACGACGATACCTAGCGCTATGAACGTCGAGAACTCGTGATTTAGTAGTGGTTAACGAGTTGTTAAACCAAGCTTGCGAATAAAAAAAAAAAAAGAAAAAAAATGAAAAAAAAAAAAAAAGAAGAAGAAAAAAATGGACCAATCGAGGTTATACTCCTCTCTATTTGTTGTTGCTTAGTAACTAGGAGCATTCATGAGCCCCATGTTTGTCTTTTACGTAAAAGCGGCGACACGAATATGAGTATGGGAAACCACCCTAGGAGTGTTTGAACAGAAATTCAAAATATAAACCTAGTGGAAGCATGTCTCGAAAGGTCCAAAAAAAAAATGAGAACGAAAAAAAAAAGGAGAATGAATACTCCTTGACTTCTCATTCCAATAAAGTTCAAGAAGCTTGGTTATATGACTAGTAAGCTAACTACTATGATCCATTGAGTTCTTGTATTTTCATAGCATTATTGAATTGAAGTTGTTCATAACTATCAATATTTGTGGCGTGATGATTTCAAGTCTCAATAATGCCTACTAATATTACGGTCTTTCTTGACAGTCGATCGCTTTGCAAAATAATTTTTTTTACTGAATGGTTAATTCGGGTTGAGAAGGCTAAGAACTTGACTGCTTGTGTTCAATGTGTTGAAAAAAAAAAAGAAAAAAATTTTTTGTGTTGTGATTTATTGAATCCTTCTTTTTGATATAATGTTTTGCTTGAGGACAAGCAAAGTTCAAAGTTGGAGGTGGTTTGATAAGGGTCTTTTTATGCATGTTTTATGTGTATATTTGAGTAGTATTCGAGTTATTTTATTGTTAGTTTTATAAATTTTTGATTGTACATAGTTCATATTACTCCGAGGTGCTTTTATTGATGTAGATTGACCATTTGGGGCTAATTTTGGTGAATTTCGGACCATGGATTCATGTCAAAACATACCGGGGAGTTTAAGGATGCAAAACGCTCGAAATTCCAAGCCAAACGCGTCATTTCGGGGCCTTTTTGGTCCAACACGGGCAGGGGTGTCGGGCAACACGGCCGTGTTCACGGAGCTAAAAACTCGATTTTTCGCACAAAACAGCCTCCGACACGGCCAGGCCGTGTTCCCCAACACGGCCGTGTCCAGAGACACGGCCTGGCCGTGTTGGGAGCACGACCATGTTTCCCGAGTCCCCTGTGTGATAAAACAAAGACGGCCCGGCCGTTCGGGCGACACTGGCGTGTCCCGGACCTCTTTTTGCAACTTTTCTTTGCGGAATTTGGGGAAAACTCACCAACCAACCCATTTTGGCCACTTTTGTACACTTTTAACACCCTATTTTCTTGAAACATGTCTCCATGTCCCCTCCTCATCACTTGAATACAAGAATTCACCAACCAACAAGGAAAATGGAGGCAATTGTTTAACAAAAAGAGTACTATCAATGTATTGGTTGCCTATAAAAGCCAAAGGTTGAAGTTGGGATAGGCATTCATTAGATATTCAGGAAATATTCATTGTATTCATTTCATTAAGTAGAATTGGGATCAAGGGGTCTTGGAGAAGAAAGCTTGGGGCAATATTGGAGAAGAAGGCTTGGAGCAACATCATCAATCAAGGAAGAAGTCCATTGAGGTTTTGAGAAAGATAAGTACACCATGTCTACAATGCTTAAATCTTCTTGTGTAATTTACTCTTTTGTCAAAATCATGAGTAGCTAAAATCTTAGTGTTTGAGTGTAATGAACTCTAGAATGGATTTGTGATTAAGGTTTGTATGTTTTTAATAAAATTCTCATGTCTTGTGTGATTCACTTATATCATGCTTATCTCATTCGAGTTAATATTTCCGGTATATTAATTTGATATCTTTTCTTCATCGGGTAATCGAAATATTTATGGTGAAAAAGAAATTGTATAAGTGAAAAGAGTTGCATGCAATCCTAGATATAGGACGACATAAATCTTCTGGATTAGGGTCAAACCTAATATGGGAATTCATAAATCGTTATAATGCAATCTTTGGGGTTTTAACTAGAAAGAGATTTCAGTTAATCAACTTGAGATTAGGAGTTTTTCGCCTTGAGAAAGGGATTAACTTAAATCGGGAATTTCTACGGTCCACATAGCATGAGATTTTATTAAAAGAGGTTGGTTTTTACTTAAGGGCTTATGGTTGAATCTTTTAACTTGTCAAATCACAAAAACATTCTAGAGGGATTTACATTCAAACACACTTTTATCTCTTGATTTCTTATTCTACAAATTTTACTTCATTTTTACAATTTATAATTTGTTTTCCTTTTTCATCAAACAAAAACTCTGAAAATTGTTAGATTAAATAACAAAAAGACGGTAATTATTAGTACTTACAATCCTCGTGGGAATGACACTCGGTACTCAATAATCTATACTATAAAACGATAGGTGCACTTGCCTACGGTTTTAAAGGTAGCTTTTGAGCCATCAAGTTTTTGGCGCCGTTGCCGGGGATTGTAATATTAAGAACGCTTTATTTTTGTTAATTTAATCATTTTTTTTTATTTTTTTACCATTATCTTTCTTTTTATCTATCTTTGTAAGTCTTGGTTTATACTTATCCTCTTTGTTTACCGCGATGTATGCCTACTCGTCGCCGAATTTGGAAGCGACACCGCCGGTAAGCAACACGAGAGGAAAGTACTAACACAGACCACGAAGAGGATACTAACGAAAATAAAGATTTCGTCATGGAGGATGAACAAAGAACTATATATGACTATGCCAAACCATCCATGGACGGCACGTCATCTAGCATCGTAAGGCCCGCTATTGTTGCCTAATAATTTTGAAATCAAACCGAATGTCATTCAAATGGTGCAACAATTCGTTCAATTCGATGGCCTACAGGCATTTAAGATCCGAATAATCATATCGCAAATTTCCTCGAAATTTGCGATACATTCAAAATCAATGGGGTCTCGATGATGCCATCCGTTTACGCCTATTCCCATTTACTCTTGGGGACGGGCTAAACAATGGCTAAATACTTTGCCAAAGGGCGAACGACGTGGAACATCATGGCGAAAAGTTCCTTTTGAAATATTTTCCACGGCCAAAAGCGCACGATTGAGGAATGAAATCTCTTCATTCACTCAAGAAGATGACGAGACCATGCGACACACTGGGAGAGATTCAAAGAATTGTTGCGGAAATGCCCACACCATGGCCTACCTATTTGGATGCAAGTCCAAACATTTTATAATGGGCTACTTTTTCGCAACAAGACAAATGATCGATCGGCGGCGGGGAACTCTTAATAACAAAACGCGGAAGCCGCCAGATTTGATTGGGGAATGGCCATGACGGCTACCAATGGCAATCCATACGAGGTAAAACTAACAGGTCGGATTGGTGTGTATAATGCAGATGCGATGAGTTACGCTCGCCGCACAGTCGAAGCATTGACCCAAAAGATCGACGATCTAGCAACTCCTAAACCACCACCACCGCATGTTTTATCTTGTGAAACTTGCGGAGGATTGCATAATCATCGGGATCGCCACACACAATACCTCACGCCGAACATGCTAATTACGTTGGGAATCAAGGCGAAATTACCCAAGTAATCCTTACAAAGAACACATATAATCCGGGTGGCGACAACATCCTAATTTCGGTTGGGGAAATCAAGGCCAACCACGACCTAATCCCAATCCCGATCTACACACGTCTCTCGGATTTCAAACCCAAATCAAGGTAAGCCTAACTTGGAAGATCTTATAACAAAGTTTGTGCAATCACAGATACCCGATTCCGGCGGTGGAAACATCCTTGAGAAATCAAGAGGCATCTATCCATAATCTGGAAAACCAAATAGGCGGATTGCGAAGATGATTTTCGAAAGGCCACAAGGTAGTTTGCCGAGTATACCGAGCCAAACCCAAGGGAGCACGTAAAGGCAATCACCATCGATTTTCCACATGAGCATGATTATGCCAATGCCGCCATGCGAAATACGTGGAGGATGACATGCCCAAAGAAAATCTCATGAAAAGGAGGTTGCGAGAATCACAAGCCCAAGATCCCTTAGGAGTCTAAAAGAAGAAGAAGATAGAAGGGAGGACAAATTTGGTAAGTACCTTGATTCTTTCAAACAATTACATGCCAATAATCCATTTGTTGACCCTCATTCAAAGCATGTTAGGGATCTTAATGACATCATTCCTAGTGAAAATAAGCTTAATAAATTATCAAATGTGCGATTGAATGATAAATGTCCTTCCAATGAACTACCGCAAAAATTTAATGATCCAGGAAGCTTTATTATCCTTGCACAATTGATGGTTTACTCCGTTGATAGGGCACTAGCCGACTTAGGAGCTAGTATCAACGTGATGTCTTATGAAACATTCAAGCATGCGGAATTAAGTGAACTTAAACCTATTAGGATGGACATTCAATTAGCCGATAAATCGATTAAACATCCTAGAGGTATTGTTAAAGATGTGCTAGTTAAGATTGATAAATTCATATTCCCGATTGATTTTATTATTCTTGACATGCATGATGATATAGAAGTTCCCTTAATTCTAGGGCGTCCCTTTTTGGCTACCGCTAAATCTCTCATTGATGTGCATGATGGAAAGCTTACTTTGAGAGTAGGGGTGAACAAGTTATCTTTAAAATTCCTTTGAGAAATCCTATAAATGATACTTGTTTTCCTATAAACTTGATTGAGACAAGGATAAATGATTCTTTGCTTGATATGTCTTCTAATAAATCCTCGAAAGTATGTGATGTTCAATGTGCAAAAGTTTCCACAGATAAATCCCATTTTGAGAATAACATGCAGAAAAATAGGACCATGAAGGTCAATTGTTCGAAAATCGATACGGATGGCGATGTTGTTCAAAGAGATAAAATTTTTCATAAGTTCAAGGCTCCGCCCGATTAAATCTTCACATTTAGGTGAAATAGTCCAGCTATATGACGTTAAAGAAGCGCTACCCGGGAGGCAACCCGATGTTTGTGTGCAATTGTTTTCATTCATTTTTATTTTTTTTATTTTATTTTCTTTCAAAATAATCACAAGTCCTTAGAGTCATTTTCAAATCAAAAAAAAAAAAAAACTCTTGAACATCTTCTTGGTTGTCCTAATTGGGAATATTTGAGATTTCACGGTGTTCGAGTTGTGTGTTGCTTAACCTTAATTAGGTATGAAGATGCCGTTGAAGGTCCCGTACCAAAACAACCCAATGATCACTCAACACCGATTCCACTATTGTAGTAAGGTCGTATTTTTCTTTTTCCACTTCTTTTATTTCATTCTAGTTTCTTTTTTTTTTTTTTTTTTTTTGAGTGTGTTGTGTGTGTTTGTCCATTTCTTCTTTCACATTGAGGACAATGTGAATCATAAAGTTGGAGGTGGGTACAATAACATTTTTCGGAATGCTTGTATGCTTGTTTGTGAGAGATATGACTTTTTTTTTTACAAATTGAATGTTTGCTAGTCAATAACTTAGCCCAATTATACCTACATTAACTTGTTAATTTGTGTTTTCAATGTGAAGCAATTGATTGTCTAGGATAGATTGAGCGTGGATGCAGCAAAATTTTGATGAGATTTCTAACACCATAAATACTTGATGTGTTAAGGCATATACGACGATACCTAGCGCTATGAACGCCTCGAGAACTCGTGATTTAGTAGTGGTTAACGAGTTGTTAAACCAAGCTTGCGAATAAAAAAAAGAGAAAGAGAAAAATAAAAAAAAAAAAAAGAAGAAGAAAAAAAAACGGACCAATCGAGGTTATACTCCTCTATTTGTTGTTGCTTAGTAACTAGGAGCATTCATGAGCCCCATGTTTGTCTTTTACGTAAAACGGCGACACGAATATGAGTATGGGAAACCACCCTAGGAGTGTTTGAACAGAAATTCAAAATATAAACCTAGTGGAAGCATGTCTCGAAAGGTCCAAAAAAATGAGAACGAAAAAAAAAAAAAAAAAAAAAGGAGAATGAATACTCCTTGACTTCTCATTCCAATAAAGTTCAAGAAGCTTGGTTATATGACTAGTAAGCTAACTACTATGATCCATTGAGTTCTTGTATTTTCATAGCATTATTGAATTGAAGTTGTTCATAACTATCAATATTTGTGGCGTGATGATTTCAAGTCTCAATAATGCCTACTAATATTACGGTCTTTCTTGACAGTCGATCGCTTTGCAAAATAATTTTTTTTACTGAATGGTTAATTCGGGTTGAGAAGGCTAAGAACTTGACTGCTTGTGTTCAATGTGTTGAAAAAAAAAAAGAAAATTTTTTTTTGTGTTGTGATTTATTGAATCCTTCTTTTTGATATAATGTTTTGCTTGAGGACAAGCAAAGTTCAAAGTTGGAGGTGGTTTGATAAGGGTCTTTTTATGCATGTTTTATGTGTATATTTGAGTAGTATTCGAGTTATTTTATTGTTAGTTTTATAAATTTTTGATTGTACATAGTTCATATTACTCCGAGGTGCTTTTATTGATGTAGATTGACCATTTGGGGCTAATTTTGGTGAATTTTGGACCTTGGATTCATGTCAAAACATACCGGGGAGTTTAAGGATGCAAAAACGCTCGAAATTCCAAGCCAAACGCGTCATTTCGGGGCCTTTTTGGTCCAACACGGGCAGGGGGTGTCGGGCAACACGGCCGTGTTCCGCACGGGAGCTAAAAACTCGATTTTTCGCACAAAAACAGCCTCCGACACGGCCAGGCCGTGTTCCCCAACACGGCCGTGTCAGAGACACGGCCTGGCCGTGTTGGGGAGCACGACCATGTTTCCCCGAGTCCCCTGTGTGATAAAACAACACGGCCCCTACTACCGTTGGGCGACACGGCGTGTCCGGGACCTCTTTTTGCAACTTTTCTTTGCGGAATTTGGGAAAACTCACCAACCAACCCATTTTGGCCACTTTTGTACACTTTTAACACCCTATTTTGTCTGAAACATGTCTCCATGTCCCTCCTCATCACTTGAATACAAGAATTCACCAACCAACAAGGAAAATGGAGGCAATTGTTTAACAAAAGAGAGTACTATCAATGTATTGGTTGCCTATAAAAGCCAAGGGTTGAAGTTGGGATAGGCATTCATTAGATATTCAGAAAATATTCATTGTATTCATTTCATTAAGTAGAATTGGGATCAAGGGGTCTTGGAGAAGAAAGCTTGGGGCAATATTGGAGAAAGAAGGCTTGGAGCAACATCATCAATCAAGGAAGAAGTCCATTGAGGTTTTGAGAAAGATAAGTACACCATGTCTACAATGCTTAAATCTTCTTGTGTAATTTACTCTTTTGTCAAAATCATGAGTAGCTAAAATCTTAGTGTTTGAGTGTAATGAACTCTAGAATGGATTTGTGATTAAGGTTTGTATGTTTTTAATAAAATTCTCATGTCTTGTGTGATTCACTTATATCATGCTTATCTCATTCGAGTTAATATTTCCGGTATATTAATTTGATATCTTTTCTTCATCGGGTAATCGAAATATTTATGGTGAAAAAGAAATTGTATAAGTGAAAAGAGTTGCATGCAATCCTAGATATAAGACGACATAAATCTTTCCGGATTAGGTCAAACCTAATATGGGAATTCATAAATCGTTATAATGCAATCTTTGAGGTTTTAACTAGAAAGAGATTTCGTTAATCAACTTGAGATTAGGAGTTTTTCGCCTTGAGAAAGGGATTAACTTAAATCGGGAATTTCTCTACGGTCCACATAGCATGAGATTTTATTAAAAGAGGTTGGTTTTTACTTAAGGGCTTATGGTTGAATCTTTTAACTTGTCAAATCACAAAAACATTCTAGAGGGATTTACATTCAAACACACTTTTATCTCTTGATTTCTTATTCTACAAATTTTACTTCATTTTTACAATTTATAATTTGTTTTCCTTTTCATCAAACAAAAACTCTGAAAATTGTTAGATTAAATAACAAAAAGACGGTAATTATTAGTACTTACAATCCTCGTGGGAATGACACTCGGTACTCAATAATCTATACTATAAAACGATAGGTGCACTTGCCTACGATTTTAAAGGTAGCTTTTGAGCCATCATCAACCGGTCGCCGTATAGGGCAACCCGTACTGAAAGTTGAGGAAAACAGAAAACTTCATGTTTGCGAGAAAATGGTCAAGGCAACCGGTCGCCCTATAGGGCAATCGGTCAGCGTCGACCGTCGACCCTGGCGACCTGCACTGGAGCAAAAATTGAAACATAACGTTTTCTTTCTTCCAAACCCATGATGGGGACCGGTTGAGGCATAGGTCGACCGGTCGAGGTAGACGTCGACCGGTCGCCCTGTGTAAATGTGTATTCTCATTTTCAAACATCTATTTGTGCACGACCGGTCGCCCTTAAGTTTGACAGCAAAAATGTAACCATTATGCAGCAGACATCTTTTCCTTAATTTGTGGGATTGATTTCTAACAACTATTTTCTTCAATTGTCTTGCAATTTTTTACAGATTTCATGTCCCCTAGAGGAGCCTATCAAGTATCAATCATCTCCTATAAATAGAGGAAGTTTTGAAGCACAACAATAAGAGAGAAAACTACAACATAACAAGATACACTCAAGAATACACTTGTTCTTACATTGTCTTATTTCTTGTTGTAATTTGCCTAGCTATTCACTTTCACATCCTTGAGGTCTAGGCTTTTCTTGATTACACTTGCACTCTATTGTATTATCAATTATCGAGTTGTAATCTTGAATTTGGGTAATCATTCAACACAAGATATCCTTGTGAGTGTTCTTGTGGTAAGAACACACTTGGGTGATCTAGGTGATAGGTGTAAGAAGATTGTGGTAATCTTCTTGTTGAGGTGTTGAAGAGTGTGGTGCTCTTGAGGGTGAAGATTGTGGTAATCTTCACAAGGTGCCGTTTGGAGATTGTGGTAATCTTCAAGTGAGATTGTGGTAATCTCAAAGGTGGTGTTGAAGAAGAGTGTGGTGCTCTTCAAGGTGTTGTAAGTTGAATTTGTATTAATTTTGGTAATTAATAAAATTCTTTTTCTTTTTGAAATCCATCCCGGATATACTGGGGTGGTAGTAGATTAGGCCCTAGGTGGGTTGAACTACTATAAATCGACGCGTGTTGTTTACATTCCGCACCTTTATATTTGTCTTTGAGCATTCGGTTTGAAAAAGAGGGATAAATCGAAAAGATGGAGATAATCTATTCACCCCCTCTAGATTATCGTAGCCGCTTGGACTTACAGTTAGTTGAATTTGCCAAGTATTTGACGCCGACCGAGGAGCAGGTGAAGAAACTGCCCAAGGCTGGTCGGGCGGCAGGGGATGTGCTGGTCCGAGCTTGGACAACCGGAATTGAAGATTTCTGTAAAGAGACCGATTAGGAGGAAAAGGCACAATATGCCATAGGGTTGTCCGGTAGGATTATCGGCACTCTATGGCATATGATTGGGCAGGCCCGCGATTTGGAGACACGCCATGACAACTTGCAAGAGGCTCACGACAGCTTGCAGGGAATTCAGGCGTCCCTTGAGGCCCAGACCAAAACGACTGTGGTGGCGGCCAACACTGAAAGGAGGGTTGCTGAAGAAGCCATGGCTGATTGGGATCGTCGATCGGGCATAGAAGGCCAAAGAGGAGCTCCGGGTGGAGGTCGAGCAGTTGAGGCGGATGGTTGTTGCGCATCCAAGGGAAATGGAGATGCGGGAGGCCGAAATCCGGAGGAAAGTGGAGGAGACCTTCTGGAAGTGATTGGAGGAAGCTCGGGCGAAGGTTGTTCAGGCTTATAAGCAGTTCGAGGAGTATGCCTACATGCTGACCTGTGGGCATGCGACCAACATGGAAGAGATCCTTGGGGATCTTAGGAAGGGGAAGACTGTCGCCGCCCTTGAAAAAGAGCTAGATGTGCTCAATGCTAAATTGGTCGTTCTCCATTCTCGGTTCCCTGGTGCTATTTCTGACCAGGGTGCCCCTCCAAATGATGGGGAGAAAGTAGCTTCCAGTGGTCCGACCACTACTCCCGATGGGGCCCAGCCTCCCGCTCCGTAGGGCGTGCTTGTACTTGTTCTTTTCTTTTTGTTTTTAATGTAAATGGCCTCGGGCCTTTTGATGTACTCGGCCACATGCCCCCATGTAAATATTTTCCTATTAATGAATGAAGTTTCTTTCTAGTTGTTCCTTTACTTTGTTGCGCCATATATTTTGAATTTTTCGCCAAGTATTGGGCTCGGCAGTATTCGAGTAAATGTATGGATCAGGTTTAGATGGTAGACTGAATGGTTGAAATATATTTTTGCCAAGTATTGTGCTCGGAACTAGGCCGAGTCTTTGCTCAAGGCAAGCTCAATGTTAGGTCGAGTTTCCCAGTCATTTGTTAATGTGCTCGGATCTAGGCCGAGAGGAGTAGCTCTGCGTTCGGGACTTGGCCAAGGTGAATAGTAACATGCTCGAATCTAGGCCGGGATAAGTAGCTCTGTGCTTGGGACTTGGCTGAGGCAAATAGAAGTTTCGTATAAGTGATTTTGAGTTCGGGAAGTCGGGAATTTATTGCTAATATTTCTTCATGTAGGATACATTTCATGGGTGATTGAATTTTTCCCACTCAAATATTCGAGCTCATATGCCCCGTTCAACAAGATTCTACTAACTCTGTATGGACCTTCCTGTGCCGGCCCCGGTAAGGATGGGCTCGGGCAGTGACCCTTTTTAGGACTAGGTCGCCGACCCGAAATTTTCTCTCCTTTACTTTTAATTGTAGTGCCTTCTACTTCTTTATTTGCATATATCATTCTTCATCTCGGCACTACATCGTTTTTCCTCCAATATATCTAGCTCAGCCTGGAGGGCATCCTCATTCCTTTCTTCGGAAAAATTGGCAACTCTGAATATTGGGGCCCCAATTTCCACAGGAATAACTGCCTCGGCACCATAAGCGAGTGAGAAAGGCATTTCCCCCGTGACAACTCGTCGTGTCGTTATGTAGGACCATAATACGCCGGGTAGCTCCTCGGGCCAATTTCCCTTAGATTCCTCTAGTCCGGCCTTCAATGTATATTTGAGTATCTTGTTCACTGCCTCGACTTGACCATTGGATTGCGGATGGTACGGGGTGGAGAAATGATTCCTGATATGAAAACTCTCATAAAAATTTCAAAATCTCCGATTATCGAACTCTTTCCATTATCTATTACGATCGAGTGTGGTATTCTGAATCTGCATATTATCGACTTCCAAACAACACTAACAATCCTCTCTTCATCTATCTTTGCTAAGGGCTCGGCCTCGGCCCATTTTGTGAAGTAGTCGACTGCCACAATGGCATACCTTACGCCCCCTTTACCAGTGGGGAGTGGTCCATTGAGGTCCATTCCGCATTTGGCAAACGGTCATGGACTAAAAATAGAGGTAAGCTGCTTGGGGTGGTACCTGACTTGCGGTGCAAACCGCTGACATCTTTCACACTTTTTAACCAATGAGATGACATCTTATTTTAAGGACGACCAGTAATATCCCTATCGGATTAGCTTGTAGGTGAGTATTTGGCCCCAGCATGATTCCCACAAATTCCCTCGTGCATTTCATGAAGACATAATCGGCATCCGTTTCTGATAGGCAACAGAGCAGTGGGACTGAGTACCGATGTTTATACAGGACTCCATCTACAATAGTATGCCGAGCAGTCTGAGTTCACAATGTTCTAGCCTCGGCTTTATCCTTTGGTTGAACTCCGTGCTCCAAGTATTGGATGATTGGGGTCATCCACGTTAGCTCGACGATCTCATTGGCATTTATTTTCTGTGTACTCAATGAAAGAGAGGCCAAACAAGTTGTCGTAATGTTTGCAATCGAATCAGTTCCTGAACTAGACGCTAGCCATGCTAAAACATCTGCATGTACATTCTCGGTCCTAGGAATATGTATCACTTCCGATTTGAACTGGGAGAGTTTCCTTTTCACAAGTTTCAAATATCGAGAAATCTTGCTCCTTCGCCTCGTAATCACAATTTATCTGGTGGACCACCAACTGGGAGTCGCTGTGAACGAGCAGCTTGTTTAAACCCATTGATGCTGCCATCTCCAGACCGGCTAAGAGTTCTTCATATTCCGCTTCATTGTTGGTCATTGGGAAATAGAATAGC
Organism: Rehmannia glutinosa; assembly: GCA_016081115.2. NCBI lineage: Eukaryota > Viridiplantae > Streptophyta > Magnoliopsida > Lamiales > Orobanchaceae > Rehmannia > Rehmannia glutinosa. Next base: position 230,915 of record JABTTQ020000273.1, read on the forward strand.
ATGGCCGAGCAGTTGTACTTGAGTTTTGGATCGATTATCACAATCCCGCCCCCTGCTCGGCCTGCGGTGGAGGAACCGTCGACAAACAACTTCCATTCTTCGTCTTCAATGATATCTAGTTGGATTGATGGAGTAAATTTTGCGATGAATCTGCTAGTGCTTGTCCTTTGATTGATATTCTTGGTTCATATGAAATGTCAAATTGGCTGAGCTCGACAGCCCATTTGATCAAGCGACCTGAGGTATCTGGTCAGTGCAAAACTTGTTTTAACAGGTAATTGGTTAACACCATAACTTTGTGTTCCAAAAATATGGTCGCAATTTGCCGAGATAACCAATGCGACGCGCTTTTTCCATAGGCGGGTACCGAGTTCAAGATCGTAGAGCTTGGTGGTATAGTAGAATGGAAGTTGAACAAAGTTGTCCAATTGGATTAGTACCGAGCTGACAGCATACTCAGAAACCACAAGACATAAATATAAATCCTCGCTCGAGCTCGGTTTTTGTAGAACAGGAATCGATGCTAAGTGTTGCTTTAATGATTCAAATGCTATTTTATACCTTTCGATCCATTCAAAATCCTTATTTTTCTTGGTTATTTCAAGAACGGTTTACATTTGTTTGTTGATCTTGAAACAAACTGATTTAAAGCGGCTAGGTGCCCGGTTCGACTTTACACCTTTTTAACAGAGTTAGGGGGTTCCAGGTCGATTATTGCTTTGATTTTTATCCGGATTGGCCTCTATTCCCCTTTGACTGACCATGTATCCCAAGAATTTCCCAGAGCCGCCACGAAAGTATATTTTTTTGGGTTTAACATCATCTCGTAGTCGCGCAAAATTTTGAACATTTCATTAAGGTCGGTAAGATGATCAGTTGCATACAAGGATTTCACTAACATATCATCTACATAAACTTCCATAGTATGACCTATCAGTTTCTCAAACATCTTGTTGACTAACCTCTGATAGGTCGCTCCAACATTCTTTAGACCGAACGACATCATCTTATAACAATAAAATCCATGAGCTCAGAAGAAAGAGGTGTTCTCCTCATTGTCCGGATGCATTCGGATCTGGTTGTAGCCTGAATATGCGTCCATGAAACTCATCAACTCGTGGCCCGATGTGGAGTCAACCATGTAATCTATGTTCGGCAGGGGTTAACTGTCCTTCGGGCATGCCTTGTTTAGATCAGTAAAATCGATGCATAGGCACCACTACCCATTACTTTTCTTCACTAAGACATGGTTGGCCACCCATCAGGGATAGAGGGCCTCCCTTATGAACTGATTATCTAGTAGCTTATTAACTTCATTCTCCAGGGCCGCCGCCTATCTGGGCCCAGTTTCCGTCGTTTCTGTATCATCGGTCGGAAGGTAAGGTCGATGTTTAGGCGGTGGCAAGCGTGCTTGGGATCAATTCTAGGCATATCGGATTGTGTACATGCAAAAACATCAAGATTATTGCTGAGAAACTCGATCAACTCGACCTAAACGGCTCTTGGAGATTATGCCCGATTCGAAGTTGGCGCCCCGCTTTCCCGCTTATCGACATCTACTATGTCGATTTCTTCTATCGGCTCGGCATGTTTCCGCTTCTTGCTTTGCCCTTCTTTCTTTTGTAGAGGTAACTCTTCTCCAACTATTGGCTCTTTCTCGGGCCGCCTGCTCGAGTTGGTTTCTGCTAGATCAGTTTGATTGTCCAATCCGGTACTCGGCTCGAGTTTGGCAGCCGACACATGGCTCTTATTCTCAGTTGACTTACTAGACTCGCGTTGCTAAACAACGTTAATTTCAACTGGCCTAAGCTTGAGGGAACACTCCCAAAACTCCCTCTGGTTCTCCTTGTGGACTGCCTCTCCATCTGGGGTTGGGAACTTGATACAGAAATGATATACGGAGACAACTGCTTTCAAGTGGTAAAATAGCGGTCGTCCGATTATAGCATTATACTCGAAATCTGAGTTGATGATTTTAAACGTGGTGATCACGGTTCTTTGCGTCCCCGACCCATTTGGATGGGCAAGTCCACCTCTCCAAGTGGGATTATTCTTCCTCTGCCCAAACCTAAAATGTTGTCATTACACGGCCCGATATAGCTATCATCCACAATCAATCTCTGAAGGCTTGGACGTATATAATCGAGGAGTAATCGCCCAAATCGACCAAGATTTTGTGCAAGGATGCCAGTAATCGTGTCGTGATGATCAAGGGTCGGCATGAGGTGTACCAGGTTGGTCGGCATCCTGGTTGGAAAAGGCGAAATAGCCTGTCGGATGACCCTCCGGATCTGCGACCGGACTGCGCTTTCTGCGTTAGCGGCTTCCCTAATATCGGCCTTTCTTTACGAGATAGATCGGCTATCCTCCCTATTGGTGTTGATTCGTTGGCGTTGGTCGTGTCAAGATCTCTCACCCTGATTCCCATTGAGAGGTGGCGGTAAGCGTCTGGATTCGCCACTCGCTCCAGATTTGTTCTAGGAGCGAGGGCCGGTGGTGGTAGCAATTCATGGACATATCGCTTGAGGCCACCTCTCTATACTATCTACATGATCTCCCGAATGAGATCCCTGCATTCATCCGTCTCGTGGCCAATGGACTTATGATAACAGCAATACCTATTGGCATCTAACTTGGAAGGATCTAGCCTTAAAGGACGAGCTGGTGGCAATACATGTAACCCTTTATATCGTTTCATATGGCGGAAGGAGTATGTGAGTCAGAGTACTCCTCAACGCCGCAACCTTGGCACGCACCTCCTGGTATGATTTGTACCTGGTGGTCGGGTTCTCTAAAAAGTACTTGAACCCTGACCCAGAACCGGAAGCGGCTTCTTTCCTGCTATCCTTATTGATGCCCCCAGCTTTCTGTTCAGGTTGTTGACTGACCATGGCCTCCTCAGCAAATATATGTCGCTCTGCGCGGATAAGAAATTCTTGGAATGAGGCTGCCCCCGACTCATGGACATCATAATTAAAACAAGTATCGAGTGCAAGCCTAGCCATGGCCGCAATAAGCATCGCATCGTCCGAGAAAGGCTCCATCACTCGGACTTATTTATTAAATTGGGCGATATAACTCTTCAAAGGCTCATCCTTGACATGCTTAATGTTGACAAGGGAGTTCTTTGGTGCTGCGCAAACTTTAGACGTCAAAAAGTGGGTAGTGAACGCGGGCATCAGATCACCCCAAGACTGGACGGAACCCTGAGGTAGGGTCCGGAACCACTGATGGGCTCGGTCGCCCAAAGTCAGCGGGAACGCCCTACATAAGATAGCATCACTTGGACTATACAACTCCATCCACGCCAGATACTTGTGGATATGAGTAGTCGGGTCGGTCTCTCCATTGTATAGATCAATCTGAGGGACTTTAAACTTTGTTGGTAGAGGAGTTGTCAGGATTAAGGTGCAAAGGGTGACACCGCATCTGGCCGGCCCGACGCAGGGCTCGGCTGCTGGTACTGAGCATCATCAGGTGTTTCTTCCAATTCATTCAAATGACGACGGAGGCGTAGTATCTCCGCCTCTCGTTCATTGATCGGGCTAGGACTCTGAGCCCGATTGGCCCTGATCGGATCCCTATTGTCTGGAAACCGGATCCTGGAATTGATTGACTGAGTTGGCCGGATTGGGTCAGTCCCAAACGGCCTATAAAAACCGATCGGGCACGACGGGGGCGTGGGAGTATCAGTGATGACTCTGCCACACGGCTCCGCCCGCCCGCATCATCCCGCGGTCTTCTTTTATCTTGTCTCTCATCTAGTTGTCTATTATGAGAAGTAACATCATGATTCTCTTTGTTTAAAGGTGTCGGAGCTTGATGGTTGACAATTAATGGCAGGTTGTCTTGGGGAGGATTTACTAGTAGAGGGGGCTGTATTTGTGGGGAAAAATTTGCAAGAGTCTGGGAAATAAGCTGGTTCATTTGTTGGACAAAAGTGGGATTCATAAAAAGCCGAGTAAAGGGCAATAAAGCCGCGCCCCGTCTCTTGTTGGGGTACGGTTTTGGCCGTTAGTGTTTTGCTGGATCTGGTTATTTTTGTGGTGGGTCCGGTCCCCACGCACATTTTCGGGAAGTCCGACTCATTTTCAGGGGGAAGGTGAATTTGAATTACCTTAGCAGGAACAATTTAGATATCTAGAAAGGATGATGATGATGATTTGGACCAAGACGGACCCTTCTTCTAGCGCCAATTTATTGATCAACAAGCAATTTATATAAATATTATGACATGGAAACTAAACAATACTTAGAAAATATTTGAGAAAAAGGCTAGTTCTACCTTTTTATATTCAAAGCCGAGAATGAGGATATTCAAGTTGGTTCTTTGTTACAGTTGGAGTCTTACAAGTATTCTTTTCATGATTATATCTCTCGTCCTTTTACTAATAAATGAGTCCTATTTATACCAGCACAATTAGTGGATTTTAATCATCATTACATCTAATGTAATAGAGTAGTTACAGGGGGACACGTGTCCTCTTCTTAACATGCATGTTGGCTATGTATGTGGCATTTGTTGACTCATCTTGCTAATCAGTTGACAAGTGGCAGCTTGATCTGTTAATAGGGCATTTGACTTTACTTAATAGGATGGTTATCCTTGAAACACATGTTATCATAACATCTGCAGTCAACCGAGCTCGTTTCGTGCGACGTTATCAGCTCGGTTACTGACGTCATCAGCTCAGTCCATGTCACCCTAGACAGCTTATGTCACCATCAGCTGAATGGTCACGTGGAATTATTTTCTTCCAACTCAGTTCGGGAGTCATCAATAATGAAGTAAAAGGGAATTATATTATGCTTCAAGAGCTTTAGCTTCAGCCAAGTTTATAGTTGGGGCATGTGGATTAAGTTTATGGATATATCAATAGTGACTTAGGTAATTATTTTTTCGATCAAACATTTGACGCACGTGTAATGCTAATAAAATATGGGTAAGCATACTGAATTTGGAGTAATAAGTCAACATGCATACAATAGTAGTGCTTAGTTACAAGTTTGGACTTCTTTTTTGCTGGTGGTGGAGGAGATATCTTTATCTCAAATCTCAATTGAGTTATGGATCCATATACAGTTGTTGATATAATTAAGTAACACCATAAAAATAATATTATAACAATTAGAACCCTAACAAATTCCAAATGGAGATTAAATGGTATAACAAAGTGCGTCAATGACACATATATCAATCTACTACCAAACAGTGTTATAAAAAGTATTAGGTGCTAGTCGGAGGCATGCTGAGGCCCAGTGTCTAGACGGAGAGCTTGGGCGGGATTATGCGGGGCTAGTCGGAAAAAAAATATAGGCGGACTATGGGAAACTTAGCGCCTACGCGGGGACTAATCGACGCTAGTCGGCAGTTTTTAGGATAGTGCCACCAAATACTATTTTTACATCGGATGTAGGGGCCATTCTACATCGATTATCCAGCTGAGGTAGATTCAGGTGTAGTAGAAAATATCATTTTTCTACATCAAACATAAAACCAATGTAAAAAATTAGATTAATTTTGCATGTATATACACATGATAAAAGTTTTACACTAACAAAAATAACTTATAATATACAACATATAAAAACAAAATTCAAAGTGGAAATGTCACATCATTTTTTTGTCTCTTATATATTCCAATTATTTACACTTCCTACATACATAATTAATTCAAAGATAAAAAAACTGCTAAGAATTAGTGTTAAATGAAAAATTGAAAGGAAATATGTGCTATAGATTTATCAATAGAATAATTACTGGCGATCATGTTAATTAGTGTTCATACCCAAAGTGCGCAGATGTATTAGTGGGTTGATACGCATCTATCCATCAAGAATTCTCTACCAAAGAACTTTATATTAAGTTGGTCGATCTTCAATTATCACACTTTTTTCATTGATGTGCATACAGCTTAAAGATTTTCACATATATGTGGTCAATGGTAATGTTTGAAGATTTCTGTTAACTTCTTGATTCGATAAAACTTATCCAACAATAAGTAATATGATTAATTAATTAAATATCAAAACCAATAAAATACGTTATTTTTATTCAATTCAATGCACATCTAACTTAGACATACATGACGGAGTAGTATCAATATGTGTAAGTTTTTTCAAAAAAAAAAAAACTTACACATACTGATACTGCCCCGTCATGGAGGGATCACTCCAAGCAAAAGTATTTGAGTCAAAGGTTTTTGTCTCGAGTCAATGGCAATCTCCAAGCGATGAGAACCGGCAGTATGCAATAAGCAAATGGGTTAGAAGAACCCCGAAAGGTTGTCTTGGGAAAATCCATTCGATGCCTAAATCAACAAGGTGTAGAAAAAAAATTCTGAACGTAATAGAACTTAGGGAATTAAATTACATTAATGAATAATAATTAGGAGAAAGTTATCTATACCTTAGGCTATGAACCAGACGAGCCTCTTAAAGTGAATTGGGTCTTACAGGCCTTTATAATAAGTCGGCCCAAATATTAATGTTTATGGGTTGGTAATTATAATAATTTAATAAATTCATTAAACAAACAATTAAATATTACCAAAAGCTTAAGAGAACTGACGATTTTACCCCTCATCGCATGTAAAGTCCAAAAAAGTGAAAAACTTAATAGAGATTAAGAATGATTGAAATTTATACATGAGGAATCGGTTTATTCTTAATTTTTATTTTCTCTATGCCAAACAAAAATAAAATGAGTAATCGCAAATAATTTTCTTTGGGATCATAATATAATAATGTGAATGTTTTTCTTCTTGGAGAAAACTCTAGCATTTTTGGAGTCAAGTGTGCACTCTTCGCCATCTAGGTCGCTAAAACCATAAAAATTGCAAATCGGTGACAAAAATGATTCATCGATAAAACCCATCGACACTTGTAGTGTTAGTCGGGGTATTGTAATTGTTATGGAGGTAGGTTTTGTAGATGTTACTTCTGGAGAAATACACTAGGTGTACTATCTACCGTAAATATGTATACATGCGATACACGTTGGATTTTATGATTTGCATTTTCATTTTTACACTTATAATAAATCAATGGTTATTATGCACATGAAGGCATGTAATAAACTTATGGGTACGAGACTTACTCCACATCGAAAATATAAATATTTGAATTTATAATCCTTTGTAACCTATCCCTTAACAAATGGCTGAGTGGCCGTTAAAAGTGAATCGACGTAAAATTTATAACACCATCACATCATTAATACATTTACGGCATGATTGGTATGAATGAATGAAATTAGGTTGGAATTGAATGAATTTAGGAATGGAATAACATTAGGAATGGAATGATGTAGTATTACTATTCTTATGATTGGTATGTACAAGGAATGGAGAAATGAATGGCTGACGATTTTTTACTTGATTTAAATATATTGATTGGTAATTATAAATTAATGATAGTAATTGAGAAAAATAATTTTAAAGTATCAAATTCTCTTAAATAAGATTTTTTAAATAAGTTTTATTAAATATGTTATTCGTAAATTGATATAAGATTATTTTAATGTGTGCTAAATAATATATATATATATATTTATATCTATGATATCAAAAATATTTTATATAATATTTTTAGGATAATTACAAAAACACCCCTGAGATTTGGGCTAATTACAAAAAAATCCAGAGATGTTTTAAAATTACAAAAAACCCCATCAGGTTTGATTATGTGTTAAATTTAAGGGGATAACTATAGTATTTTTATAAATATCAAGGGGGTTTGATATTGTTTTTGCTTATGAAGGGGGAAAATGTAAAACAAAATCAAACCTCAAGGGGTTTTTGTAATTTTAAAAATCTCTAGGTTTTTATGTAATTATCCCAAACCTCATAGGTATTTTTGTAATTATTTCTATTTTTTATACAAAAATATAGAAAATCAACAAAAGAATTCTTTATCAAAATTTTGATTTAACTATTAAATATTGATAGAAATTGACTATGATTTATTAAAATATTAAATATAACTTATATTTAAATTATAATTTTTTTATTTATAACACTATTTTTCGAAAATATAGAGTATATCCAATATTTTTAGTCATTTATAGAAAGATAATTTTATTAAAAATAAAATTGAGTCATTCTTCATGATTGGGAATAGCTAAACCATGGAGGAGAGGAGGAATTATCATTCCCTTACTTTTGGGAATAGGGATTCCCATGGGAATGGGTATTCCCATTACTAAAGATACCAAACATGTGAAACGTGTGAATAGGAATGAAAACGAATCCATTCCACGCCTACCACATTCCCACATACCAATCATGCCGTTATACTTTTAGGATTCACACATAGGATATTCTTTATCCCATTAATCTTGGTTGCCCGTGGATCTACTTTACCTAAGTGGCAATACCATAAATAAACATCCACATTAATTCCCACGCGTTTTGAAAGATGATATCACGTTAGTGACATGAATGTGACATAAGTTTATGTATCTTTAATATTTTATTTACAACCTTATTACTTTCTTTGATAATTTAATTTGATTATGAAGATATCATCATTGCCTTTCCAAAACCAAAAATAAGTAGAAGTTTAATAGTACACGTAAACTAAGTCCAATAAATTAAATTGCTCCACTAAAGTGAATTTTATTCGTAGTGCTTCAAAAATGCAGCATCTACCGTAAACTAAGTCCAATAGGGGATTTTTTTTTTTTTTTGTTTGAAGGAGAGGAGTATATGGGATTAATGATATGATTGAGTCAAGTCTGATTTTGTCAAAAAAGATTGACCATGGTCCATGGATTTGAGTGGGTGCACCTGACTATTTTTGGGTTGTGGAAACTTTTTTCATGTTTTCTTAAAATAATAATGATCAGGTATAATTTTACCCGTCAAAACTTACTTTTGACTTCTCTAAGTTAGGAGATATCTGTATGTAATGTTGGAAATTTTAATTTCGACTAACATATGTTGGGAATTTTAATTTAGACTGATATGTTAATTAAATGTGTATAGCTGCTTTATGTATAATTCAATTAAAGTGATCTATTAAAGTTTTAATTTTGGATTAAAAGTGTATCTGTAGCGCCCTTTCTAGCTTACTTGAATTTTAATGCGGAAAATAAGAAATAAAGAGAATTCCTTAAAAAATATCTAAATTATGAAATAGTAAAACTTTTACTTCATTCGAAACTTTGCAGCGGAATAAAAACTAATAATTACTAGTCCAAAACATTCGTACTGAAAACACAATGACATTCAACGTTTAATGAACTAAAAAGTCAAACTTTAAAAATATAAAATAATTTCATTGACATGGGTTCCCCGAGTCACTGCACCCAACCATCTCCTTCCTTTTCTGCATTCTCATCTGAAAGATATTCAACATTCGTGGAATGAGCTAAAGGAGCTCAACAAGTAATCTCATGCATGAATGCATGCCTAATACAATATCTTAACTTTTAACTTAAAAAAACTTTACATATCCTTTACTTAAAACTTTCTTTTCATTCCTTAAAACTTTCTTTCGCATAAAACTTTGTCTTTCATTGCATGAAACATTCTTAGGACGCGAGCTCACTTGGTAACACATTGTTCTAATCAGGGTCGCAGTGGGCCTTGCTATTTGGAACCCGTGAGGCCCATTTTCATTCGTTTTGCCCGAAGGCTCATTTCCATTCGTTTTGCCCGAAGGCCCATTTCCATTCGTTTTGCCCGAAGGCCCTTTTCCTTGAACATTAACATTACATGGTCGGAACGCCGGTCCCCCGCACCCATTTTCAACTCACTCCAGCATCATAGAACAATGTGCACCCATTTTCTTTGAAAAACATTATACATTATGACTTGACTTTACTTAATGTTTGGATGCTAATGAAATGCCATGAACATACGTTAATATGATGCATGAACCTAAGTGATGCAACTTCAATTGAATACAAACAAAAACTTAAAGAGCATAAGCATCATAATTAAATCACATTAACTAGCATATTAAAAGTAACCATGACATAGAACATGTAATGAGGATAAACTTACATTGAGACACTCAACAATACCTTAAATGTAAGTTTCAAATAAATACTATCTTTCGGGCACTTGTGGTGACATATTTATTTGCCTTCTTGAAAATTAGCAGTTATCTTTTCTATTTGGGTTCATTACAAAAATTACTCCTAAGGTTTAGCCTAATTATAAAAAAACTCAATTATATTTTAAATTACAAATACAACCCCGACATATTTTTAGCTTACAAAATTATACCTCAAGAACAGTGTGGAACTTGAAAGTGTATCGAACCAGGATTTAGCACTAAAGGGGGCCAACAGTTGAAAATTCAAATATTTATCTTATAAAATAATAAAATTCAAATATATATTTATATTCGCATCAAATATAATGACAATATTCATTATTAAACATCCCAAAACACATAATTACAATACTAGTATCTTAAAAAATGTAGAATGTCTCTCTTGCATACCATGAAATCGTCTATAAGTGAATTTATAGGAGACCTTTAGATGCACATGTGCGACGTTTAGAAGGTAGGGAATCACTCACACAAATCAAAAGAGGCGTAAGTAGACCTACCACTCAATTAGTTAATAAAAATTACATTTAGTTAATTAGGGATAATCCATATGTTCAACTAATCATTGAAAATCATACATTCAATTAATCAGGGATAAATCTTACGTCCAATTAATCAAGGAAAACCCTATGTTCAATTAGTTAGGGATAAACCCTAGGTCCATTTAGTCAAGGAAACCTTACATTCAATTAATCAAGGGAAAACCATACATTTCATTAATTATGGGAAAACCATATATTCAATTAGCTAGGGGAAAACCCTACATTCAATTAGTTAGGGATAAACCCATGTTCAATTAGTCAAGGAAAAATCCTACATTCAATTAGTCAAGAGAAAACCCTACATTCAATTAGTTAAGGGAAAACCCTATATTCAATTAGTTAAGGGAAAACCCCATATTCAATTATTCAATTACTCAATAGAAAACCTTACATTCAATTTTAGTCAAGGGAACACCCTAGATTCAACTAGTCAAGAGAAAACCCTACATTCAATTGGCCAAGAGAAGACCCTACATTCAATTAGTTATGAGAAAACCCTATATTCAATCACCAAGATATATAGGTAGTGATAAACAAAAAGACGTGTCTAATTCTATGTACTGGAAATCATACACATACGCTCCAATTCATTATATCAATGAAATCTACAAGATATTTATATAATATAAAATACAATCCCAACTTCAATTTCCTCAAATTGCAACAGAATGCTCAAATCCGTTGGAAAGTTGTTCTAATCCTCTAAAGCATAATTTTTAACGTGCTGATTTGGTATCATGCAATCTCACTTCTATCAATTTATGTATATGAGTCATGCAAATATACATATGATAATTACTTGCAAACAAAACGGGACTAGTGATGACAACATACACATAAATTAATAAACCAATTGTCAGATATGCAAATTTTCCTTTTAATTCTCAAAGTTGTTAACAGGCATCACAAGTACAATTCAAGGTAGAATAAGAATTCACATATAAAAGTGCATGTGTTAGAACACAACTCTTTGCACACAGATTTCATACGATGATATGAATTTGACTTTCCAAAAATATTTGTTAAACCATGGAGCATGTATATTGTCGGTCGGTAAACATTCACGCAGGGAGATTATCTATTTAATTCACACAATTACATCAATTCATAGAATTTAGGTGGCAAGCCTGACAATCCAACACATAAATCAATAACAATAACTTACGCCCTAATCCTATATAAGGCTAGGGAGATTACTTGTCTGTTCAGTTTAGGGGTAGTAAAATCCTTTTCGAATCAATCGCGTTGGGGAAATCACTTATCTTTCTTCTCTTTTCTTCTTTTCTGGACGTTTCTTCTACCTCTCTTCTAATTATCGTGTGTTTATGTGTTCCTCGTGTGTGTTTTGCGTGTCTTATATCTGTATTTTAACCTACTCCCAATTGGGCTAAGTTTTTGATACATGGGCTTATTACTAACTTACTAACAATATGGGTCTGATTTAAAACTCCTAACTAATTAAAAGTTCATTTATTCATTATAAGACCCAAATTAAATAAATTCACAGTCCAATTAGAAGACACATTTATTATCCGTAATTTAACAAATTAACTATATAGCAAAATCCTTAATACATTTCCAATTCTCCATTATTATTCCGTAAAATAAACAAATAACATGACTAATAAAATTCTTGTTAAGGCATAAAAATCCGGGTCGTTACAGTATCAAATTGTTATGGGAGTAAATGCATAGATACTATTAGGAGTTTATTTATTTATTGAGGGACCAAATAGAAAATGAAGGGATACATATCCAAAACGGTTAGGTCCCCGAGCGACGGTACTTAAATGACAAAAAACGTATGTCTACCTTACAGAACATAATACAGAACTCTCAAGGAGAACTGCTCGTCTGGAAGACCAAAACCAGATCCAAATTTCTCAAGCCTTAATGAATTCATGAACACTTCCGTGTTTAAGATTAATTCTTTGCGTTCTGGGATTATCATGGTAGATCCGTTGAAGCATGTTTTTATAGATTTCGTGAATTAAAACATGTCCTTTGTGATTTTGGTTTCTAACAAGTGGTATTAGAGCCACTTTATGCATGATTCTTTGAGATTTTGTGAAGAAATACGGTTCTTCGTTGAAAAAAAATGCCGGTTTTCCGAATTTTTTAATTTTTACCAATTCTTCACATCTGCTATGGATTTTACAAACTTTTTGGAAAAATGTCATCCAACTTAAATCCTATTAATTATGCCACCCTCACCCTGTGAAAAAAACTAACATACCCTTTTTGCTATGAAAATGACCCAAAATCAATTTTCTCCTCTCATTCCTCACACCCTCACAAAAAGCAATTGGGTTCTCTCTCTGGTGCTCTCTTTTTTTCTCGTGTTTTTCGGTGACCCTCCACGAAGTCCCATTTTCTGAAGGTTACTAGGGCATCCTTCTTTTATTGGCATATTTGATGGCCTCAGTTTCCAGTAAGTCGTCTTGGTCTGTTGTTTCGTAATTCTAGGGTTTTGATAAAAAAGATTGACCATTTGCAGCGGTTGTAGACGACTTTAAGCATCGGTTCCAACAGCGATGCTTATGAAGGCGATGCTAATAATCACATGTATAGGCATTGGTTTCAACCAATGCCTAAAGTAAACAATAGGCATCGGTTGCCAAGCAAAAACAGATGCATAATGTTCACCAAAGGCATCCATTTAGTGTTTACAACTGACACTTAAAGTTAGTTTACACATCGGTTTGTAACAGGAACGGATGCCTATTGTTATTTTTTTAATACAATTTTCCATTTCAATTTCCTACCTCCCTCCCTGTGCAGAACCATATTTGAATCATATAATGTCAGAAAATAATCATATACTGTCAAAAAAAAATGTTTTTACTCAACAATCCCTTTGTGCACAAATACAAATATTCTGATACCAATTCTACTAATTGTAAATACAGATCCCTATAGTGATATTTTCATTTCTACAAGTTCAGAACTTGTGTACTTATCCTTAAGATAAAGCTAATCCCACAGCAAAGAAGATAAAAACCAAAACAAAAAACAGATAAAAGGAAAACCAGATGCATGAAACAAGCATCCACATAAGTGCCCAGATTGTGTTGTATATTATCTTCTCTTTCGCCTGATTGCGATGATGATTATGCTTCAAAGTTACAAGAATCACAAATACATGCCTGAGCAACGACTGCAGAATCGATAGGACTCTTTCCCATACCAATCCATATCAGCATGGAAGACGCTATCATTATTGCAAAAACTAAAATAGTAACCTAGTAAAAAAGTTATCAGATGAGATAAAAGATTTTATGGATGGTATAGAAATTCCAAAACAATTGAGTTGCCAAAGAATTAGAAGTTGCTTCTGTACCAGAATCACAATTTTTTGCCGAGTTCCTATTCGATGTGACCTAAAGGTGCGACATCTTCTGTGATCATTGGCGTTAGAATCAGTTTTGTTCCTCTTCTCCAGCAGTGCTCCTTAATGGCTACATCCTTCATCTTCATCATCGTCATTTAACTAATGACAAAGGTCAACCCTGCAAACCATTTCTATGTCATGCTTATCTTAATCTAATGAGATAATTAACTTTCTTCAGCTCAAACATCAAACACAATTAGGCATTCCAAAATAGTAAACTATATCGAATTAATGAAACAAGGGGCCCAAAAAGACTAAAAGAGACTGTCAAATGTTGAGGCAATGTCCAAGGTACAGTTTTTATAGTTTTAATGCATAATACTATTCAGAATGATAATTACCCTTCATCATTCTGCTGCTGGAACTTTTAATTTCTTGTTCATACCAATTATGAAAGCATGCATATGATCAACAGCATATAATTGACATTCTCATGTGTCATGTTTGTAACAAGAAATCAAATGCAAAAAGAAAAGGAAAAAATTGTGCAACCAAACACCTACCCAGCAAAAATGGTTGGACAAGTCAAGAGACGGGGAAGAATGACGTAAATGGGCAGAATCATCCCACGATAAACATCTCCATCTGCTATCTAACAAGAGAAAGAACCTTTAACAGCGCGTCAAACAGATTTATACTCAAGTCAAGGAAAAGTGTAAATGCCTGAGTTGTTTGAATCAAAGATGATTCAGTTGCCATCTTTTCTCCAATCAAAATTGACTCTACTCGAAGCAAGTAGATGTCAATGGATTGATAGGAACAGTAGATGCTTCAACAGTTAACTCTCCACCAATAGGATCCGACAGTGAGCACTGAGTACATATTTTCCCCGTCACCCGGAAACCACCTATTCAGACTGGTGACCATGATTAAAGCTTTCACAATATGTCATAAAAACCCAGATGCATCAAATTGCTTATTGACATCTAAAAGAAACAAAACAAATGTCAGCTTCTACAGTTCTACGACATGACTCTCCAATTCTACTTTATCGAATGGAAAAGATAAGCAGAAAAAAGCAGAGGAACAATGGAAGTTGAAGTTCAAATATTCAGATGGATAGGTGTATATCCATCCAAGTGATCCCCATAATAACTTCCATTGTGCCATAAACGGATTTATGTAGCTGTTCAAGGCTAAGATATTTGCATGATGAATTTAATAATTGGGAAGGGGTATGCCACATGGATCCTCCACTTAAATATGAGATGGCTTGTTTTTAAGAACTTTAACACTTGGAGACATTCCCTATTCATATTTCCATTCATATATATATATATATATATATATATGGTTTGAAACCAGTATGATTTGTGCGTAAACATCTAATATTTATGCAGATTAACACGAGGCTCCACCAGAAATCTGACGTTTGCCATAGTAATCAGAATATGCATGCATACAAAAAAATATAAAATAGTGTGTTGTTAAGGAAAATAAAATGAAAATGTAGGTAATAATCACAAAAATTAGTCACATAAACAAAAGGCCAGGTACTTCTTGTCCAATCGTAATCAAAATATGGTATTAACAGAAGAAGGATGACACCGCATCAGACCATCGTGTTCTTCTGTAAAGAGAGATTTGTTTGTAATGCTAAAAAAAGAGAAAAGGAAAAGATACCAACAGCGAACTAGTATCAAGAATGCAAAGAATCTGACAAAATTAATTAGCGTGAAGAAATGGCAGTGCAAATGATTTGGAACATCGAACAGATATGTCCATGTTAACAAGAACCAAAACAATGGTTCTCTATATCAACATGATCGTAGGATAGTAGACATGTAACCAGAAAATTAAATTGAAAACAGAGGAGAGAAACTAACTATGACCCCTGACCTGATTTCAGTTGAGGAAGTAATGCATGCCTTTGAGTGTCCTGCGTAATATAAAAGATGACCATTTCTGGAGAAACAGGTTTCTGTGGAAGATTGTCTGTAATGAGTAACAGAAAAAAGAGTCAACACCTTCAAATACAGGCAAGCATAGGTTAAGGCCATATACACAATGGAACGCACTCGTACCTTTTTCACTTTCGACAATGAATTCCACTGTTGCTGACAATGGTTTCTGTAAGTATCCTCTCACTACATCTACAGTTACCAGATACTATGATGGCATTTATTAAATTTTAGCAATTGAATATTTCTCTAACAGTAACTGAAGGATACTAAAACAAAACAGGACATCCACGAGAAAAGAGTTCACACACAAAATTCAAGTGATATTACCTGGATGCTGATATTGCCTCCATGGAAGGTTTCATAGAACTTCTCCAGATTATCTTCTTTCGGATCTTTCGGGATCACAGAAAAGGGTATCTATAAGAAGAAATATAAAAATTAAATATTCCATGAATGAACATTGAAACATTGTGTTTTACTGATATGAATCCATTGAAGCTAGTTGGAAAATGATAATTCATTACATAAGAATGCTACCAGAAGCTTAAGCTTCTCCAATGAATACACCGAGCTCAAAATGCATCATCTTCCACGGGAATTTTGATGTACGGAAGCTAAAAGGCTGATCTAACTGGTAGAGGAAAAAAAACAAAAATTATATTTTCTTCAATTCAGCACCTAAAAAGTTATATTTTCTTCAATTATCATATTCATGCATAAAACTCCATCCACAAACAATACAACACAGTTCAAGTAAACCATCAATTACATAGCAAAACTAAAGAATTCAATTAGTACCTGTATTTTAACAAGAAACTGTAAATGGGTCATAAATCATGCACCCAGACCCAGATCATTAGTACTATTAGACATTAACACAAACAACCCAGAAAAAAAACAGAAGAAAAAGTTAAAATACTGACAATCACCACTTTTACCATAAATAGAAATCACATAAAAACAAAAGGAAAAAAAAAAGGTAGAAGCAGAAAACCTGGGCCATGGACTGGGAAGGAACAACTAGGTACCAACTGCATCAACACTACACATATTTAGCAAACCACTAAAACCAACAAATACTAATCAAGCTAGGGAGTGCCTACGCGCTCATGTATCCCATGTTGTATCACCAAGAAGTTGCTAATTGTCCGGTCACACATCAAATGAAGCCCTGCATCCACCAAAAACTACTACTCACAGTCCAGTCCAACTAACAGAAGAACTATAATCAAGAAATTAAGCAATATAAGAGATGCAACACTAATATAAGGAGCACCACCAGGAGCTTTTTGAAAATCAGGTGCTTCTGCATCCACCAGGAGCTACCGGATCAACATAAGTTTTGCTTCACCTTCGAAAAAGTTCATTGGAGCCAGCGGCGAACGCAGGATTTTAACTTTGGGGGGGCGAAAAACGGATCGAGTATATAAATTTAAAAAATGAAAAAAAATACTCACATATTAACTATATTTAATAGGCTTTTATATTGTAAAAGACAACTATTTGAGTTTTTATCAAAATTTTGGGGGGGCAAAGTCATCTATTTTAACTAAATTTTTTTTTTTGAAAATTTTAGGGGAAATGAAATTTTGGAAAATTTTGGGGGCAATGGCCCCCTTGTCCCCCCCTAAATCCGCCGCTGATTGGAGCTGCAGAAACAATATCAATCAATTAAAAACCAATAGAATCTAAATAACAATCTGAAGAAGCTAATCATGAGAAATATGTTAATCTTATCACTGTTTTGAGCTTCAACCGCGATGAAAGCAACTCAAGAGCTTTGTTTCTGTTTGTAGAATATGGATAAAGAAAAAGAGAAGTACAAGACGAAAAACTTATCAATTGAAGGAAATTATAGCAATTAACATTCAAACAGGCCGTTTTAATTATTGACTTCAAAATTATTGAGAGTAAGGATAAGGTAAATTGTGCTTGTTTTTTTACTTTGTGAAATGAGATAGTGACAGCATATTGATTGAATTCCCCAGGATTCTCTGTCCAAGTCATTATATATGAACACTTCTTAATCTCCTAATTTCTGTAAAAAATTAATAATAAATTAATACATGTTTGTGATTATCGATCGAACAACAATCGAAAAACAATCGAACAGAAAATATACCTGAATTCTTCATATCCAAGAGGATGGTTGATATTCTTTATATCCGATACAGTTGCTTTGGCCCAAAACTTCTTTGATCAGAAATTGATGTTAAGAGTTTCATTAACAAAATCACCAATAATCTTTACATGAACACAAGCCATATCGGAAGTGGTGGAAGTGGTTGGTGTCACGAACTACAATTTCTTGGTTCATGGTGCCCGAGACAAACTTGATAAATTCATGACAGTCTCCACATATGCGAAGGTTCTTGAAGATTCTGATTTTTTACTACTATCCTTGTTTATGAGTGCAAAACCTAAAGCTAACCTTTCACTATGATTAACAAGATTATCTATTTTTCCATTTTCTGTCACATTATGAAGCACATACTTTGTGTTGGGCGTATACCCTGCTTCAGTGACTCTCTGGCCCAACTCCTCTAACTTACGTTGGATATCCAATATCCTGGGATGTGATGCATCCTGAGATAAGAAAACATGAACTTGAGCATCAACCTCAACCCAGCTGCAGCCAGGTTCCTTTTTGATGCCCTTGTTGGACATGGATGCCCTAACCTTAGAAACATCATTCCACCTTCCTCTGCTAGCATAGAGATTAGATAACAAAATGTAATTTGAATCCGCTTCAGGATTGATTTGAAAAAGTTCCTCCGCAGCTCTTTCACCCAATTCCACATTTCCATGGACTCTGCATGCCCCGAGAACATTCTCCCAGATCAAAGCATTTGGGGTTAGCTGCATGTGCTCAATAAGGCTTTCAACCTCATCCAATTTGCCTGCTCGACCAAGTATATCAACCAAGCAAGCATAGTGCTCGATACTGGGAGTAATTCCATAAAATTCACTCATTGTGTAAAACTGGTTTCTTCCTTCTTCAACCAATCCCATGTGGCTGCATGCAGAAAGGATACCAACAAAAGTAACTTCATCAGGCAGCACGTCATCGTTAATCATTTGCCTAAATGCTTGCAGAGCCTTGTCACCTTCTCCATGTTGAGAATAACCGCATATAATTGTGTTCCAAAGAACAGTGTCACGCGATCGCATGCCATTAAACAATATTTCTGCATCACCAATATATCCACATTTCGCATACATGTCAACCAGAGCACTGGATACATACATGTCATTGGACTGCCCAGCCTTAATTGCCAAGGAATGCAACTGTCGCCCATTCTCAAGGATTGCGATCCCAGAGCAACCCCTCAAACAGCTTGCAAGAGTGAACTCGTTAGGAATAACACCTTCTCTCCTCATCTGATTAAAGCAATGAATAGCCTTTTCTCTTTGATTAGTCTGTGAATAAGCTGAAATGATAACTGTCCAAGTAAAGACATCTTTCTCTTTTAATCTGTTAAAAATCGCTTCAACATCCTCCACACACCCACACTTGGCGTACATGTCAATTAAAGCAGTTCCAACATAACCATTATGGACAAGGTTGTCTTTAATTATGTATGAATGTACTTGCTTCCCATATTCAATGTTCAAGAGGCTGGAACAACACCTCAGAATGCTAATAAATGTGTACATATTGGGCTTAAAACCATCAATAAGCATATGCTTGAAAACCCTGGTTCCTTGATAAGAAGTTTCATCATCGTGAAATCCTGATAAAAGGGCATTCCAAGAAATTACATCCCTGTTAGCCATTTTATTGAAGATATGGTACCCATCATTAGTTGATCTAAGTTTCATATACATTGCAACTAATGCATTACTGACCAAATCATCTGATTCGAAACCAAATTTGTGAGCACATGCATGGATGCTCTGACCATAACTCAGGTTACCCAAATCAGTCGCAGCACTAACAAGACTAGAGAGGGTAAACTCATTAGGCCTCATACCGGAATGCCTCATTACACGAAACAATTTGGCTGCTTCTTTCGTTAGACCTTGCTGATCAAGTACACTGATAACCGAACTCCATGCCACTATATCAGGATTTTTCATCGTCTTAAACACTTCAAGGGCATCATAAGCCACTCCACATTTTGAGTACATATTCACCAGACTACACCTAACAAAATCATCAACTTCACCTCCAACCTTGATCACTATTGAATGGACTGCCTGACCAACTCTAAAAGCACCAGAGCTAGCGATTCCCTTTAAAACAATAGACAATGTGTAATTACTAAAGGTCATTTCTGGATCTTCCATTTTGCAAAACAATCGTAAGACTGCCTCTCCATTTCCTGCCTGTGCATAACCAATAAGTAAAGTATTCCACAATACAACATTTTTTCCGGCATCATACAGAAAACATCATCCGCATATTCCATCTCCCCACATTTGGAGTACAGGTCAATTAAAGAGGAACCAATATAAACATCTGAATGTACGCCAATCTTAACCACCTCTGCATGCATTTGTTTCCCAAACTCTAAATCTGAAGACAGCGAGCAACCCTTCAAAACAGTGGCCAAAGTAAACTCATTTGGCCTCACATCCTCCCTCCTCATCCTACAGAACAACTCGACACTTTCCGCTCCATACCCTTGAGCTACAAAACCTGATATCAAAGTAGTCCACGACACCACGTCTTTCACTGGCATTTGCTCAAATACATGGCGTGAAAATTCTAACTCCCCGCATTTGGCATAGAAGTTGATCAAAGAAACCCATAGATGGGTATCAGGCTCAGTCCCACTTCAAATGATACAACCATGAATCACTTTACCTTCACTCAAACGCATTTCAGCTGCACAATCTCTCAGCATTCCGGAGTACCATTTAAGCTTATATTTCCAATTTAAACTTTCCGAACTGCCCCTCGGGCTTCTACTCCTTTTCATTCCCCTAACTGAACGTATTATCTTTTCTGGGCTTCTTCTATAACCAAACTCACAGTTGGGCTTTCCCGTAGTTCTTAGAGCAGCAGTAGAAAAGGAGGACCGAAATCCAAGCGAATACAAGATACAGTTTTTACTCGGGAAAAACGTCGAGCACCTTCTAGGCACTCCATGGAAAGTTGACAAGATGCCATTGATTACGGTTTGAGGTGAGTTTCGCATCTATACATATATATAAAAAAAAAACAAGTTAGTGTCTAAATAAGGTAAATTTCCGCCAAAAATCTGTCGCCAG
Organism: Rehmannia glutinosa; assembly: GCA_016081115.2. Taxonomy (NCBI): domain Eukaryota; kingdom Viridiplantae; phylum Streptophyta; class Magnoliopsida; order Lamiales; family Orobanchaceae; genus Rehmannia; species Rehmannia glutinosa. The sequence goes on from JABTTQ020000273.1 coordinate 252,034, forward strand.
ATATGGAAATTATGGTATATCAATTAAAAAATATGTCCAGCATTGAAAATACAAAAGCAATTTAATTTTAATTCATTTTTTTTATTTTGTATATCTGAAAATTTTTTTATTTCGGGATTGAAAATTATGTTAATGCTGAGGTTTGAACACCAAACCTCCAAACCTCCAGGCACACAATCATGTTGCCAACCATCATGCCAACTTAATTTCTATTAATATTTCCAAATGCATTTTTACTTAACATGGTAAAAATACTAAAACATTATCACTAAATTAAGTATAAATAATATTTGTTGTCACTGAAGAAACAATTATCGAGTTATGTTGCCTACTACCGAAAGAGTGAATCGGGTGGAATTTATTCCGTACACTCATCAAGCCCTCCATCAATAAGTATCTGCTCTTAACGAATCAGAAATGAGTGCATATGCACAAAAAACAAAAAGAAAATATGTAGATGTTCATTTGAAGAGCATTAGCATATCATATCATTATGAGACTCTTAAACCATGTTTTGAATACAACACTTGCATTACTGTCGAAATGTGGCAACCAAATGCTTGCAGAGTAGGGTGCCCATAATACGGTTAACTGGGCCGAATCGAACCAAAATCGAAATTTCGGTCTGCACGGCGACCGAATGAAAATTCCAGTTCAATTTCCGGTTTGACTTCAGTTTTTCAGTTAATCGAACCGAACAGAAAATGAAACTGTAATGTTTCATATATGCATATACATAATTTTTATATAATACTTTATACATAATTTTTGTTATTGTAATTTTTACTTTATTTTTTTACTCACCCAGACAAAAAGATAGTGACGGAAAAATACAATTATAATTTTATGTTTATATTAAAATGTGGTTACCCAGATCATAGAATCGAAAAACCGGTTATCAAGGTAGTCAAAGTGGTAAAGCACACCCGAGGCAACAAGGTCCTATATCGCCCGAGGCGCGAGGCGCCAAAAGAGTGCTCACCTGACTCGAGCAAGGCGCAAAATTTTGGAAATATTATCTATAGCACTATAATATTCTCAAATGATCAAAAACATAATCATTCAATATAAATTTAAACCATATGCACCAACAATGATATAAACATAACAATTTCATTAGCCAAACAACAAAAGCATCAAAAGAATTTTCCAGCTGCACTTGCACTTCCACTCTCCATATAAGAAAGATGAAAGAAGAAAAGATAGACGACAACATCGAAGAAACTTACCTTCACCATTGTTACTACCTCGTGACTCTTATCTACCTTAACGCCGCTCAGCAAACACTACAGAAAAAGGACGCCGTCCTTGAAAAATCAATCAAAAAAAATTCCTGTTTCTACTATATATGATGATAAATTCCTAAAGTCTAGGTTATTTTGTACCTCAATAAACAGCGGAAAGTTGTACCTCTTTTTTCCTCTGTTCTTGCTACGCTTTTTGAGCTGCTAGATCAAAGGCTATGGCGATTTCAGTTGTTGAATTGATTGGACCTTCTTCACACGTGATTTGGGGTTCGTAATAAAACCTGACTTTTGGGACGGGCCCGGGAGTGTGGACAAATGAAATACTTGGGCCCGAATTTGCTCAATTGGGCCTTAATTGACCCCATTGTTTCGTGATGGGTTTATATACATCACTAACAAAACCCTAAAACGAGATTATGAGATGGCAAAAACGATATCCCAACTGAATATGAGTAGGTGCCCAAGGCGAGCGACTTGCGCCTTTGGCGCTTTTTCTCCGCCTTGCTCGAGCAAGGCGCGCTGAGGGTGTTTGGCGCCTCGCCCAGTACGCCTAGGCGTAAAGGTGAGCGCCTTTAACTACACTGACGGTTATAACCAAACCGAACTGATTAATTAGGTTCAGAGTTCGATTTATGATTTTAACAAACCATTGTGATGAAATTTGGGCTCGTTTGGTTTGGCCTAATGAGCGTCTATATTTGTAAGATCCCTATTCACTAGATCAGAATTTCAATTTGATTCCCGATTTGGCTGAATGAACACCCTTATTTGAGAGATCCCTATACGCTATCTTCAAAATTCAATACACTAAAAAATCATAAAAGCAATGTCAACAGAATTTTCAACTGTAAATGCAAATTACTTATACATGCGAGTAGTTACATTAAGCTAGGTACGAGAAAAATGAGTCGAGCTCAACTCGAGCTTTCAAACTTTACATTCTCGAGCAATAATTAACATAGTACGATAAAAACAAAGCAAAAAAACTTTATCATGCAGCCTATTTACAAGCCTCCACAAATTCTTTCACTATTTTACCTCATAAAATAGTGAGCAAGAATCAGACTTATCATTAAAAAAAGTAAAGCTTATCATTAAAAAAAGTAAAGCATGTATAATGCGGTCTCGATAACCCTGAAACGCATACTACCAGCTAATAAATCATTTGCTTTAGCTAATAAACATATGCTCAAATACAATGATTATAAATCAAACCAAATCCTCCTTTAATTGGGACTCAAAAACCCACTGAATGTTCAATAATCAACAAAGACAAACACCCGTATACTTAGAGGGATAAATTCACTTTTGGTACTCAAAGTATTAGCGGTTTTCACTTTTGGTACCCGCTTTTTGGGGCTTATCATTATTAGTACCCAACGTTTTAAAATTCACTCATTTTTGGCACTTGCCGTTAGTCAACCGTTAAATACTAACGATTGACCAACTGTAGCTAGTTTCCACGGTTGCCGCATGCTACACGGCGTCTCCGGCGCCGACTCCGGCGACCCCAAGTGTCGTGCAATCACTCATTTTGAACGTATTTGCAAGCCCTATAATGCCCAATGGTCAATTTCATGATTTGAGTTCGCCTCCGATGCCAATTGACGATAATTCGAAAATACCAAAGTATATAATTTAAAGCCAAATTACATCCAAGATACTTTTCCAAATCCAAAATTGAGCATACCATCGTCTTCCTCATCTCAAGGCGCACAAAGTCCACTCCTCAATCGGTCCGATTTGGCCCCCGAACCAAAAACGCACAAAAGGGGATCTTAAAATCGATTTTCCAACTTTTAGGGGCCCGTATCTCCATGTTACCGGCCGAATTTGCCTCCGACCAAGAAGACAAAGTTGCTCAGAATAAAATTTTGAGTCAGAATTCACCACCCCCGTCCAATATTGCTCCAACTCCGGCCGGCAGGGCCGTATTTGAGGGTAGGCTCAGCATGCTCCTGCCTAGGGCCCCAAATTTTTGGGGGCCCAATTTTTTTTTTTTAATTCCTAGTAATAAACAACTCTGGGCCCAATTGATTTTCATCTTCAGCCCAAAATACCCAAACTGAAATTTCATCTTCAACCTATAACACCCAAACTCATACTAAGGCCCAAACTCTTCCAAACATTATCCAATTCACGTTAATGGTCAAATATTTTAATAATGTATTTGAAGACCATTATACCAAAATTCCTTTGGAAGAATGCATTGCTTTTGAAACACTGTAATTTTTTTTTCTGAAAAAAATAATGCCATATGTATCCAATATTATTTTTTAAGTTCTTTTCATTTGTATATAGAGTAAAGATTATTTTTAACATAAAATATGTACATACCTTTGACAAAGTAAGTGGTTCACATGCAAAATTTTCAGATAAATGAGGGACTAAAATATAATTACCACTTTTAAGAACCAACCCATCTTATCTTCTCATTGTTAGTCGTGACTTTCATGTTACTTACTTGGTTCTTTCCTCTAGCGGTCAAAGGCAGCGGACTGTGGTCAAAGGGCCCATTTTCAGAATCGCGCCTAGGGCCCTGTGAAGCACAGGTTCGGCCCTGCCGGCCGGTCAACCGTTAGTATTTAACGGTTGACTAACGGCAAGTGCCAAAAATGAGTGAATTTTGAAACGTTAGGTACTAATAATGATAAGCCCCAAAAAATGGGTACCAAAAGTGAAAACCGCTAATGCTTTAGGTACCAAAAGTAAATTTATCCCTATACTTAGAATGGTCTCCCAGAAAGGATACAAAATGAAGAAATAAGGAGAAAAATCGACAAAGAAAAAATGCCATAAAATTACCCTTTTTGCCGCTGTATGAATGAATGTGTAGATCTCTAGCACTTTTTCTGGAGTGAGATTGAGAGAAAGAGGTTTTTCAAGGTGGCAGAAAACAATCTCCCGAAGTTGGATCTTTGCACCTAATGCATTTGGTAACCGCTGGCCATGGGCCACCCCCGACAAAAAGCAACAATTTTTAATAATATTTTGAAAATATTATCGATGTAATAAAAAAATTTGTTTGTTTATATTTCTAGATGTATATTTTCATTTTCTAATTATTTATAAAAAATAGAATCACGTTTGTCAGTTTCCAATGGAATCGTTATTTATACTTTTTATTTTCACATAAAACAACATATCCAACCTGTAAATTCAATCTTAACAATGATTGATAAGTGATTTAGGAAATATGACAGTATATATGAGGATCAATCTTGTGGTCCAATAGTAGAGTCTTGTATTGTAAGAGTGATTAATCAGGGTTTAATTGATCATATAGGAGTGTGTGTGTGTCTCCTCCCCTATTATCCCCCAATTGTACTAAAGAAAAGGGATGGTATAGTTTGGTTTAGAAAGTAAACTCCACCACTATAAAATTCTCAAATTATTATATACATAAAATACTACTACAAAACTAGGTGGCAATCTCTGACACGAAACGAACCTGACTCGAAGTTACTGAGAGAAAATTAAACATGAACACGATAAATCCAAACTCGAACACAACTAACACGAATCTGACACGATGTTATTTATTTTGTGTGTTTTTGTTAGTATTTTTTGTAGTTATTTTGATTTCATTTCTATATTTTTTATAGTATATTTTTTTTTTTTTTGGATTTGGACTCTTCCAAGTTGTTAAGGTCTTTAGGTTATATAAGGAGAGTCTAGGCTTTAGATTTTCACACATTGGCGCTAGATATACAAAATTTGGATTGCTCTTTTTTCTCTTCTTCTCCTTCTCACGTTAGTTTTACGGTTTCTTTTGGGGATCTCCTTGCAACTTGAAAAACTGTAATTCTTCTCCATATTTATTTATCTATTTGATTTTCTTTTGATATTAATTGCTTCATGATGATGTTTGTGATTATTATCTATTGTTTTATTGAATTAATGAATTTCTCCATGACTAATTTCTTTGTTCTAGAGTTAGGATGATTTGATTCAAATAAACAAGTATGAGTATTGACTAATTAATTTGCTTTCTTGAATAAATTATTTTACTTGTTGATAAATTGTTTGGCCAACTCTTGATTATTTTGAGGGAGTAATTGAGATCGAGAGAAGATATTATTCCTGTACTAAATTTATTCAGGGGGTTAGATATGAATCAGAGATGTATTATCTAACCCTGTGCTTAGTGAAAATAGTAAATTATGTTGGGATAGCCCTAATATGTTAACACGTGAGTTATCAGATCTAGGCCTTATTTTTATATGTTTGTTATATTTATTAATCACATGATCAATTAGTTGATATTCTGTTTGCAAGTTTGATGAGATGAATCCAAAAATTCTAGACTTTTATCTCTATCTTTTTCGTCAAGTTTAATCGTGTTTAGTTTTAATTCATATTTTTACTTATTTTTCTGGTTAGCGTGTTTAGGATTTACTTTTTTGTTTATTATGAGACATAATTATTTGCTGGTTAAGTCTTCCTTGAGAGACGACTTGTGGTCAACTTGCTATCCTATATTGATCTTGTTCTCTTGCGATGATTGCTAGATTTATTTTAGGTGTTTAGCGGCCGAATAGTTATTGATTTGTATTAATATATGACAAATTATATTTTATTATTTTTTATGCATTTTAAACATAACCGAAAATTGACCCAAAACTAAACACGAACATGACTCGATGACCCGAATTGCCACCCTATACAAAACTACTCAACCAAAGTGTTATTAAAAATGGTGAAGACTGAAGATACAACAAGGATGACACTTTTAGTGCATGAGGTGTTTTATCAGCTGATGGTACTACAATCAATATTATTTACACGACAAAATCTAAAATTGTCTGACTTTTTGTCAAACTTAATTACATAGTTTTTTTTGAGGTGTTTTATCAGCTAATGGTACTACAATCAATATTATTTACACGACAAATTTTAAAATTGTCTGATTTTCTGTCAAAACTTTAATACATAGTTTTATTTGATTAGTTGTACAAGCTTTAATCAAACTAAACATGCATCCAGTTAACTAACCTATCTTTTTTCTCAATTTTATTATATTTTTCATTAGTAGAGCCTAATTCAACCCGAGCTTCAAATTTATCAAACAAAAAAAAAATGTGATTGGCTTGTTATAATAACGAATAAGCTCAAATGAGCTTTGAATATCAATCTCAAGTCAAGTGTATAATAACTTAGATTTGTTTTAAACTCAATTTAAATAAGGGGAAAAAAGCATGGCAATTGTGGCCATTTCATGCATATATTTAAATCCTTTTAAAATTTCTAGAAGATATGGAGGGCGAATTAATTTGACACCCTCTGTTGTGTAGTACGGAAGTGGATCAAAAGTACCTAATTGCAGCAAAAATTGAAACTAAAATATTAGATGATCACATACAGATTCATGTCTTTAAACCCAAAAATACCTAATTGCAGCAAAAACCGAAACTAAAATATTAGATGATCACAAACAGATTCATGTTGTCTTTAAACCCGACTTGCGATTTGTAATAATTATACCTTTTCTCCAGATGAGATTACACATTATATCTCAACGTGGACTGAAATGGGACATGCTCACATCCCTATATTAACCAGATTTTCACTAGAGAAAAGGGAGAGAAATCAATGATCCACTATGCTGTGGCAAGGAAAATGAGCTCCATTGGCGTAAACATGCCGCTTATCTAACAAGTCCAAAGAACGAATTCGACGCATTGCTATATGATCTCAGAAAGGATTTCTATGAAAGAAAAAACTACTGCCTACGATTTAGTTGAATTCTCAACACGATCACAATATGCCAGAGAAAGTTTTGATAAGAAACAGATTGAAAAGACAATGGCAGCATGTTTAACAAGCTTTAGTACAAAGTGATGACAACACTACCATAACAAATAAAAGTAGAGTGCAACCTAACCAGAGAACAATAAATATGAAAGACTTTAGCAAAGCAATGCGTAAATATTTTCTTGCTATTTTGACAAAGTGAGAACATATATAAAGATAGTATGAAGATGAGATAATAAACTGGATTTCATAAAAGTTGAAACGTACACGCTTGTATCCCTTGTATTAAGTTAGCCAATGAGATTATTTGAATAATAAACTCAAAGCCCATAAGGTGTTCGCCAAAAAAGCAAAAAATGTCCATAAGCTTTTATTTCGTCAACATCTGACTAGAGAAGACAATGAGAGTGAAGCCTTGCCGAATTAGCCCTCCAATGCTGATGCTCCAGATATAATCTCTATCAATTCCGTAGTAATGGATGCTTAATGAGTTCTGATAATGGACATAATGATAAATCAGATCGGTTAAGTCGCTGCTTCTAAATTTGTTATAGCAAAGCAAAGTCATGCTTCTAATCTTTCCACCATCCCATGACGCTTAAGAAATATCAGTAACATTGTTTAGATGCATGGATAAAGCTGGTCAAGGAATGTATGCATGTGTGCTCAGATAAATATAAGGGTTTATTGCAAACCTTTGTGGTTCAGTAATTTATTATTCAAAAAATCAAAAAAAAAAAGACGAACTTTCTTTCGAAATTACATCTATGCCCTTGACATTTGTTTATAATTTATAAATTGCATCCTCAAGAGTGTTATGTCAATACAAACCTCAAGGAGATGTGTAATACCTTAGGGGGATATTTGTAATTTTAAAAGTTAATTGGAGAGGTTTTATAATTAGTCTACACCTCAGGGATAGTTATTGTAATTTACCCTAAAGATAATAATTGTGATCAGAAATGTTAGAAACCTGTTGTAAGTAAGTGTGAGGTGATCAAGCATATCTCCAGCATTTCTACTGGAGCTATCCATAGCAGACATTCTAGCTCCCTACTCACTGCAATCATTTTCTAATACCGTATTGAACATAACCTGAAAAAAACAATAAAAGTATTAGTATCAGACAAAAATGAAGTAGAAAAACTAATCCGATGCTAGGTTTTCCAATCCAATATCAATCGTGGAGTCACAAGTCATAAAAGTAAAACCTACACAAGAGAACTGGAATTTTGTGAGATTCCAAAGCACTTCTGACTTTGTTTCACCACCTTCATTTTCATAAGAATCCAATTCTCCGAGTTCCCCCAGCTTCAGCTTCTCTCTCCACAACCTATATCAACATCACATGGAATTAGCATCCGAGTTTTATATAATTCACAAATGCGTTCATGTCGGTAAATTCCACTGATGCAATCAATACCTCTGGAGATAATACAGTTGAGGTTGCTGGCAAAAATGCGACCACAAATTGGAACTTGTTGTAAACGATCCTTAACGCACCATACTCTACATTCTTTAAGATTTCGTCTACAAGCACAACAACCTGCAAAGGACCAAAAGAATTTGAGAATCAGATGTAAAGACAGATTTTCAGAAGATAAAAACCGCATAGATATATTGCAGAAAAAAATTGAAACATATTTAGCAGACTTATAGTCTATTTTTGACATATTTACTTAGATGTCATATTTTTGACATCTTTTATTAAAACATATTTAGTAGACTTATAGTCTATTCTCAATAAAAAAAATTCTTATTTAAAAGATCGCTTTCAAATTTAGTGATATATAGAACAATCGATAAGATTTCTTTCTTTATTGTAGAATAATTTTCTGAGTCTGGTTCCATAACCATGACGTGTATCAGATTATATCCTTATTAGATCCATCCTTTTGTTTAAAGATTCCTCCATATCCAATATCAGATGCGTCAGTTTCAACTATTTAAAGTAACAATGGATTGGAAAGAGTTAGACAAGGAAGACTCTTTGTAGGTCCCAAGGGGTGTGAGTAAGATTTAGAAGAGGGGTTGAATAAACCTTACCAACTTTTCGATTTTAGTCATATTAAAACTATTACAGAGTTAACTCAAACAGCTGTGTCCTTGAGGTACAACTAAGTTGGTTATCCAGCAGAGTTAACCACTTAACAGACTCGATAGAGCTGTTGATAGAATAATTCAGCTGTTTAACCTGAACTTTAACTTGGCTGTGTTGGTTTTATCAGCGAAAGACTTAACACCCTTTGAATTGTTTTAAACATATTTTAACATTTTATTTTAACACTTGGTTATTAATCAGTTGGATAACAAGTATGAGTTTATCAGCAGATATTATGTAAGTATGCAGAAATGTAAATGTGCTGAAAAATAAATAACACAGTTAATTTTTCTAGAGGTTCGAAGATGGGGTAATTCTTCTAATCCTCTCTTCTCCAACTTCTGGAGGAATCCACTAAGTAACAGATCGTTTACAAAGTGGTGAAAGTCAGAGATGACCTTGGTCACACAATGGCTTCTCTTCCGACTCAGCTTCTTCACAGGGCAGCCTTGCTACTTCAGCTCACTTTCTCAAGCTCTTGGATTTGATCACGAAGCCCTCCAATAACTTGATACTGGTTCGACCTTGAACCTTCCTACAATCCTCCTTGGAAAGTAGACCCCTTTTGATTCTTCAAAAGTTTCCTCTTCAACAGATTTGAAATTGTCTTTCCTTCACAGCTTGTGTTGGATCGATTTTCTTCGAGTTTCAGGCTTGAGGATTAACTTGAATATTCTTGAGAGTATTTGCAGATTAATAGCTTGAATAATGCTTGCTTGTTCGTGGTTCAGGTAACCTCTTCTCAATAAATTCCTCAGCCTTTTATAGTAAACTTTTGAAATTTTGCCCGTTGAAGAGATAGGCTAATTTCAAAAGTCATTTGTGTTCGTTGGCTTGTCTTGTTTTAGTCCTTAATATTGACATTTCCTCGTATTTAATGTATTGCAACATTGCAGTGTTTTCGACACTTGGTGCAATGCTTCCCATTGGTTTGTTCCTTTTGCACACAATTGGAACTAACACTTTATCTCTGACAACTTTAACATGTTACCATTCTGAGTAACATTCTTGACTTTCATCAATGGATCTCATTCAATTGTCTTGACTTGACTGCAGTCTTTTATTCCCTAGGTGACTTAAGATAGCTTCCAATCCTTGGATGACTCATCTGTCACTTCAACTTGAGACTTGGCTTCTTGAGTTGACTTGACTGACTCTTCATACAGCTCATAGCTGATACACCTTCAGTCGAGTTCTTGATTTTCCTTCTTTGCCATACTCAGTTGTCTCGCAGCAGAGTCTTCACTTTAGTCTTCAGTTGACTTCTTGTATTTCCAGGCTTAGCTGACTTGACTCAGTTTTTCCAACCCTATCTATTACAATGTAAATTACAAGGAAAATAGGTTGCCAACTTTCTAGTTTAAGTTTTACATGGTATCATCAAAATCTACAAGATAAATTTTCCTAACACTCTTGACTCTTTCTTTTATCCTTTTTACTGCATTAGTATGATTATTAGTCCAATGTTCAGGACTATTTTAAGCCTTTGAAATAGGATCTTGCAATCAAAAGACAATTCTTTATAGAAGTCTTTAACATAATTTAGACTTCCCAAAAATCTTTGCAACTGATTTTTATCAGTTATTTCATCATGGAATTTCTCAGCAAATTTTATTGCTCGTTATATTGGATGTGTGGATCCATTTTCAATATAATGTCCTAAAAATTTTATTTTTGTTAAAAATAATTTTTTTGCAGACACTGCTAATCCAGTTTTTTTTAATAATATAAATAAAAGTTTCAAGATGTTTAGAACATTGTCTATATTTTTGAGATTATTAAAACATCATTGATATATACTATTGTAAAATCAGTATAAGGATTAAATATATCATTCATAATATGTTGAAATTCCGAAGGAGCATTCTTCAATTCAAAAGGCATAACATTTCATTCGTAATATCCAAATGGAACAGTAAAAGCTATTTTATAGCGATCTTCTTCCTTAAGAAGTATCTGCCAATATCCAGATGTAATATCAAACCTTTAAAATATTTCTGCTTCATATAACTTATTAAGCAAATCTTTTTTTATTAGGGATTGAATATATTACCCATCTTAGCATTTTATTAAGTGGTTTGTAATTAATAACCAATCTTGAAGCTATCATTTCAATTTCTGCAGAATTTTCTATATAAACTCCAAAGACTTTTGCTTAGTCTAATTAGACCCTTTTCAAGTAATTCTTGAAATTCCTTTTTACAAAGCTCAAGATATCTTTGATTCATAGCAATAGGACTTGCTTTTGTAGGAATAGTTTTCTCATCAAAAACAGGTTCATATGGTAAGTAAACCATATGTTGTTTTCTATTCCAAAAAATATTTGGTATTTCAGCACATATTTCTTTAAATATTTTGTTTTTAATACATTTTATTTTTTCTTGGATCTTTTGTGATTCTAGAGTTATTTTGTAAAGTTTTGATAGAAATTTATTCTTGTAAATGGCATGTAAAATTTTTCTTTCTTTTGAATAATATTTAAAAGAGAGTTAATAAAATGAGTCTTTAGTGGTAAAGAAAATGGAAAAAATAATTCATGTCCCTCTACTTGAGTTGTGATGACATTATTATCAATTCCTTTTATAGGAAATAATTTTTGGAAAATGGTGTTCCTAAAATTACATAAGTAGAAAGATTTTTAACCATAATAAAAGTAGTTGGTAAACAAATTCGGCATTGAGAAGGAATGACGCTTTCAGAGGCGAAAGGCTATGGAGAGATACCGTCTTTGATCCATGGATCTCCGATCGGGAAACCGTATCCAAGCTCCGTGGCTAGTATGCGCTCTTTGGACTTTTCAAACTTAGCGAACTGAAACATCTGAGTAGCTAAAGGACGGGAAATCAACCGAGACCCCAATAGTAGCGGCGAGCGAGAGGGGTCCTAGATGAAGTCAAACTAGACCTTGCGCGGTTCGAGTGGTCCCGTCACATGCACGAACAAGCTGTAGTGAGGAGCAAATTAGGAAGGGTAAAAATAAAACTGCCTAGCTGTACTTAATGTGAAAATATTCCATTTTGTTTTCCACATAATTACAAGTAACTACATCAGATAGTTTATAATTAACTATCAGGGGTTGTCTATTAGCAACAATAATTATTTGGGTAGTTTTTGAATAATACCATTAGGTATTGAGGAGGTCTTATGTGAAACCGTCTCATGGATCTAAATTTATGAGACAGATCCTAAACACATATAAAAATATGGATTATTTTTATGGGTATGAGTTTGGGTCTAAATTCTTTTTAAATATAGGATTCGTCTCATGAATTAGATTCATGAAACCGTCTCACACAAGCCTTTGTGTTAGGTATAATTCCTTCAGACATACAATTTACATATGCTCCTGAATCCAACAAGGCTTATTGTTAAAGAAAATTATTTGTTAACAATTATGGTAATTTTAGTATACTATTTTTGAAATATTTGCTTGTCAATTTTATTAACCCATACTAGATTTTTGGAAGTAATAGAAGAAATTTGGTTTATTTTTTCTTGAGATTTTATCTCTTCATTATCTTCTTCTTCTTATGAAGATGTATCATTGATCCATTATTCTTTATTAGAAGTAGTAGGAATATTTTCTATTTTCTTTTTAAGTATATATAATGTTAGATAAATGTTTTTATCGTAATTTTGATGATTTCATTTAATTGAGTTTTTCACCAAAATAATGTCCCCAAATATTATCCAAATACTCCTAATCGATTTAAAATATTTTTACTAATTTTTCGGAGTATTTCTTGAAGTTTATGTTTGACAAAAATCGGACAACTCCTCTATTTTGAGGTCATATGGTCGCCCTATAGGGCAATCCGTACCTGAACGTGTTTAAAACTTGAAAACAGAGAACATGTTGAGAGAGGTCAATCGGTGTCTGAAAGTTGAAAATTGCTCAAAAATATTTCTGGCTCAGTTTTTGAAGAGGCCAACCGGTCCAGGTCAAGGGCGACCGGTCGAACCCATGGTCGACCAGTTCAAGGCCTTGTTTTTCAAGCGTGTTTTAATTTTTAATGTATTTTTCATATTAGAGGTCGACTGGTCGACCTAAGATTTAATCAGCAAACTATCTAGTTGCATAGCAGACAACTTTTCATGAAATTGTGAGATTTATTTCTAACAGTTATATTCTACATTTATTGTGCAATTTTTTTTACAGATTTCAATCTCCAAGCAGGAGCCTATTGCTAGGTTTCGAATCTAAGAGCTCTCCTAGAAATAGTTGAAAGCTTGAAGCAACACAAAACAACAACACAGTACAACACAACAAGAAATTCTGCAAATTTGTCTAAGTCTTTATTTCCAACATTCTTGTTGTAATAACCTATGCTTATCACTTTCACATCTTGCTTATTAGGCTTTATTTCTTGATTACACTTGCACTTTTGAGTTGTAACATTTCATTTAAAGTGTAATCTTGATTGTATTTGTAATATCATCCAAAACAAGAAATCCTTGTTAGTGTTCTTTTGGCAAGAACACGTTTGGTTGATTTTGATTGAAAAGCTTGTTGCTTTTCGTGTTGAAGAGTTTGGTGCTCTTCGCGGTGTTGAAGGGTTTTGGTGCTCTTCGACGTGAAGAAGAGTTTGGTGCTCTTCGAGTTGGAAGATTGTGGTGATCTTCATAGGTGATGTTGTAAAAAGAGTTTGGTGCTCTTCAAGGTAAAGATTGTAATAGTTTGGCGTCTATTAATAAACTTTTTCCTTTTCAAAATCCACTTCGGATATACCGGGGTGGTATAAGATTAGGCCCTAAGTGAGTTGAACTTAAAATCAACGCGTGTTGTTTACTTTCCTGCATTTACATTCTTGCTATCATTTCTTCATTCGAAAAAGAGGGCGAAAATTGGAAAATTGGGATAACCTATTCACCCCATCTAGATTATCGTAGCCACTTGAAATGGTATCAAAGCCAAACTCTTTGGCAATATTGTTTTTCATTGCGAGTAAAGTGGAAAGATCCATGGCTACGAGTGAAAGCTACCTCACCAATGGCGCCTCCACCAACCAGCCACCTCTATTCGACGCCAATAATTGTGCTTTTTTGAAAGACCGAATGGAGTGCTTTCTATAAGAGTGCGGGTTCGATATTTGGGACACAATTATAAATGGGGTATCCATCCCGATGAAGAAAAAGGAAGACGAAACTCAAATCCCTAAAGCCCTCAAGGAGTTCGATGATGAAGACAAGAAAATATTCCCCTTAAATGGTAAAGCTCTTAACATTCTTCATTGTTCTCTTACCACTACAAAGTATAATCATATTGGAGGTATTCGATCTGCTCATGATGTATGGGAAAAATTGGAAGTTATCAATGAAGGCACAAAGAAAGTGAAACAACCTCGAAAGACCATGTTGATCGAAGAGTTCGAAAGTTTCACTATCAATGATGGAGAAAATATTTCTAAATTTCAATAAGTTTATTGGAAATCTTCTCATCTATGAAATATATACAAATGAAAGGAGTAATTTAAAAGCATCTACTTCTCAACCGGATATAATATCAAATCCAAAAACATGGAATGCGCTTCTTGCAACATCCGATGATGAGAATGCCGAGCAATGTCTAATGGGCATTGATGAAGATAATGAGGTACGCTCTAACACTTCTATCTCCTTTATTAATGAATTGTAAGATGATTATGATGAACTTCAAAATGAATTCTAAAGCATGCTTTTTAAATACAAAATTTTGAAAAAGGAATTCAACACTTTGAAAGATGAAAATGATAGTTTACTTATTTCATATGAATCACTTTCTTGTGCTCATACTACTACACTTGATAATGTTAGAAACCTTGAAAAAGAAAATGAAATTCTCACCAAGGATATTGATTGCATGAAAAAGGATATGGTGCTCAAATTTGAGTTTATCAAGATTTTGCGCTTCTTAATTGCCATCACCTTTTCCGAACATGACCCGGGGAGAGCATTTAAAACTTTGGTGACTTTGTCTTCTTCGGATATGATTTTCCCAAGTGCCACAAGAGTATTGACTATGTTGTCCAGCCTTTTCACCATCTTTGAAATATTTTCTCCATCAAGCATAATGAAGTTTTCAAAGTCTTTAATAAGCATGGCTTTTCTTGCTTGTTTGACTTTCTTTGTACCCTTATAGATGGTTTCCAATTTTTCCCAAACTTCATGTGCTGACCTTATTCCTCTTATGCGATTATATTCGGTGGAGCTAAGAGAACAATGTAAAATATTCAAATCAGAGAATGACATCTTGTCGTTTTCATCGAATTCTTTGAAACTCTTGAGAACCAAAGAGCCATCCTCCAATTTCTTTGTTGGTTGTACAATCCCTTCAATGACCGCATTCCATATATCGAACCCGCATCTTTGTAAGAAGCACTCCATTCGGTCTTTCCAAAAGGCATAGTTGTTGGCATCGAATAGTGGTGGCTTGTTGGTGGAGGCGCCAGTGGTGAGGTAGCTTTCCTTCGTAGCCATATATATCCTCTTTACTCGCAAAGATTAAACGAGTTTGCCAAAGAGTTTGGCTTTGATACCACTTGTTAGTCCAAGTGGCTACGATAATCTAAGGGGGGTGAATAGATTATGCCAATTTTTCCAATTTGGCCCTCTTTTTCGAATGTAGAAATGATAGCAAGAATGTAAGTGTGGGAAAATAAACAACACGCATTGATTTATAGAAGTTCAACCCACCTAGGGCGTACTTTCTACCACACCGATATATCCGAAGTGGATTTCAAAAAAAAAAAAAAAATTATTAATAGCACCAAACTATTACATCTTCACCTTTGAAGAGCACCACACTCTTCTTACAACACCAACAAGAAGATAACCACAATCTTCTTACACCTATGAATAGTACCACACTCTTCAACACCTAAAATCACCCAAGTGTGCCGTTACCACAGAACACTAACAAGGTTATCTTGCTTTGGATAATAGAAACAAATTCAAGATTACAACTCGATAATGAAGTATACAACTTTGAAGTACAAGTGTAATCAAGAATAAAGTCTAGTTGATCGCGATTTTCTTTCCGCAAGCGTACGGTGTCAAGTTTTAGTATAGGTTTTGAAAGTAGGGTTATCGTCTCCACAGGGATTGTTATCGAATTTTATACTAAGTACTATAATTAAAATAGCTTAATTCTATCTAGAAATCGGAAAGAGATGAAGATTTATTAAACTAAAAATAAACTAAAATTAAACTAAGAATTGGTTCAGACAAATTATCAAACACGTAGAAGATGAATTCTAGAGGGTTGATTTCACCTAGTTATCCCCTATGTTCTCAATCCAGTTTATTAATCACAAATTATCAATCTATAAGCCAATATTCCTACCGTTTATCACTTCCTCTCTCGAGTGCCAAGTGATTCTAGGTTCCAATCTGATTTCGATATCTCTATAAAAATCATAAATTAAACCCTAACACGCTCAATGAATATTCTATCACAGGCTTCAAAAGATTCATAAACCTCTCGGTTCTATGAAACCCTAGGTTGTGCTATTCTATGGCCAGGCGTTCAATTACATCTCTCGAGTGTCAAATCAAACACGCCAAACAATCTAAATTATTGATCAGATAATCCAGATGCAATCAAATCAAAAAGCACAAATAGATTAATAAACATGCGATTTTCATAAACTGGAAATCAAAACATAGATTCAAACGTAAGTTACATCAATCCCCTTGAAAAATAGGTTTAGCTCATAATAGATGTACAAAAACTCATGAAGAAGTAATTATACATCGATAGGGTTCAACAAAGATGCTAGAAAAATAATTTGAAATGATTAAGGAATGAATCTTCTCTGTTTCCAGAAGGTAGATGCCTTCGAATCTCGAACCGAACTCTTTCTCCTTGCTCAAAATCGTCCCTTGTGCTCTCCAAAATGTCCAACCCCTTGTTTGTACGTCCCCTTGTTCTATTTATAGGCTTGAAACCCTAAAAATTCCGTCCAAAAAGCCCACGAAATAAAAGGCCCAACGTTAAAGTTTTGTCGAAAGCGCATTATGGCTGAATTTGAATGGTCTTGTGCCAGCCGCGCCGTGTATTGACCTCGCTTCGACGCCGGCAAAGCTTGGCTAAGATGGCGCGCTACAGCGCTGATACTCTCGTCGTCTATTTCTGCTGTGATGTGCGCTGCAGTTTCTTCCGTTAAGCCGCGCAGCACTTGGACTCGAACGCTGCTATTTAATCAAGGCTGCAGAGCCTCTTGACTTAGCCAGTAGCGCTTCTTCCTTCCATTCGCGCCACAGACTAATTTTGACCCGTTGCGGCGCTGGGGTTTTTAGCGGCAAGACTCGATCTTACTCAATATTTTTCCATTTTTCCACTTCTAAAATGCGATCTTCACTGTCCAAACACGTTTTTCATCGTTTTTAATCAATTTCGGCATCCAAGACCTGTCCCGACTCTCAAACGACAACTAATGACACAAACTCGACTCAAACGACGCTAAAATACTCGAAAACCCCGCAAAATCCTAGTCTAGAATACTCAATACATTGGTATAAAAACCAACTTAACAAATACCCCCAAACTTAGATGTTTGCTTGTCCTCAAGCAATTACATACTCTAAAAAACGACTAACAAGAAGAACACAAAAATGAAAAGACTGACTCAACAACCCAACTGCGAAACTTCACAACCAAACTCATTCGTCAAATTTCGTTTTACTATTATTCAAGCATGTATTTTCACAAAGTGATCATGAAGGTGGAATGTTCATGCCAACTATGTTTTCATTATCCAGATAGACTCACGCAATCAAGTGTTTTCAAAATGATCCACTTTTTGAATATGGAGATGAGATGCTTACCAGGACTCCACAGCTTGTCTTTCACACTAATCTCCACTAATGTAGGCTAATATAACACAAGGATCAATAGGACTTTTAAAGCTTGTAATGTGGGCTTAGGGTAAGATAGGAAAATATAGGATTAAGTAGCTCAAATCACCCAAACACACAATTATCAATTCGAATCATCAATTAGCAACTACCTTTCACTTTTTGACATCCCCAATGTTTATGAACCTTCAATCCCGCTGATTTTTCTCATTCATTTTTTTTTCTTTTTCTCTTTTTTTTTTCGGAACCCCCAAACTTATTCTTTTGCGTACATGGGGTTTCATATTTTCTTTTCTCGGGCAATTTCATTCAATTAAATACACACCCTTCTCATCATACCCTCATCAACCTTCAACATTTTTCTATACTTTGTGTGTATGCGTGATGGGTAATTAGGATTTTCACATTTAGGCTCTGGGTATTCGATTGGTTGCCAAAGAAACGGGTTTATACGGCTCAAAGGGGGACACTAGGGAAAATATAATATAAGGGTAGGCAATTTTAGGCTCTGGCTTGTTCAAAGATGGCCTACATCACTTCCTTAATGTTACTTCACCTAGGATTTCGCCTCGACTAGTGATCAGACAAGTTCTAGAATCCGGTGGGATCACAAAGGAACCACTCAATCGCATAATTCATCCCCAAATAAATCAACAAATAAGTTAAGCACATAGATGGAATTAATGGAAAGAAGATTAAATCACAGTTTAAACACATGCTCTCTTGACCGTTAAATTCATATTCGACAAATTCACTTAGTCATGCAGTTTCACAATTTTACAAACGCCCCGACTCGACTCTAGACTCTTTTTTTTTTGTTTTTTTTTTCGTTTTTTTTACTCAAGACACGACTCGATGAATAAAAATAGATCGCACCCCCCAAACTTAAAACGACATTGTCCCCAATGGAGAGGTGAAAAAAAGGACTTTCCTGGTAGCCGAGGAGCGAAGGCTCCTTAAGTCTTGTGGTACTACTACGTGTAGGAGGTGTCTCGTATACGCTCACAATGCATCCTAGCGCACAAACCCGTGGGTGTTGTATGCCTCCGAGGTGTGGTCTAGTTCCTCCCCTTCACCTGGCAGCGATTTTTTTTTTGACTTTGCATCTTTGTAACCTAGCAAGGTAAACAAGAAAACAAAACTCGTGGAACCATGGAATTCAGTTATGGGTGAGAAATCGAAAATCAAAGCACATACATAATGCACCCAAGTAGAAAATATAGTGCCATGTCAAAAAGATAAGCATAGATATGCAAGATAGCACTAAACAATGTGAAATTGTCATTGGGGCATTTTATCAAACACCTCATATGCATGAATTGGGGCAAAGATAGTGAATGCAATGGATAACTCAATTTAATCCCAAATATCAACACCAAGCCTAAGTCTAACACGATCAACCAATCCACAAACCACAATTCAACAACAATTATCCTAGCACTTCTACAATCCAATCACACAAAAAATCATAAGAAGGGGAAAATCATGGGGTGGGGTTTGGAAAGTTGCAAACTTACCAAATAATAAATGGATGAGATGAAGATGGTGTGTGTGGTGTTAGAGTGCTCCTTTGTGAAAATGGAGTGAGATATGTGGGATTTGCACAAATAAGAGGGGTGGGGTGTGATGAAACTTACTACTCCTAAGAATGCAAAAATTCAGAAAAAACAAAAACAACTACTAAACTAAATTAAAACTAAGAAAGCAATAAAGGGGCTTGGGTTGCCTCCCAAGAAGCGCTAAGTTTACAGTCTTCAGCTAGACTATGTCAGATTATCCTCAAGTTGGGGCTCCAATAGGCATGTTATCCACATTGCCCTTAGAAACTTCCCAACCTCCAATGTCTTGATTATATTCCCAACCATCCGCTACCATTATTTATGTCGATTTTAGCTTGTTGGTTGGATGGATGGTGAATACAACTTTTCCCGATTTGCCCGCAATGTTAGCTCTCCCGTTTCTACATCGATCAAAGCCCGTGTTGTAGCTAAAAACGGTCGCCCAAATATGATGGGTACTTTCTTGTCCTCATTCGCGTCCAACACTACAAAATCCATAGGAAAAACAAATTTATTAATTCTTACCAATACGTCTTCAATGATTCCCCATGGATAGGCGATGGATCGATCAAGAACCGCAAAGTGATATCGACGCTTCACCTCCCCAAGCCCAAACTTAGTCACATCGAAAAGAGAAATAAGGTTCACACCGGACCCAAGATCACAAAGTGATTTCTCAAAGAAAACTCCTCCAATAGTACAAGGAATAGTGAAACTCCCTGGATCCTTCATTTTTCGAGGTAGTTTACTCGACTATTGCACTACACTCCTCTGTCAAATAGACAGTCCTCAAAATCTTCCAACTTTATTTTCGATTCCACTGGTTTCGCATAAATAGGTGATTCTTCGGGGCCAGGCTGAATTTTAGCTTCCTTTTTCACGAATCGCATTACAATGTTCTCTCGGATTAACCTCTGTATCACTCGGGAACTTCCCCTTCACGCAATGAATTCACGGGTGTAGCCAACTGACCAATTTGTGTCTCGATCGACCTAATATGCATCTCCATTGTGCTCATCTTATTATTCAAACCATCAATCTGCGCCTCACTCCTATTCATTCTATTCCCAGTCTCTCCGATGAATGAGCCGAGCATCTCTTCAAGCGACTGCTTCTTTTCACCTCCGAGTGCATTGGAACTGGATGGGTTTGGATAACCCGGAGGTGGATTCAATATGTTCCTATTGTTGTTGTAAGAGAGATTCTCATGATTGCGAAGTCCCGGGTGGTAGTGAGTTGGTAGTGAATTACCTCTATTATCAAAATCCTGGTTATTCACATAATTGACTTGCTCGGCCTCGTGAGTGGCGGCTGCATGACTGGCTGCGGGTGGGAGCACAGTTTGTTGTGGTGTGCCGCCGGTATTCATGATTGCTAATTGCTTTGTCAGACTCGAGATTTGAGCTTCCAAAGCTGACATTGTATCAAGCTCAAGAACACCGCAGAATCGGCTTTGGCACGATCTCGGAAGGCCATTGATAGCTGTTTGTGGCCATTTCTTCAAGTAGAAGTAAGGCCTCAGTCGGTGTTTTAGCCATCAATGTACCTCCTGATGCCGCATCTAGTATCGTCCTCATATGCCCATTCAACCCATTATAAAAATACTGAACTCTCTGCCAGTCTGCATAGCCATGCTGTGGGCATCTCCGCAACATATCTTTAAATCGCTCCTAAGCTTCGTATAACGACTCAAAATCAATCTGTTGGAATTGGGCTATCTCGCTCTTCAGTTGGAGTGTCTTGCTGGGAGGGAAATATTTTGCTAAGAATGTTTGAGTCAGATCATCCCAGCTCGTAATACTCCTAGGGGCGAATGTCTGTAACCACTGCCTGGCCTTATCCCGGAGTGAAAACCGGAAAAGCCTCAATCAAATGGCCTCATCAGTTACACCATTCATCTTGATGGTGTCGTAAATTTCCAAGAATGTGGCCAGATGTGTATTCGGATCATCCACCGGACTCCCCCCAAACTGATTCTGCTGAACCATGCTTATGAGGCCTGGTTTCAATTCAAAATTATTCGCATTTATGGGTTGGCGCACAATTCCAGAGTAGTTGTGGTTCATGGCTGGTCAGAAATAATCCCGGATTGCCCTTTCTGGTGTCTCAGGCTGTGGTGGCATATTCACGACCCGATTTCCATTATTCTCATTGTCTACACCATCTGCCATTGCTCGATTCTGTGCTCGCTTTGTTGCTCTGATTGCTCGAAGTGTCCGTTCAATCTCTGGATCAAAAGGAAGCAAATTAGTATTTTCAGAATCTCGCATAAACAAATAAATCAATGAGAAATACGAAATTATGATTCCTAAACTAGTCTAGATTAGTATTAAGACTACTTGGTAATAGTATTAGTTTAAAATAGGATAAAACAATCCCCGACAACGGCGCCAAAAACTTGATCGCGATTTTCTTTTCGCAAGCGTACGGTGTCAAGTTTTAGTATAGGTTTTGAAAGTAGGGTTATCGTCTCCACAGGGATTGTTATCGAATTTTATACTAAGTACTATAGTTAAAATAGCTTAATTCTATCTAGAAATCGGAAAGAGATGAAGATTTACTAAACTAAAAATAAACTAAAATTAAACTAAGAATTGGTTCAGACAAATTATCAAACACGTAGAAGATGAATTCTAGAGGGTTGATTTCACCTAGTTATCCCCTATGTTCTCAATCCAGTTTATTAATCACAAATTATCAATCTATAAGCCAATGTTCCTACCGTTTATCACTTCCTCTCTCGAGTGCCAAGTGATTCTAGGTTCCAATTTCTGATTTCGATGTCTCTATAAAAATCATAAATTAAACCCTAACACGCTCAATGAATATTCTATCACAGGCTTCAAAAGATTCATAAACCTCTCGGTTCTATGAAACCCTAGGTTGTGCTATTCTATGGCCAGGCGTTCAATTACCTCACGCGAGTGTCAAATCAAACACGCCAAACAATCTAAATTATTGATCAGATAATCCAGATGCAATCAAATCAAACATCACAAATGGATTAATAAACATGCGATTTTCATAAACTGGAAATCAAAACATAGATTCAAACGTAAGTTACATCAATCCCCTAGAAAAATAGGTTTAGCTCATAATAGATGTACAAAAACTCATGAAGAAGTAATTATACATCGATAGGGTTCAACAAATATGCTAGAAAAATAATTTGGAATGATTAAGGAAGGAATCTTTCTGTTTCGGAAGGTAGATGCCTTGAATCTCGTCCCGAACTCTTTCTCCTTGCTCAAAATCGTCCCTTGTGCTCTCCAAAATGTCCAACCCCTTGTTTGTACGTCCCTTGTTCTATTTATAGGCTTGAAACCCTAAAAATTCCGTCCAAAAAGCCCACGAAATAAAATGCCCAACATTCAGTTTTATCGAGCGTTGACTGCAATGCTTTTGAATGGTCTTGTCACGCCCCGTATTGACCCCTGCTTCCGGACGCGCTACTTTGATACTTTCGCTCTCGATGTTGTATGTCTTGGCTGCCTTCCTTAGTGCAGCTGCAGTCACACTTGGACTTGAACAAGTATTTATGAATTGGGCGCGCAACCTTGACTTCAGCGCAGCGCCCATTTCCTCGTGCGCCAGATTAATTTTGACCCCGTTTGCGCGCTGGGGTTTTTTTGCCGCGGCGATCGATCTTACTCAATATTTTTCCATTTTTCCATTTCTAAAATGCGATCTTCACTTTGTCCAAACACGTTTTCATCGTTTTTAATCAATTTCGGCATCCAAGACTGTCCGACTCTCAAACGACAACTAATGACACAAACTTGACTCAAACGATGCTAAAATACTCGAAAACCCCGCAAAATCCTAGTCTAGAATACTCAATACATTGGTATAAAAACCAACTTAACACTAGTACTAAAAATGTGTAAGTGAAAGACTTAGGCTAAATATAACAAGAATATGAAAGTGAAAAACAAGAGTTTTGCTTGTGTTTGTATTGCTTGTGTTGTTGTATCTTGTTGCTTAAATCTTTCATCAATTTATAGGAGAGGTCTTCAATTTGATTTTCAGACATAGGCTCCTCCATGAAGATTGAAATCTACAAAAAAAAATGCAAATTAAATCAAGATTATAGCTACTAGGAATCAATCCCTTAGAATCATGAAAAGTTGTCTGCTGCTCAACTGATAGTTTGCTGATAAAACTTGAGGTCGACCGTTTGAACAGAAATAAAGATTTTGAAATAAAACTCAGAAAATAGCCTGTTAGACCGGTCCAAGGGGGTTGGACTGGTCGACAACCTGTTCGACTGTTCGACCCCCTTGGGGACCAGTCCAACCTCTTCAAAAATCAATACAGAGAGGTTTTGTGAAAATCGAAAGCTTGGTCGACCGGGTCGACCACCTGGTCGACCTGTTGACCCCTTGAGAGTTTTCGTATATCTCGTTTTTATTTTAGAAACCAAACTTTCAGGCACGGGTTGCCCTAGGGCGATCGATTGAACACGAGACATAAGTGTTATCCAATTTTTGTCAAAAATAAACTTCAAGAAATACTCCAAAAAATTAGTAAAAATATTTTAAATCGATTTGGAGTAATGGACAACATTTAGTGACATTGTTTTGGTGAAAAACTCATTAAATAAAATCATCAAAATTACAATAAAAACATTTATCTAACAACAAGTTGACCACAAGTCATCTCTCAAGGAAGACTTAGCTGGCAAATAATTATGTCTCACAATAAACAAAAAAGTAAATCCTAAACATGCTAACCAGATTTATGATTTTAATAAACTAAAGAAAAACAAGTAAAAAGACAAATTAAAACTAAACACGATTAAACTTGATGAAAAAGATATAGATAAAAGTCTAGAATTTCGGATTCATCTCATCAAACTTGCAAATAGAATCAACTAATTGATCATGTAGTTAATAAATATAACAAACATGTAACAATAAGGCCTAGATCTGATAAGTCACAATATTCATAGATTAGGGCTATCCCAACATAATTTGCTATTTTCACTAAGCCCATAGTTAGATAATACATCTCTGATTCATATCTAACCCCCTGAATAAATTTAGTTTAGGAATAACATCTTCTCTCAATCTCAATTACTCCCTTAATACAACCAAGCGTTGGTCAAATAATTAATCAACAAGTAAAGCAATTTATTGAAGAAATTAAGTCAATTAGTCATTATTCATGCTTCTTTATTTGAATCAAATCATCCTAACCCTAGAACAAATAAATTAGCTCATGGAGAAATTCATCAATTCAATTAAACAAGAGATAATAATCACAAACACCATCACGAAGAAATTAATATCAAAAGAAAATCAAATAAATAAATAAAGGTATAGAAGAATTACACATTTTCAAGTTGCAAGGAGATCCCCCAAAACAAACCCTAATACTAACGTGAAGAAGGAGAAAAAGAGAAAAAAAAAAGCAATCTAAATTTTGTATCTAGCTTGAATGTGTGAAAATCTAAAGCCTAGACTCCCATTATATAGCCCCAAGGCCCTAACTATGTTCGTTCGGCCAAACCGAACCTAACTGAACCAAAATCCCAAACCGAAACCGAATCGTATTTATTAATTTCGGTTCGGGAAATCTTGGTTTTACGGTTAAAACCGAACCGACCGAAATATTTAGAAAAAAAAAAATTATTCAGTAATCTAATGCATGTACACTAAAATATTTTTAGAAAAAAAGTTGTATTGATAATATAATGCATGTACAAAATGCATAATGACCAACCATATTCATTTGATAGGTGATAAAAAGCTACCCATCACATAATGCATTTTCGCTAAATTCAAGCTGACCAAAAAGCACTTTTGAAAAGCTTTTTGCAAATATGTTCCAATCTGACATTTAAAAAAAAAGGGACTGAGGGTAAGTTTAAAAGAAAAAAAAAAGTGAGAAAGGCGAGAGAGAGAGAGGTGACTATTCTCTGTTGTCTGCTCACTGAGACTGAGGGAAAGTTTAAAAAAAAGTGTTTTTTTTGTGTTATTTTCAGCCCTCAGTTGTCGATCTTATAGAAGGAAAAATTGCTTTTTTTTATGAGAGTTGCTATTCAAGTTAGCAACTTATGATATATATAAAAAAAATTCTAAAAATATTTCGGTTTTTCGGCCGATCGGTTAACCGGCCTTCCAAAACCGAACCGAACCGAAAACCAAAACTCTGAAAAAATAAAAACCGAAAACCGAACCGAAATTTTCGATTCGAACCGAATTTTCGGTTCCGGTTCGGCTCGGCCAGTTAACCGGACTGTGCACACCCCTAGCCCTAACAACTTGGAAGAGTCCAAATCCAAAAACACAAAATATATTATGCAAAATATAGAAATAAAATCAAAATACTAACAAAACACAAAAAACTATAACATTGTGTCATATTCGTGTTAGTTGTGTTCGAGTTCGGATTTATCGTGTTCATGTTCAATTTTCTCTCAGTAACTTCGAGTCGGGTTCGTCTCGTGTCAGAGATTGCCACCCCTAGTTTTGTAGTAGTATATTATTCCCACTCCCTCAATCTCTCTCTTTTTATGTATTTTTTTCTTCTCTCACTCTTTCCTCCTTGGTTGTTTCCCACATTTCTTCTTCTTCTTTTTTTCTTCTCTTTCTTTTCCCTTTCTCTTCTCTTCCAGCCGACCTCTCTCAACACCCTCCTCCATATCACTTTCTGCCATCTTTTACTCCCACACACACACAACCCTTACCCTTACACTTCATACCATCTCCACTGGACATCACCACAGACGCAACGGCGAATGGAGGAAGAAGGACAATAATAGTTTTCGGTCTGCGATGGTGAATGGCAGTCGAGAAGGCGTACATGCTATCATTTCTATCCTATTTTCTTAGGTGGTACTCACACTCTTAGAACTCATTACATTAGCCTAGAGGTCCTGGGATCGAGTGTGGGGAAAGGCATGAAAACCACTTCTAAGGGTGGAAAGTCCGTGAGTGGTGATACGGATGAAAAGCCCAAAGGAAAAAGTTAAAGAAAGAAAAGCAAATTTGGGATAGCCCTCGGTCGTTACAGCTTAACTCTTTGAAGTATTTGGGGCAGCTTCATCCAGCAGAGCTTGGAAGGCTTCCCGGGTCTAGGGATGGCAATATGGACTGACCCGGCCTGGCCCGGCCTGACCCGTGGTGTTTGGGATGGGCGGATCTCGGCCCGTTCGAGGACGGGCGGGGTGGACCCGCCCGCAGATGGGGGGGCGGGTATGTCCGGGTATTGTAATTGCCCGCCCCGCCCGCCCTTGTGAGATATATATACACTAATATTATTATTATATGATATTATAAAAATAAAAAAATACATTTAGCTTTCACAGAAAAATACATTTACAATAATACATTATAGAATATTATAAAATATAAAAATATATTTAAATTTCACAAAAAAAATAAAAAAAAATACACTTTGTTAAATTAATTTTAAGCTCAAAAAATTCAAAACCCAGCCCCTGTTTGATAAATGATTTTATCATGATTTTGATGATTTTGTTTTTATACCAAAACAATGTTTTTAAAGGTTGTCCAAATACTCCTAAATGATTTAAAATGGTTTTAATATTTTCCGGAGTATTTCTACAAGTTTATTTTCGATATAAATTGGACAACACTTTTGATGATTTTGTGTTAATGTGTTTTTACACCAAAACAATGGTTCTAAAATATTGTCCTAATACTCCCGATCGGTCTAAAATATTTTTTTTGGAGTATTTCTTGAAGTTTATTTTCGATATAAAATTGGACAATACTTTTATTTTGAGGCCAATCGGTCGCCCTATAGGGCATCCCGTACCTGAAAATTGTGAAAAATAGTGAATAAGCTATTTCTTTGAAAAAAGGGTGGTTGACCGGTCAACAGGGTGGTAGACCGGTGGGTCGGCCGTCGGCCAAGGCGTCGGCGGTGCGGTCGACGGTCGGCCGTCGGCGGTGACCGTGCACTGGGAGCATTTTTTCAAATGTAACTTTCGGACTCGTTTTTTGGTTTCGCTCGACCAGAAATTTGGACATAAGGTCGACCGGTCGGACTTCGTCGATCCGGTCACCTGTGTAAATGTGTTTTCTCATTTTCAAACGTCTATTTGTGCGCGACCGATGCACGCCTCAAGTTTTGACAAAATTATAACCGTTGTAGCAAGTGATGACTTTTCCATAAATTGTGGGATTGATTTCTAATGACTCTTTTCTTCATTTGTCTTGCAATTTTTTACGTAATTCATGTCCCCAAGAGGAGCCTATTATGTACAAGACATCTTCTATAAATAGAGGAAGAATTGAAGTAACACAATATGAGAGAAAACTACAACACAACAAGATACACTCAAGAATACACTTGTTCTTACATTGTCTTATTTCTTGTTGTAATTTGCCTAGCTATTCACTTTCACATTCTTGAGGTCTAGGCTATTCTTGATTACACTTGCACTCAATTGTATTATTCATTATCGAGTTGTAATCTTGAATTTGTGGTCGTCATTCAAACACAAGATATCCTTGTGAGTGTTCTTGTGGTAAGAACACACTTGGGTGAACTAGGTGTTAGGTGTGAGAAGATTGTGGTAATCTTCTTGTTGAGGTGTTGAAGAATTTGGTATTCTTCAAGGTTGAAGATTGTGATAATTTTCACAAGGTGCCGTTGAAGGAAGATTGTGGTAATCTTCAAAGGGAGATTGTGGTAATCTCCAAAGGTGGTGTTGAAGAAGAGTGTGGTGCTCTTCAAGGTGTTGTAAGTTGAATTTGTATTAATTTTGGTAATTAATAAAATTCTTTTTCTTTTCGAAATCCATCCCGGATATACTGGGGTGGTAGAGGATTAGGCCCTAGGTGGGTTGAACCTCTTTAAATCGACGTGTGTTGTTTACATTCCGCACCTTTATTATTGTATTTGAGTATTCGATTATAAAAAGAGGGCGAAATCGAAAAGATGGAGATAATCTATTCACCCCCCCTCTAGATTATTGTAGCCGCTTGGACTTACAAGTGGTATCAGAGCCAAACTCTTTGGCAAGCTCGTTTCACATCGCGAGTGAAGAGAAACGATCGTCGGCTACTAACGAAGCTCAACTTTCCGCACCTCCACCACCAAGCCACTCGGTTTGATTCCAAAAATTTTATATTTTGGAAAGAAAGAATGGAATGCTATTTACAAGGTTGCGGGTTCGATATTTGGAACACCGTCATCAATGGAGAATCCATTCCGATGAAAGATACACCACACACCTCAAAAGGCTTCTTCAAAAAGCTCAATGATGAAGAGAAGAAAATCATCTCCTTAAATGGTAAAGCTCTTAATATTTTACATTGTTCACTTACCACTTTGGAATTTGATCATGTTGTAGGTATTCGGTCGGCACATGAAGTATGGCAAAAATTAGAAGCCATCTATGAAGTATATGCAAATGAAAGGAGCAACTCAAAAGCATCTACTTCACAAATGGATACAACATCAAATTCAACAACATGGTATAAGCCTTCTACAACCTCCCATGATGAACAAGTTGAACAATGCCTCATGGGCATCGAAGAAGAAAACGAGATAAGTTCTAAACCCTCTACTTCTTATGACAATGAATTGCAAAATGAATATAGTGACTTGCAAAATGATTATGATGAGCTACAAGATGAATTCCAAAACTTACTTGTTAAATACAAAAATTTGAAAAAGGAATTCATTGTTTTAAAGAATGATAAGGATAGTTTATTTACTTCCTATGAATCACTATCATGTGCTCACACCACCACTCTTGACAAGGTTAGAAACCTTGAAAGAAAATAGTACTCTTGTTGAGGATATAAATTGCTTGAAAAATGATTTATCTAAATCCAACTTGAGTACCAATAAGATGACCAATATTGTTGATTGTTGTGATAATTCGAAACTAGAACTTGATCATAAGCCTAAGGGTGTCAATCACATGAAAAGGAATCAAGTCTCTAAGACGTTGGTCATTATGCTCCTAGAATTATTACATGCTTTTATTGCGGTAAAAAGGGTCATACGGTAAATACTTGTCGGGCTAGAAATAGCTCCAATTATTGTTGGAGACCTAAAAGTCTCAAGACTAATCCTAAAGGACCCAAACACATAAGGGTACCACAAAACAATGTCATATTAGGTACCGTGAAATAATGATCAAGAAAATTTATACCGCTAAGAAGACATCAAATGACCGTTTCATTTGATCAAAGAAGGAGAAACTATTTTAAACAAAGCCAATTTCAAGAAGAGGGTATAATCAAAAATGGGAAGAACACAATCCTTGGAAATGGCAAAGACATCATCAACAAGATGATTTTCAAAGAAGAAGAGACTTTCAACAATGGGAAAGCAACAAACCTTGGAAATGGAGCAATCAAAGAAGTCATCATCAACAAAGTGACTTCTCGAGGGGAAGATATCATCAACAATGAGAACGACACAACCCATGGAAATGGCGTAATTGGTAACCCGTATCTCCCTATTTAAATATGCATTTTATTTTGTTATTATGCATGCTTTTATTTGTGTCTTAATTGCAAAATGAGTTTTCAAATATTTATTTTTTAATTAAGGTCTTCAATATATACTTGTGCTTTTAAAATATTTTTGAAAAAGAAGACCTTATATGATGTTTTTAAAACTCTTGTGCATTTTTTTAGACTAAAGTGTGTTATCATCTTTTATGGATTTTTATGGCATGAGCTTACTTGTGATATCTCTTAGCCTACACTTTTATCATTATGATTTGTGCTAGATATGTTTTAAGAATTGTGTAGGATTTACATATTTTCACAAATGGCCATTTACGTCATTATTTATCAAGAAAGGCATAAATTATCGAGGTACATTTACTTGTGTTATTCTTACTCTTATAGACTCGATATATGTATTGCCATGTGCCTATGTGCTTGTTTTTCATAGTATTTCATACAAGTGCCATTAAGAGGATTTTTAGATTTTTTGAAAGGCACTATTCGATATTTGATTGCACATATTTGCCGTATCAACTCTTGTTCAAATACTTCTTTTAAATAAGGTCTCAACTATATGCTTTCGGATTTTCAAATTTCAAAAGAGACCTTTTGTAGCTTTCTTAAGCTTATTTGAACTTGCATGATTTATTAGACTCTTGATGCATAGTATGTGTTTATTGCTTCATGGTCTATATATATAGTGTCTATTTCTACTATGCTCTTATGCAAGATATTTTTGTGATTGATGATTGAGGCATGTTTTTACACTTGGACTATTTTTTCTTGCTTATATAAGCGATCAGGTAATAAGTTTGTTAAGTTGTGTAGATGAGAAATGAAGTACTCCAAATATTAGTTACCTCAAAATATTTGGATGTAAATGTTCTATTATGAACACCTTAGATCAATTGGATGGCCTATGATGATAGTGATGAAGAAGACAAAAAGGGTATTCCGGAACAAACTCGATGACCAAGGCAACATTGGTCGAACTAAGGCGAGGTTAGTAGCTCGAAGGTATTTTCAAGAAGAAGGTAATTAATTTTGTTGTAACATTTGCACTCATGGCACATTTAGTAGCTATTTGCATTTTACTTGCCCATTCTTGTTTTAAAGAAAATTTCAAGCTTTACCAAATGGATGTTAAATCCAACTTTCTAAATGGTTTTATTCAAATATAAGTCTATCGAGTCTAAAATTTTAGGCCAAATGATTTTTATAAAAGGCCTTGTACAATTGATAGACTTAGCTATTTTTGCAAAATGATTTTACAAAAGGTAAAGTTGATACTACACTTCTTGTTTTGAAAAAGGGCAAGGTTGTTTACTTGTGCAAATTTTTGTTGATAATATTTATGGTGCTACTAATGAATATTTGTGCAAGATATGTTTTTCTAAGTTGATACTAGGTGAGCTTGAGATGAGAATGATGGGGAGCTCAATTTCTTGCTTGGACTACAAATTATTCAATGCCAAGAAGATGGTTATATAAGAACTCTTGAAGGAGTTAAGCATTGAAGGAAGAAGAACCATCTCAACCTCTATGGCTAAAGATTGACAAAGGTTGAGAAAGGCATATCGGCCGACAAACAAATTCGAGGTATGTTTTCTTGTATTATTCCTATAGACTCGACATTCCATATGCCTTATGTCTATATGCTCGACTTCAAAAACTATCCCAACGAATCTCATTAAAGTCTATTAAAAGAAATTTTCAAATATTTGAAAGGCACTTCTTCTTATGACTTGTTGTATCCAAAGATTTAAAATGTTCTTATTTTTCCGGGATAACAAGTTCAGTATCTATTATACGGTTATTTTCGTATTCAAAATTT
Organism: Rehmannia glutinosa; assembly: GCA_016081115.2. NCBI lineage: Eukaryota > Viridiplantae > Streptophyta > Magnoliopsida > Lamiales > Orobanchaceae > Rehmannia > Rehmannia glutinosa. The sequence goes on from JABTTQ020000273.1 coordinate 283,806, forward strand.
GGTTCGAACTAAACATATTGAGATTCGATATATTTTTTAAGGGATTGTGATTTTTAACAAAAACTTGAGATGTGTTTAATTAGTCTCAAGGATAACTCGCGGACTTTTTGATCGTTAACCACCGAGTATTTTACCTCATTTCGAGCTTGATTATGACATAATGTATATTGAATGAGGTCTACGTTTGCATTTTGCACGTTTTAAAACTTAGGGGCGAAAAATCGGTTTTTGGATCAAACTTGAATTTGCAAAAGCAAAAAAGCGTTGGGTTGCCAGGGGCGGTCGACCGTCGCCCACCTTTCGACGGTCGCCCTAGCCCTTGACCGGTTGCCCTAAGCAAAATCTTGGATAAAAATGGTTCTGTCTTCAGCATTCGCAACTCTAACATATTTTGGCCATTTTTCGTCCCCTTTGCAAATTTCACACACAATTCACTTCAAATGAGTTTTGATGCATGAATTATATATTTTGGGGATTATCTAGCTCGACTATCATCATCATTGCTCGTCTTTACCGATTGAATGGTAAGAATTTCACTATCTTTAGCTCAATTGGGTTGAACCCTTGAGTTTGTGGCTTATATGTATTTTTTGGTGTAATTCATATATGTTTGTGATGAGCTTATTGATTGTTGATGAATGATATTTGTTAAATTGTATTTGGTGATGAAAAACTTGGCTTGATTTCATTTACAAGGGCTATATATAACTTTTTCTATTTTTGACGCCCACCAAGTGTTCGGTAAAACGTTTCAATGAAAAATTCATCACCTACATGACTCTCTCGATTTCAAAAGTCTCATATATTTATAGAGATCATGTTTTTGCAAATCAAATGATTTTTCATAAGCTTCTACAAGTCGTATGATTCGACTCTTCTATGTGGTTTAAAAGCTTCAATGTTCAAATGGCTCGATACATCGGTTTACTTGTGCACTTTGATAAGAATATATGATGTATTTATCGTGCTAACATTCTTTTTGATGATTCCAAAGGGGGAGAAACAGGTTATAAGCTCATTAGCTCATAAAAGCTAAGATAAGCTTAACGAAAAGAAGCTATAAGCTATGGCTTCATAAAGCCATAAGTTGTGGATTATATTTAGTCCACTTGGTGCATTATGGTTATGTATGAATCATGGTCCATTGGTTGTAGTATGGACCTATATAAGGTTCTAATGATGTATCTTTGACAGGGGAAGCTTTTAAGTTTTTGAAACTTAAGCTCAATATCGAAAAGCTAATATTTTAGCTTATGTTTAAGTTGCTTCTATATAACTCTTGTTGTGCATGTTGATAGGGGAGCATTTGCTATATGTGTTTGAATATCTCTACTCCCATCATTGTGATTATATTGCGTGGAATGTTGTCGCTCACTAGCGGAAAGTTCCTTTTTAGGTAAAAATGTTTTGTTTTCAAAATCGACCTCGTTAAAATTGTTTTGGTTTGTAATCATCAAAAGGGGGAGATTGTTTGATAAATGATTTTATCATGATTTTGATGATTTTGTTTTTATACCAAAACAATGTTTTTAAAGGTTGTCCAAATACTCCTAAATGATTTAAAATGGTTTTAATATTTTCGGAGTATTTCTACAAGTTTATTTTCGATATAAATTGGACAACACTTTTGATGATTTTGTGTTAATGTGTTTTTACACCAAAACAATGGTTCTAAAATATTGTCCTAATACTCCCGATCGGTCTAAAATATTTTTTTTTTGGAGTATTTCTTGAAGTTTATTTTCGATATAAAATTGGACAATACTTTTATTTTGAGGCTAATCGGTCGCCCTATAGGGCATCCCGTACTGAAAATTGTGAAAAATAGTGAATAAGCTATTTTTTGAAAAAGGGTGGTTGACCAGGTCCAACGGGGTGGTAGACCGGTGTGGTCGACCGATCGGCCGGCGTCGGCCGAGTGCGGTCGCCGGTCGGCCGGCGGGTGACCGTACACTGGGAGCATTTTTCAAAGCGAACTTTGGACTCGTTTTTTGGTTTCGCTTTCGATTCGGTTTGGACATAGGTCGACGGCCGGACCCGTCGGACCCCGTCGACCGTCACCTGTGTAAATGTGTTTTCTCATTTTCAAACGTCTATTTGTGTGACCGTCGCCCAAGTTTGATGACAAAATTTAACCGTTGTGCGTGGACAACTTTTCCATAAATTGTGGGATTGATTTCTAACATGACTCTTTTCTTCATTTGTCTTGCAATTTTTACAGAATTCATGTCCCCAAGAGGAGCCTATTATGTACAAGACATCTTCTATAAATAGAGGAAGAATTGAAGCAACACAATATGAGAGAAAACTACAACACAACAAGATACACTCAAGAATACACTTGTTCTTACATTGTCTTATTTCTTGTTGTAATTTGCCTAGCTATTCACTTTCACATTCTTGAGGTCTAGGCTATTCTTGATTACACTTGCACTCAATTGTATTATTCATTATCGAGTTGTAATCTTGAATTTGTGGTCGTCATTCAAACACAAGATATCCTTGTGAGTGTTCTTGTGGTAAGAACACACTGGGTGAACTAGGTGTTAGGTGTGAGAAGATTGTGGTAATCTTCATTTGAGGTGTTGAAGAATTTGGTATTCTTCAAGGTTGAAGATTGTGATAATCTTCACAAGGTGCCGATTGAAGGAAGATTGTGGTAATCTTCAAAGGAGATTGTGGTAATCTCAAAGGTGGTGTTGAAGAAGAGTGTGGTGCTCTTGAGGTGTTGTAAGTTGAATTTGTATTAATTTTGGTAATTAATAAAATTCTTTTTCTTTTCGAAATCCATCCGGATATCTTTGGGGTGGTAGAGGATTAGGCCCAGGTGGGTTGAACCTCTTTAAATCGGCGTGTGTTGTTTACATTCCGCACCTTTATTATTGTATTTGAGTATTCGATTATAAAAAGAGGCGAAATCGAAAAGATGGAGATAATCTATTCACCCCCTCCTCTAGATTATCGTAGCCGCTTGGACTTCTGACCCGCCCCGACAGGCGGGCACGGGCAGCCATTTTGGACCCGTGGTGGGGCACGGGCGGGGCGGGCGCGGGGTAACTAGCACGGGCGGTCGGGTATTGATTACCACCCGCCCGCCCCGCCCCATTGCCATCCCTACCCGGGTCAGGTGAACTTCTTCATGTGGCAAAACCTTCTTCCATGTAGCGGTGGTAATGTCCTTCTCTCCTATGGGGGATGTGGCGTCCCTCCGACGGGTAGGTAAATTTCTTCAATGGGCGAAGCTCCTCCGAATGGAGGTGGCGACGCCTTTTCTTCTTGCGGGGGAGGCGACGCCCTTTTGGTGGTAAGGTAGTTGGCCTCCCGCCTTAATGATAGCTTTTTCTCTTGTTGGTCTTTGACCCTAGGGCCTGCAGCTTAGGATCTGGCTCCACGCCCTTGAGGTTGGGTCTGCGTCTTCGTGTGCTTTTATTGTTCCCACAGACGGCGCCAAAATGATGATGCTTTTTTAAGGATGATCACTCCAAGTCAACTAGGTTGACCAAAATCATCTTTCCGAGAGGGATGTCTCCACGTCAACCCTCTTCCCGGAGAGAAGGTTTCTCGTTTTCCTCTTCCCAAGGAGGAAGTCTTCAAGTCTTCTTCTCAGAGAGCTGGAAATCCTTCGATTGGGAACTTATCTGCACATGTACGCAAACGTTAGGGGGTCCTTGGGGGTTGCCCAGGGAGGCCCCTCCAAATGTTAAGTCAACATGGTGAACGAGAGAATAAACAGTAAATGGATACTGTATAATAAATTTTTAGGAGGATTATGAATTAATTAACTTACAGATAATAGGATAGACTTTTTATAAATGGGAGATGGGCCCCGTGGGCCATGTGAGAGAATTTTGCATATGGGCCAGTTCGCGCACGAGAAATATGCCAATGAGCCAAATTCGAATTCTTTTTGGCCGATTTATTTATTAAAAGTCCACTGGGCAATTAATATTAAATAAACACATATAAAATGAATTATATTATTATTTTATGGGTTAGTCTCCTATCAGACGGTCTAACGAATCTAATTTGTTAGACGGATCTAAATATCTGACCTGTCAGCACACCAACAGCCCGCACGAGTACCAATATCACATTCATCGGTTGTTGCTAATACATTTTAGGAAAGTTGCTGATACATTTTAGGAGGACTACTAATACTTTTCGGAGGGAAAACTAATATTTCTAGGGGTGCTACTAAATAGTTTTTAGGATGACTACTGATACTTTTTGGAGGAAGAATTAATACTTTTATGGGGAACTACTATCTATATATTTGTTGTAAAAATCTCCGCCTAACTTCGATTAATCCCCACCTAGGCGCTAGGCCCCCCTTGTATGTCTACGATTTTTTTTCCGATTAGGCACGTCTAATCCCGCCCAGGTCCCGCCTAGGCGCTAGGTCCCAGTCTGCCGCCTATCGCGTTTTACAACATCGATATATATATATATATATATATATATATATATATATATATATATAGGGGATGGTTCAAATGAGACACCCCCCTTACATGAGACGGTGGGGATTTATTATAACCATTGGATTGATCTTTTGGATGATTCAGATTAATCCCATTATTTTAGGCAATTAGTTAATGCAAGAGTTTAAAATGGTAATTTACATTATTTTCGAGTTATTAATTAAGGGCAAACATGTCTTTTATATTTTAGTGTAGAAGGTAGGTATTATTTTACCTTTTTCGGCTCCTAAATTTAAGGGGGGGTTATATCCTTTCAAAATGTGATAAACACAAATTAATGGCAACAATAAATCTTACCAAATCAAACCCAATAAGCCCAAAAAAAAAACGGCAGACAATTCCTAAATTATAGTATTATTTTTTCCATAAAAAAATGCAATTCAATACACAGTGAAATAAATATATAGTACAGTGAAATTTAGATTTTTATACAGTTAACAGGCCTTAACCGCACAGTAAGATTAAAGTGAATAAACATTATTATTTGGAAGGATTAAACACGTTCTTATCGACTTAATATTTATATTGAATATCATCCTAAATTATTTGGAAGGATTAAACATGTTATTATTTTTTTGTATAAAATAAATGCACTTCAATACATAGTGAAATAAACATATAGTACAGTGAAATTTCGACATTTATACAGTACAATGCTCTTAACCACACAGTAATGTTAAAGTGATTAAACAGTATTATTTGAAAGGATTAAGCATGTTTTTATTGACTTAGTATGTACACTATATATCATCCTAAATTATTTTGGAAGGATTAAACTCGTTCCAATACAACATTCTAATACTAATTACACAGTAAAACTGCATTAATTATACAACATTCTAATACTATGTACGCAGTAAAATTGCACTAATTATACATCGTGTTATATTAACATCTCACTAAACACATAAAATCTATAGTGAGTATACATACATTCTTGCTTTGGTTTTACAATATATATACATAGCCTTTCCACCCAAAACAAAAAAATCTGGAAACATCTTTTTCCCTCAAAAAGCGAAGAAACCGCACTAATTATACACAAAATGGTATTATATAGCTACCATGGAAATTAAGCTATGTTGAAGACATACACAAAATCACATCTTGCACAAAACAACAAAATCGTATTAAATAAGCACTAAAACTAAACTAAGTATACAACATAATGCTAACCCCTTCCAAACCAAAAATCGGTTTCCCAAACCCAAAATTCCAACCGAGTTCATCTTTTTTCACCCAATCAAGAAATATACCAAAAATATAAGGGACAACAACCATGAGCTACTCGCGTCGTTGCGGAAAAACCAAAATTGGAGAAAACCGGCTAATCCCGAACCAGTCACCACGGCAAAATTTCCCGAATCAGCCCAAAATCGACTCGTATTTCTCCGATTCAGCTCGAATCGAGCCCGTTAAGCCCAAAACCAACCCTTTCTGTCCAAAGTCGACGAAATTTGCTCGTCGCATCCGCGTCGTGTTCCTCCTCCTTTGTTGTTGACGGGATTTCTGAAGTAGAAAAAAAAAAAAAAATTGGGGGATGGGTGATGGAAAGTCGGAACAGAGAGAGAGGAGTGAAAGTAGAAAGAGAAAAAAAAGAAAATAGATTGAAGAAGAGTTGGGTGTGCTGTTGAAAGTGGGAAAGAAAGAAAAGTGAGGAAGAAAAGAAAGGAGAAAAGAAAGGAGAGTAAGAGAGATAGAGGACGTGTGATTTTTTTGATTAGGTTAGTAATTAAATCCCTAATTTGTAGGAAAGATTTATGGAAGTTTTGGATATCATATATATTGACTAATTTACCCTTATAATTATCAGTTTAAATAATTAATTTATTTTTTTAGTCATTAAATCTACACCATCAATCAAAAAATTTTAATGGCTTGGATTAGTCCCCACCGTCTCATATAAGGGGGGGTGTCCCATTTGAACCAATTCCTATATATATATATATATATATAAACAAACTCATTTCTAAATCTATTTTCCCGCCTAAACACCACTTGCTAAAAATGTAAATCATTTTTTTTGGTTAAATAAAAAATGTAAATCAATTATGTCTTATTAATAGAGAATATAATTTTAAACACTCAAAGTGTGATGTACACAGCTAGAAAATATATATCATTGAATTTTTTCAATCATAATTATAATATGTTTATCACTGTAACTACCTTAATTAAAAAGATTCAATGTAATAGCCTTAATTAAACTCCAATAATTGATGAACATGGCTGGCAATTGAAAATCATTGACTTTTTGCAAACATAATTATGGTATGATTGTCACTCATTCTGAAATAGTTTCTGATGTAATTTTGCGTCAAATATAACAGATTTAATAATTAAGGATGATTATCAAAGTAATTCATGCAGTATAATTTAATATGGAAACTTTTGTTTTTTGTGTGTAAACACTATATATTTACAGACCATTATATAATATCTTAATATTTAATTAAAAATTAAACACTTTATTAATGTGACAATTTATAAAAGGAAAAAATAGTGAATTGATTTCCAAGAAATACGCACATACATAGTATTTAACATTAAAGAGATATGAAAATAAAAACTCAAAAATAACCAAATATCGCATATCTTGGAAAAGAATCTGTAGAATATAATTACATACAGTAAATTTTTTAATACTCACATAATACAATAACAAACTACTCATTCTTACCAAACTTGACCTTTTTGTTCGTCATAAATATGTAGAACCGGCTCATTCTTCGTTCACGATTTCAAAGGACAAACGAAAACAAATATGCTCTGTCATACAAGGAATAACATTTATCTAACAATGACTCCCATGATTACATTAATATGTGACCTAAATATGAGCAAGCTAGACCCAATGGGTTGTAAAGCTAGATCCAATGGGTTGTAAAGCTAAGACTTGTGTGCAGCTAAATAAACAATCAGCTTATAATGACAAGAATCAAATACATAGCTTTGAACGCGTCATTCAAGGTATGGAGGTGTGCTACATGTTTTTACGAGTTGAATTCGATATTTCCACTTCTAATAATAATATATGAATTTGGTGTAATTACAAAAACTATCGATGAGGTCTCTCCTAATTGTGAAAACACCTCATTGTCTTTCAAAATTACCACTATCCTCTGTTGAGACCTCATTTATTAAATATAAACAAAAAAACCAAAGGTGTTTTATCATTTCAAATTATAGATATTATTTTCCTTTTTTAAAAATTATGTACAAATAAATTTTCAAAAATCACATTATGTAACTTATATAATATTGGGCCAACTGCAAGTTTACAGATAATGAAAAAAATACTATGACAATGCCAAATTAATGCAAGACATACCAAGACCTAATTGAGAGTTAAAAAAGTAATTTAACACTAAACATTATCTAACATTTATGTTCTATTTTCAACTAAATAAACAAATATCAAGTAAATCGTGTAAATAAAAAATTAATCGTGATTTTCATGTCTGGCCATCTCTAAAACCTAAACTAAGAATACATAATATAATCCAAGTTTATGAGTACACACCAGAGTCCAAGTTTACGAAAAATCTAAAATTTAGGCCTGAACACATGAAATCTTACTTTACGCTGTCAAAAATTAATCATGAAACAATAAAAGGGCATCAATAAATAAAATCACACTTCTCAACCCAGAATTTCATTTATTTCAATTCTAATTCATAGATTTCAGGAAAACAAACAAACATAAAAAATGTAAAAATTGAGAAAGCAAAAACAAACAAAAAAAAAATGCCAGATATGCTGAAAGATGGAAACCATATGAAAAAATACTGAAACTCATAAAATCGAAGAGGTTTAAATGTGAGCTTTATTTTTTTTCTTTTAATTTTTGGATTTGGAAAAAGGATGTATACTTGACCCTTAGTTGAATAAACAACGGTTCTAACCTGGAAACAATAATTAACATCAGGTAAATAAATTAACAATAAACTACTAAAATAAAGAACAAAAAATATAGGCTGAAAGATGGTAATCATAGGAAAAAATACAGAAATTCAGTAAATATTATATATTAGTGGAATTAAATTTGTATTACAATACATAATAAAAATATTAGAGTTGAACAGGAAAAATCGTGAATAATTAAAAAACAAAAAATCATCAAAATCAAAAAGGATAAGATATAGGCGTTATATTTTTTTCTTTTATATTTTTCGACCTGGTAGAAAATGTAGGCCTCATCTTTTAAATGGATCAAACCCGGATTAGGAAAAAAAACATCATAATACAAAAATTAAAAATAAACAAGAAAAAGGTAGAAAAAAATCAACTGGTACTTAACTTTGTCGGAAATAATTTTCAGGTTTGAGGTAATAGGCCAACATACATAATAATTGGCAACAATTTCTTCTACACCGCCATTAAACATCAAAACTTACTAGAAGAAATGGAAATGAAAATCTAAAACATACTTTTCAGATATCATATGTATTTGTAACGCCCCGAAATGTTTTACTATAAATTATGTGTGCAATATTCATTTTACCGTATATTTTTTTTTCCATAAGAAACATGAGAAAGACAACTCGTTATGGCGAGCCATTAAATTTTCAAAAGAACAATAATTACAGTGGAAGTAATCGCACAAAATAATTTGAATAAATTTGATATCATATAATTCTAAAAGACCATTTGGCAGTGAAAGAAAACCGCGTACATATTTTTATTTATAAGAGAAAATAGGCTTGTAAATATATCTTATTCAAAATCAATAGAACCAGCGGAAGCAAATTATGAAGTGTAGAAAATTCATATATTCATTTAGTTCTAAGAAAATCGGACATTTACTAATCTATATATATATAAAATCCCTTTTAGTCTATTTGCATAAATAAACTTAGAAAATCATAATAATTCAATAATTTCTTGTTTAATTAAAATCACCATTTAAAAATAAAAAGGACATTACTCCAATAGTTTCATAGGCCACCCATTATCCACCGCCAATAACCATCGCGACTCTCGAACCCGGAAAGTTTGTTATATGTGGGGTGAGCGACACTGTTCAAGTGGAGTATAAATTGTCCAAGCTAAATACACAGGATATCTCACATAGACATGCAAATAAAATCCAATAGGACATAGCATAGATCTTTTGAAAAACCGTAGACATAGACAATATGAAAGATCAGCAGGGTTCCACCGGGGATACATCGACCCTGACCTCTTGAGTCCGCGGCTCAATAGGCCTAAACAAACAAATCTTACACATTCATGCAAAATAATCTAAGCATTTAACAAAGACAATAAAGTTTAGAAAACAAACCCCACCTTGAATCGTAGCTTTGAAAAATAAGTAGAACTTAAAAGTGTCGGATGCAATCACACCTAATCCTCGCTCGATAAACCGCCTAACAATAAAAATATAAACTAGTCAAAACCTCAAAATATTCTAAATTTTAAAACTTAAAAGTAATAATCTAAAATCCTAATCTAGGGGCTTAAATAAAATATAAAATAAGGTTTAAGGCTAATTAGAAATTGATGGTTACCTTTTAGAAATTGGTTGAAATTGGAGTCAAATAGGCTATTTTTGAATAAATAAAATCTGGGAGGGTGAGAATTAGAAATTGTTGGAAACTTGTGGTTAAATCCTCAATTTGTCCCAATTTCTCAAAACTTTTGCTGCCATTCTTACCTTCCTTCCATCTATGCCCAGTCACTCCATCTCTCCCTCTTTTTTTCTTTCTATTCTAACCTTATCATTTTCGATCAACCCTCAACAGCAAACCCCATCAATCCATCTTTCTTCCCTTTTTCTTTTCCTTTTTTCTTTCTTTCTTTATTTCCTAATTTCTGCTTCTCTTTCGCCAATATACAGAACCCATCCCCCATTTCTTTATTTTCCTTCTCTGTTTCTCGTCTCCCTCACAGACCATCTATACGCATCCCGCCCACACACCAATATATTTCCGACACCCGTGAATTTTGGCGGCGATGGCGACGTATCGTGATTTGGGGCAATTAGGGCGTTCAAATTTTTCCGGCAAGGCTCGAGTTTTCGGTTTCGGGACGTGGGTTTGAAGAGACTGAAGTTCGGTTGTTTGGCTGCCTCATGGTGGTTTTCCGGCGAAATTTTTGATGGGTTTTGTTTTGTTTTCTTTTTCTATTATTTCCGGCGGGTTTGGCTTGTGAAGAACTGTAACAGTGGCTTTCGATTTGGGCTGATGATTTGGGTCGCCGGACTCGATGTAGACTGTGGGGATGGTGATTCGGGATTGCTGGGTTTCGCGCGGGTTCGTGGGTTCGGAATTTTTCCGGCAAAAATATAGGCTGGACTGGGTTTGGATGTTCGATGGGTATCGGTGTTTGGTTTCCCCGCGACGATGTGAGAATGGTGGTTTACGGCTGCCGCTCGGATGGTTTGGGAAACGAATTTGGGGGTTCGAAAATCCGGCGGTCCGTGGTTTGGGGTGTTAGGCCGTGTAGCAAAAGATGAACAAAAATAGAAGGAAGATGGACTTTACCTTGTTGGGAAAATAACAGAGTACGTGCATAATATAATTAGGGTTGTGGTTTGTATTTATAGATTTAATTAGGGTTAAGAGTCTTAATCTCATATGATTCTAAAAAAAAATCTGGTAAAGGATACAACAAGATTTGATATATTTGGAAATTTGAAATTGGTATCTTGTTATTCTGAACTTATTGGAATTTGACTTTTTTAATGAAATTTAAATTGGTAATGGGTTCATTTAAAACATTAAATGAGTTTGTTTAAACTGGGCTTGGACAATTGGACATTAAACTGGAAGAATGGGCTTGATTTGAAGAAAAATATAATTAGCCCCTAAAATAAAAACTAACTAAAAATCTAAAAATTTAGTAAAAGCCCAAAATAAATTCCGGGTATTACAGTATTAAATGTTGAAAAGGTAAAATGAAGTCAACAATGTTATTATTCAAAATATTTTTAACTAGAAAAACACCCGTGTGTTACACGGAATTTGTCCAAAAGATAAAATTTTATTGTCTCAAATTTATTTGTAATAGTTAGAAGAGACCGAAAATAGTGATTATAAAAAAATAAATTTGGAAGTTACATACCTATTATATGAATATATTAAATATCGTTTTTCAAAAAAACTCATATATAAAATATACGATTTACCGATTAAATATTGATTGGATTAAAATTGCCATGCATATAATTGATTGGATTAAATACTAATTTTGCCGCTTAATTTGCATGCAGTCAAAATTAATTCAATTTTTTATTGTCTTTTATAGTCTTTTAGGAACGAATATCATCTTATACTTAGAAAAAAATTTGCCGGATATACATACATATTATATAAATATACTAAATATATTTTTTCAAAACTCGTATATAAAATATATGATTTGGCGATTAAATATTCATTGCATTAAATATTGATTGGATTAAACTTGTCGGATATACATACATATATTATATATATGATTGGATTAAAAATTAATTTTTCCAATCAATTTGCATACGGTCAAAATTAATTCAATTTTTTGGCTGACTTTTATGGTCTTTTAGGAAAGAAAATCAACTTATAATTAGAAACCAAAAAAATAATTTATCCAAACTGATAGTATATCTATTTATCCAAATATACGAAAAATTAATTAAGTCAATAGTTATATATGAAAAATTAATTAATACGTTATACGGAAAATCAATCGAGTCAATTATTATATTATGGCAATACAAAAATTTAATTAATACATCGATATTTGATTGGATTAGATTTTGACAAAATCAATTGAGTCAATAGAGTTATATACGGAAAATTAATTACAACGTTATAAGGGAAATTAATTGAGTCAATATTTATATATGGAAATACATAGATTTAACTAATACGTTGATAATAAATTGATAGCAAATCAATTTATAATTGGAAGAATAAGGTGGTGACATAGTTCGCCACGTGGCTAAATATGAAGGTGACACGGGGATTTGGAAGACTAAGGTGTTGACATATGTACCAAATTGCAGATGTGATGATATGTTTTTTCTTTTAGTATATAGGGTTGATAAGAGGCCGAGAAAAACATAAATAAGATCGGATTTAGATTTAAAAAAAATGAAGAGTGAAATGGTGGGGAGATGAAAGGGCGGTTAGTGTGTTGCCCTAACACACAAATAAAATTGGTTGGATCCTTTTTGTTGTTTCAGATTAATCTAGACCATCTGTTTAAGACACCTATATCCATCACAATGACTCTCCACATGAAAATCAAAATTTGGACACGTATGATGGGTTCAGTTAATTTTGTTTTTTTATGCTGAAAATTGTAAAAACTGGACCATGAAATTATATGTAATAGGCTAAGTGCATTGGGTTGATTTTACATGTACAGGGCTTTGAAAATAACTCAATCGGGTTAGTTAGTATCTAAAAAAATAAATTAATTAATTGATAATATTATTGAATATTATAATTTTCTTAGTAGTTTTGTAATAATTATAATGGATATTATTATTAATTAATTAATATTATTATATATATTTGTTTAAATATCTAAATTATATAAATTACAAATTGTGAATTAATTATTAGTTATTATATATATATATATATATTTAAATATTTAAATGACGAATTACAATTTTTATTATAGATATATTAAAACAATGTATTTTCAGAATTTAAAAACAAAGAAATTTATTGTATAGTTCAATATAAAAATATAAATTAATAATATGTTAAGTTTAATTTATTAAAATTATAATATAAAGTGTTAAAAAGGATAAATTGAACTAGATTATGAATGATTTGGAGTTTATATTTACAATTTAAAATTGAACTAAATGAAAAAAAAGTGTTATCATTTTATATGTTAGTCCTAATGATATTTAGGCAAAAAAAAAATATATTTTGTAAACTACGCAACCTTCACATTGTACTTTTTGCATTAAATAATGTGATTAATATTTTCTTTAAAATCTATTCTAATTTATTTAAGTAAAAATTAACTTATTGTATTTAATTCAAATATTTTGTTTTAAAAATCTCATTTCTGTATCTTACTGTTATGATTTTTACAGATAATGAGAGCCCATCTCCAAAATTATCTGCAAGATTTAAATTGCACTACTCATTAAGAGGAAACGTATATCTATTGTTGAACACCCCACTTAGTGACATCACTTATGGTATTTTTAATAATATATTTACTTTGTAAAATCTTTATTAAATTTTGATGAATACTATTTTTCATGATCCAAATACTGGAGTAGCAAGAGGGTGGGTTGCCCCCGCCCCCAGCTAAGGATCACGACATGATCTGGACAGGGTGAATCGAGGATGGGGCGGGGCTAGAATGAGTATCCCCATTTGTATTTTTTATAATTTAAATAATATTTTAATTGTCAATTTATATATTTTAACAAAAAGATATATACATATTTTGTTAAATTTATGTTTTATATTTGTTAGCTCTTTTAGAAGTTATTATCAAGTATATTAAGAAAAATAAATATTAGATGATAATTTTTTAGGAAATAATATTTTCATATATACTATAGATACAATATAAAATATACTTAATATATAATCGGGAGGGGAATTCCCCATCGGGTTCGAGGTAGGGACATATTCCCCTAGAAGTGTAAATATTTTCTAGGGAATCATTTTATTTATATGTTATGATCCTATGTCTCTCTGTATTAAAGAATCTGATAGTTTGTCGTGGTCAATTATACATTGTTGTATCCCGAGTTACCAATCTTAAGGTTTTGAAGATATTAATCTTTGGTGACGATAAATCAAAAACAAACAAACGATAAATATGGTGTACATAAAGTATTTCAAATTTTATAAATTTTAAATGTAGTGATTTAATTTGATCAATTTGTTTTCATAATTTTATATTTTAGTAATATTAATATTTTTATATCATTCCAGTTTATATGATCCGACATAACATACTCCATATGATTCAACACAATACATCTCAAATGGTCCAACAGAAAACGCTTCGTGCATCGCACAGGTCAGTACACTAGTACTTTTTATGAGAAAAACTGTTACATTTCAAAAGGAATACTAAAATACATTTAATCGGAAAATATAATACTTTTAAATAAGACTACTAGTATGTTTTAGTAGAAAAACTAATACTCTTGATGGAGAAAATAAATATTTTTCAAGAGGATTACTGAAAAAACTGGTCAAGCAGATTACTAATACATTTCATCGTTACTACTAATACTTTTTTGAGGGACTGCTAATACTCTTTGGGAGAAAAAGTTAATTATATTTCACGAGAACTACTAAAATACTCTCCAGGGATCTACTAATACTTTTTCGAGGAACTACTAATACTTTTCGAATGGAATATTCTAGAATATTACAAATATTCCACCGGTGCATGAAATTACGAAAAAATCCGGATCGGGTTGGATCTGTCTAACGAAAAAGACCAATTAAACGGTCTGACAGGAGTTTTTGTGTTTTTATTAATCGTTTTTGTCCCCAACAATTAATATTTCCATATTATAAATCCACGTTTAGTATATAAAATTATTTATTTTAAAATATGTTTAGGTGGGGATCGCTATCTCATTATAAATATGTTTCTGATGAGGGTTAAATATAATCTGGGCCGAATTGGCAAGTTTCACCCATTCGCCGATCTGTTAAGTCCCATTCATTGGGTTGAAGCGCAAGCTTCACCTATCGTTGGGCCGATCTTAAGCCTCATTCATTGGGTTGAACTGCAAGCTTCATTTTTTCGAGGTTAAAGGAGTCTGCGAGGATTGGAGGCGGTGAATGCTAAACGATGATTTTATTATTTTACAAATTTAGGAATATTTTATTTTGTTAACGCAATTTTAGTTACCATTTATTTTTGAATGATTGTCGTTTGGTTTGAATTAAGTACTCTTGTTTATTTGGTTGTGAATTTTTAATCACATGCTATTTTTGTAGGTCCTATGGGGTGTGAGTAAGGTTTAGAAGGGGGATTGAATAAACCTTACTAATTTTTCGATTTTAGTCCTTTTAAAAATATTACAGAGTTAATTACACAACTAAGTCCTTAAGGGACAACTAAGTTAGTTAATCAGGAGAGTTAGCCACTCAACAGACTCGAAAGAGCTGTTGATAGAATAACTCAGCTGTTTAGACTAAACTTTAACTTGACTGTGATAAGATTTTCAGCGGAAGACTCAACACCCTTAAATTTGATTTTATCTATGTTTTAACACTTGGTTTTAGACTTGTTATTTATCGGTTGGATAGCAAATTATCAAAGATATATAAAGTGATATGCGTAGTAAAATCTTTGAAATGTAAATGACACAATAATTTTTATAGAGGTTCGAAGATGGGGTAATTCTTCTACTCCTCTCTTCTCCAACTCCTGGAGGAATCCACTAAGTAATGATCAATTCACAAAGTGGTTAGCGATCCAGATACAAGTCTTGATCACACAACCGACTTGCTCCTTTGGAACTCGATCCGAGATGCCTTGATCACACACGGTGGCTTCTCGTCCGACTCGGCCTTCTTCACAGGTCGTTGCCTTGTTACTTGACTTACTTTCTCAAGCTTCATGGATTTGTTCACGAAGCCCTTCAATAACTTGAGATTGGTTCGAGCTTGAACCTTCCTACAATCCACTTGGAAAGTAGACCCCTTTTGATTCTTTGAAGTTTCCTCTTGATTTGAAGTCGTCTTTCCTTCACAACTTAGTGTTGGATCGATTTCCTTCGAGATTTAGGCTTGAGGATTTTTCTTGAATAACTTGAGAATATTTTGCAGGTTACAGTATAAATATCGCTTGATTTCTCAGGTATGCTAGGTTCAGGTAACCTTTTCTCAAAGTGATTCCTCAGCCTTTTATAGTGCACTTTCAAAAATCTGGCCGTTGAGGAGATAGGCTAATTTTCAAAAGTCACTTGTGTTCGTTGGCTTGTCTTTTCTTGGTCTTCAATCTTGAGATGTAGACCTTTCCTCATATTAAATGAATGTTGAGCTTTTCAGAATCTGACACGAGGTGCAGTGCTTCCCATGGGTTTATTCCTTTTGCACGCTTCTGGGATTGAGCACTTTAAGACATGGCAGCATGGAAGTATTACTTATTTAAGTAATGTTCTTGACTTTTGTGCAACAGATTCTTTTTTCAGTTAACTCCTCTTTGCAGTTGCCTTTTCCCCAGGTGACTTGAGTCCGCTCCAATGATTGAAAGACTCATCCGTCACTTCAACTTGACTTGGCTTCTTGGATTGACTTAATCGACTCTTCTCACGGTGTCTCACACGGCCGATACTCCTTCGTTGAGTCCTTGTTCTTCTTTCTTGGCCATACTCAGCTGTTTCTCAGCGGAGTCTTCACTTCACATCTTCAGTTGACTTCTTGTATTTCCAGGCATAGCTAACTTGACTTAGCTTGTACAGCCATATCTATTACAATACGAATTACAAGGAAAATGGGGTGCCAACTTTCTAGTCTAAATTTTACATGGCATTCATCAAAATCTAAACAATAAATTTCCCAACAATTTCCCCCTTTTTTGATGATGCCAAAAATTAAAACATACAAACAAAATGCAAACAGCAAAGATACATACAGACAAATGTAGTAACAAAGAATGTATGCGTAGAATCAATCTTTTTAATGATCATAACATTCTTGTCCTTTACATAGCTATTTACAATGTGTATCAGAGCAATCAGAGCATACTTATGCCTATGCAAATTACAAATCTTTCATTAAATATACAAAAGACTTACATACATATGTATTTACAAAAGTAAAATACATGAAGGGGTTGGCAGCAACACTTCATCGCCTTCGCTGCCTCCTTCTTTCTTCTTCAGCTCAGTCTTCGTCAGCTCTTTTCCTCTTCTTTTCATCTTCAGTTGCTTTCTTCTTTTCGTAAGCTCTCTTCGCAGCTTCATCTTTTCTTTTTCTTTCCTGTCTCTCTTGCCACAACTGAGTTTGCCTCTTATTTGCTTCTTCGATTCTTTTGACATACTCAACATTTTTCCTCTCCACTTCCAGATTGGCTATATCATCATATCCAGCCTAGTAGATCATTCCTTTCTTGCCTGGATCTACATATTCAATATTTTTGGGTAGAGGTCTAGGTATAAAACCTCCACCTCCACCACTTCTTCCTTCTCTTTCTCGGGCGTATATTATACCGGAGTCTTCTTCTTACGGTGAGCGATCTTTTAGAGTCTCACGCTTGCTATCGCCTTCTTCTTCGCACAACTTGGACCTTTCTCCCAAAAGACAAGTCCCAAGCTTGGCTATGGACATGTTTTTGAAATATCCTTCGAACTCTAGCGTTTTGAATTCTTCAAGAGATCTTGGCTCTTGTCCGTCATTTGGAATGGCATCTGTATCTTTACCTGCCGGAATGCCTCCAAATTGTTTTAGCATCTCTTCAACACGGACATCCGTTCTCTTGTCGAAATCCTCCATTTCTATTTCTACAATCTTTTTCTTATGAGACATAGGCACAATAGAGTGATAGAGCGGTAGAGTCACAGGAAGTTTGCTGATTATCGATGTTGTGACTTGACCTTGCTGAGGGGTTTCAGCAAGCATTAAGGTCACATCCTTTGACCTTTACCCCTCAACAGCTTTTCCCCTTTCCTTCCTCTTCTCAACAATTGTCTCTTTCTTCTCCACAACAACTGTCTCATTTTCCTTCTCAACAACCGTATCTTTCAACGTCTTCAGGTATTCATCTTCCCCCTTTTTGGCATCATCAAAGGAGAGAGGAACCCCTGGGAACATCCCGACAAGCATGAAGTACGATCGGTGATAGTCAATTCTCGCTTGAGTCTCGTCTGCGAGTATCTTTGTTCGAAATTACGAGCGGGTGGCTTTGGACTCTGCCACTAGTTTCATTTCAGCCATAAGAAGGCTGAATTTGGCATTCATATTCTCCTCAACGCGCAGAAGTTCCTTTCGATGAAATTCACGCAGCAACTCCATCTCAGTTGTATGGGAGGCATGCAATCTCTCCATATAGGTCTGCATCATTGCCTTCATGTCAGCATTGTCAGCACTCCAGATCAACATTCTATTGTATAGAGCCTTGAAGTAGCGAACTTGCTCGAGACGCATGGCACTCTGTTGTTGAGACCATTCCCTTATCCTGACCACCACTCCTCTCAAGTCTGCTGTGAGAGTGGCATCTATGTTGTCCAGACGCATGTCGAGAGAGGCTAGGTACCGTTCAATCTTCTCAATCTCATCACAGATCTTCTTGAAGATTTCACGCATCTGTTTGTCGACTTGAGTCACCACCGCCACTCTGCATCGAAATTGAAATTAGCTCGCACAATCGAATCAGTAGGAATAATAGGGTCCTCTTGGACGGTGTAGAGCTTCTATTCTCTTGCAGTTTCTTCTTCTAGCACGGGCAGCTCGCGAGAAAAAGGAAATACTTCTTCATATGCATCGTCTCGCACTTGAGATATTGTGCGAGAGGTAGTCTTCTGCGACTCTCGGTAGCCTGTGATTGATTGAAGTTGTGGCGGCCAAAGGCGGTTGAGTGTTTTTGCTTATTGATCGAGCCTCAACTGTCATAATAACTTCTTCGGTCTCAGTAAGTTTTTCCATTTGAGTACACTGGTCCTCGGCTGTATCAACAACGTCATCGGATGATGATGGAACCTGGGGGCTTGGTTCATCATCAAAGTTGAATGTTTGACGAGCAACTTCAAAATTTGACTGACTCGTCTGCGGAAGAACATCCTCAGCTGGGTCCTTGGGATGTGCAACAGGGGTGGACTCAGCTTCATCTTCAGATCCCATAAATGATATATCAGGGTTGTCTTGGGAATCATGAAGTGCACTAATCTCCTTCTCAGATTCTTCAATATGAACATGAGGATTGTTATGCATTTCTTTCTCTTTACCCAGGGAAGTTTCAACCTCCCTCGGGCCTTCAATACTTTTAGCAGTCTCAACTGCAGAAAGGCCTTCAACATTCCCTTCGACAAACACAGCTGTCTTAGGGTCTTGGACATTGGCATCCGAAGGAGTCTCAACCCCTTGGATTGCACTTTCAGTACCCAGAGTGTTAACTCCCGGGACAATTCCATCATGTGCCTCGACTGCATCAGTAGTGTCCTCAGCATGCAAAGTTGTGGGCACTTCAGCTGGGACAGACTCAACTGTCCGAGCTTCGTTAGTGACAACTTGTTGTTCTTTTTCTGTTTCTTTTTCTTTCACTTCGCCTCCTTCCTTCATTGTGGAGTCATCTGCAGATCCTCCGACTTATTTTGTAGTGGAGTGAGTTCCCCCTCAATCGGCACACACCGGTGAGAGGTCGATGGTGGGGTCACTCTGCTCCGGACTCATTTGTTTCCATTGAGTGTTGACCGGGGGGCGGTGGTAAGACACCTTCAACAGGGGTTGGCTCAACTTGGGTGCCCAAGTTCCGGTGTCATCGCAAGTCCCTTGGATCCGTCCTTTGAGTGAATCTGGGAAGTGGTTGCGGCAATAATCGTGGCAATCTGTTGTACCACTCCCAGCGGATCAATATCCAAAGAAAGATTTAGAGGACTCTCCTGGTCCTTCCTCGTGCTATTGCTCATGCATCAACTCGGATTCCAAAGATTGGCTTGCTTCGCATGTCCAACTTCTCGCTGCGGTGATCGGATCCATGTCCTCATCACTCCCCGAAAGCATATCAATGTGAGGATGAGTGTGGTCGTTGGTTCCGATGAAAGGATAAATGCTAGCTTTCTCACGAGCTTGACTTTCTCTGCTAACCTCTCATTTTCTTTCTCCTTGAAGATATACAAGATATCCAGGTAGTTATCTTCATCAAGTACCTGAGGCACGATGGTTAATCCTAGGAATTTCAGCAATTATTCCTCTTCCTCAATGAATTCAGGACGTTCAAACTGTACCCTGGAGTTGCTTAGCTTCCATGCTCTCCATTCACGCAGACGATGCTGAACGTCTGGGTACACAGGAGAAACACAATCACATCATCATCATCCTCTTCCTGTCTTTCTGTTTCAGGAATGGATTGTAGCAAACTCTGATGTTCTTCACCTTCAGTAGCATCGGGGGCAGGTGGAGACACAACCCTTTCATCAAGAGATTTTGCTGTCTCTACTGTCTTTTTTTCCTCAGTTGTTCTGTCCACAGCTAGGTCTTCAACTTGCCTCTACTGACTAGCCTCAGCAGACTTGGCTGTTTCTTGAATAACTTCTGGGGACTGCACTTCTTCAGCAGTTTCAGAGATTTTCTCCAGCTGAGTGGTAGACTCAGCTATCTTTTCAAGCTCCGAAAGCTTGGTGATTCTCCTTCTTCTTTTTGTCCTTACCAGAGGAAGCTTTGGTTCGGATACTTCTTCCTCAGATTCCTTGGCGGCAAAGGCCGATGCATCTTTCCTCGATTGAGGAGCTGCCTTTCTTGGTTTGCCAGTCCTCTTCTTTTTGATGATCAGAGAACGTATTTGGGCTTCCTTCTCCGCCGGCGCAGGGCGAGTGCATCTTTTTGTCTTTGCCGCAGGGCAACTTTCTTCTTTGCGGTTGCGAGGCGACTTTTTCTTCTTGAAGGGAGGCAATGACTATTTTCTGTGGTCGGTGATTACCCTCGCTTGTGTCCGCCCTCTTCCGATGGGCTCTCTTCTGGGCTCCTGAAAGGTTAGCCCTAAACATCTTTTTGTTGACATGGAATGACTTTCCATGTCGAAGGAGAACACCCTTCACCTCCATCAAATGGCCAATGACTAGGCCATAGCCGAGTGATCCTCCAAAGGATCCATCCTCCTTAAATGATTTATTTGCAACGTTCTGGCAGAGTCTGCTGTATACAAACTCAGCCCAGTTAACTTTCTTCCCTTGCATAATCGCAGCCATGACGATCAACTTAGTCTTTGACAGTTGATTGAAATTGCCAAACTTCATATCCACACATTTTGTGACGACATCCATCAACTTGTGATAGTCGTCCTTCAGCAGCTTCTTCTCAGCTGTGTAGATCACTTTCGCAGCACACCCTGGTTTGGCTACTTCCTTCCATGCAGCAGCCAAGTTGACATCGGCTTCATATATCTCCGGCATGCCTTCCAACGGCAGTAAACAGTGCTCTGCAAGGTCCTTAGCAGTGATTAATATGTCCTTGTGGTGGACGGAGGACTTAATCCCTTCGTCCTGCACCTCGGCGTTCACATAAAACTGTGCCACCTCTTCCAGGTAGGTGTGCGAGTATTCTATCATCAAAAAGGCTTTAAGCCCAGATTTTTCAAACATATTCACGATTTTCTTCACAAGAGTAGCATCTGAACCCTGCTTAATCATACCTTCAAAATCCACTAAAGATCCTAAGTGGATTTGCTTCGATAACTTGACGAAATCAGTCTCTTGTGCCATTTCTAGAAGATTCTTCCGATTAAATCTTGATAAACTTGCTCTGAGAACAGGTAGGGTTTTCGAGAGAAAAAAAAATTGGCTTTCGTATACTTGAAGACGAACAATTTTTAAGTGAGAGAGAAAGTTGAAGGAATGAGTATATAAGGGTTATGAAAGGACATGTTTTGCTTTTTGAATTTTGATCGAGATCAATGGCTCAGATTTAGTACGTCTCATTGCATTTAATTGCTCGCATTTAATGCGGCAGCATTTATATCCAATCATATGCTTACTGTGCAGCTTTTGACTGTACCCGTCATAATTACGCTGACGTCATCCTTAAAACATCCCTGCTCATTAAAAACGACTGCGTTTTTGTCACTTAGCTCATAAATGATTCAGCTTATTCCACAAGTGACTTAACTCTTCTTCTCTCCTTTCGTATAGTGACTGAGCTGTCAGCTAACTCGATACAGCTGACTTCCTGATACGGTTGATTCATTTGGCTGATTCATGAGACTTGTTCTATTTTCATCTTTTCACGTTTCATCTATTCTCATTGAGTCTTCTGAGTGTCAACTCAGCTCAATTAACCCTAGCTCATGCTTAAGCTCTTCAAATCTTGATTCACATAGGGGTTTGGTGAATATGTCAGCTAACTGTTTATCAGTTGAGATGTATTCCAAGGTAATGTATTTCTTTTCAACATGATCTCTTATAAAATGATATTTGACATCAATGTGCTTTGTTCTTGAGTGCAACACAGGATTCTGAGTGATTGCAATAGCACTTGTGTTATCACACATAATTAGAATCTCTTTTTCTTCAATTTCATAATCTCTCAGTTGTTGTTTCATCCATAAGACTTGGGCACAACAACTGCCCGCAGCTATGTACTCTGCTTCAGCTGTGGATGTGGCTATTGAGTTTTGCTTCTTGCTAAACCAGGAAATCAATCTGTTTCGAAGTATTTGACAAGTTCCCGAAGTACTCTTCCTGTCAACTCTACATCAAACATAGTCAGAGTCTGAGTAACCAATAAGCTTGAATCCACCTTCCTTTGGATACCATAAGCCAACTTCTTGGCATCCCTTCAAATAACTTAGGATTCTCTTAGTTGCTATCATATGGCTTTCTTTTGGTGCAAACTGGAATCTTGCACATACACCTATTGCAAAGGTGATGTCTGGTCTGCTTGCTGTTAGATAGAGCAGTGATCCAATAAGTGCTATGTATCTTGTTTCATCCACGGGCTTGCCATCTGCATCCATGTTCATCTTGACTAATGTGTTCATTGGTATTTTCACAGAAGATTTCTCTTCCATACCAAATTTCTTCATTAAATCTATGGTGTACTTTGTTTGACTTATGAAGGTTCCATCCTTCAGCTGTTTAACTTGGAGTCCTAAGAAGAATGTTAGCTCTCCCATCATGCTCATTTCAAATTTACCTTGCATGAGGTTTGAGAATTTATCACACAGCTCTTTGTTTGTGGATCTAAAAATGATATCATCCACATATATTTGAACATGTAGTATACTCTCCCCATCTTGAATGCTGAAGAGTGTTCTATCCACTTTGCCTTTGGTGAATCCATTATCTATCGGAAATTGAGATAATGTATCATACCATGCTCGAGGTGCTTGTTTTAATCCATATAGAGCTTTCTTGAGCTTGTACACCTTATCTCTAATGGTCTTCTGTTCAAAGCCTGGAGGTTGCTCAACATAGACTTCTTCTTCCAACAATCCATTTAAAAATGCACTTTTCACATCCATTTGATATACAATGAAGTTTTTGTGTGCAAAGATAGGCAAGAAACATCCTTATTGCTTCTAGTCTTGCAACAGAGCCAGATGTTTCATCAAAATCTATTCCTTCTTCTTGGCAATACCCTTTGGCTACCAATCTTGCTTTGTTTCTTACCACAGAACCTTCTTCATTCATCTTGTTTCTGAACACCCATTTTGTGCCAATAACATTTTGATGGGTTGGTCTTTGCACCAATTCCCATACTTTGTTCCTTTCATATTGATTCAGTTCTTCTTGCATGGCTTGAATCCATTGTGTGTCATCCAATGCTTGGGACACATCTTTTGGCTCTATTTGGGAAATAAAACAAGTGAACATTACTTCTTGTTGAGCTTTGGATCTGGTTCTTACACCATCTCTTACATCTCCAATGACTAGCTCTGGTGGATGGTCTCTCAGCCATCTCACATCAGGTTTGAGTAAATCAGCTGGGTTCAGTCGTCTTACAACTGTATTGTCTTGAGCAGCTCTTTCATTATCATTCAGCTGCAGATTTTCCAGCTGTCTTTGAGACTCAGCTGTCTCATCTTCATCTTGATTGATTACACCAGCTTCAGCTTCAACATAGGGACTCTTCTGCATAGTTGGTTGATTCAGCTTATCAGCTAACTCTTCGATATCTTCTCCATTTACATTAGGTTCATCAAAAACCACATGTATAGATACTTCTGTGACCATAGTCCTCTTGTTCAGCACTCTATAGGCTTTAACATCAAAAACCTTTAGATTATCCTTGCCATTGTTGTGAATAACGCATTTACATCCAAATATTCTAAAGTACCCAACATTTGGCTTTCTCCCTGTCCAGATTGCATAGGGAGTCTTTGTCAGTTGTCTATTAATCATGCATCTATTTTGAGTATAACATGCAGTATTGATGGCTTCAACCCAAAATCTTTTAAGCGATCCAGCCAAACTAACATGGTCCTTGCAGAACTTCCTTGAGAGTTCTTTTTCTTCTTTCTCGCTACTCCATTCTCATTGTGGAGTCCTTGTCACTTGAGATAATTCATGAGCAATGCCATTTTCAATACAATCGAGTTATTATCCCATTAACAAACTCAGTTCCTCTATCAGACCTTATCTTTAAAATGGTTTGACTCTTCTCATTTTGAACTCTTCTCATCAGCTGAGGTAACTTTTGCAAGATTTCCTTCTTTTTGCACATGAATATTGTCCATGTATATATTTTATAATCATCCACCACCACTAAAGTGTATTTCTTTTCACTTATACTAGCTGGCTCAACTGGACCAAATAAATCCATATGCAACAGATGCAATATCCTTGTTGAAGATGGATTAGATTTCTCTTTGAATGATGATCTGATCTGTTTTCCCATCTGGCATGCACCACAAACACTTTCTTTCTTGTACACTGAGTCTGGCAGTCCTTATGCAAGATGACTCCTTGCAAGCTTGTTAATTGTCTTGAAGTTCAAATGACTCAGCTTCTTGTACCACAGCCAACTTGATTCGGCTGTACTCTTTGCTAACAGACAAGTGCTTGGTGTGGGCAGTCGACCAATCTACCACATACATGTTCTTCTGTCTGGATCCTTGCAACACTATTTCATTTAATTCACTGTCTTTAATTTGGCACACTCCCATATTGAATCCAACATTATAGCCCTTGTCACAGAGTTGGTTGATGCTTAACATGTTGAAGTTGAGACCTTCAACATATGCAACATCTGTGATTTCTAATCCATTTTTCTTGATGGATGCAGTGCCTCTTATTTCCCCTGGAGCTTCATTTCCTCCAAATATGACTTTTGCGCCTCTAATCTCCTTGAATTTTGACAGATATTTCTTGTTTCCTGTCATATGTCTGGAACATCCACTATCCATGTACCAGGTTCCTTGGCACTCAGCTGTTCCTTGAACCTGCAATCAAGGAAATTAGTTTTTAGATACCCATACTTGCCTGGGTCCCGAGGGGTTAGTGTTGTAAGATGATCCAACCAACCTATAGCCAAAAGGTATGACTCTAAGAGGTTGTCATCTATCCGTGCCATAATCATAGCTCACTTTGGCAAATTGCTTGGGGGCTTTAGGTTCATACAACTGTCTCTTTTGTCTGTATGCATGTATGTGTGTTTTAGTAATTGCCTTCTTTGGGTAGTTGTGATATTTCTGAGTGTAGTGTTTGGGTGCGTATGTGTGCTGATGATAGCTCTTTTGCCTTTGGAATGGCCTTTGTTGAGTTCTAGGCCTTTGCCACTTAGGATTGTATTCCATAGGTCTTTGCTGATATTTCACATTATTCCAATCAGCTTGACTTGGGTAGTTTCTACCATTCCCATCATATGTGTTTCTTTGATAAAACTTCTGGGGTTTTTGGTAGCTCTGTTTATTCTTTACAGAGTATTTCCTATTTGAAGTTTGCTGAGGAACCTTGCTAGATTTCTTCTCAGCTGTCCTCTCAGCATACTCAACTGGTTGTTTTCATTTTCCTTTATATCCAAGGCCAGTTTGTTTGTGATTGTGCTTTGGAGTGAATGTGGGTGCAACATTTGGTGTCTTGGATTTTTGAGATGCTTCATTACTTGAAGATCCTTTTTCCAAAATCACTCTGGGAGTTTGACTATGGACAAATGAATTGAATCATATGCATGTCTTATCTCCACACTCTTTTTGGCTCATAATAAGGTCATCCAATGATTTAGATGCCTTTGTAAATGATGCAATCACATTCTCAATATCATTTCCCCTCTTTTCTATAGCAGCTATCTATGCTATTAGTTTAACATTCTCAGCCTTCAGCTCTTTGTTCTCATCAGCTATGTGACTTAGAGTACTCAACTCCTTAGCCAACTGTGAGTTTTGGCTTTTGAGCTGGTTGTTTTCCTTGTTTAATAGTGTGTGTGAGGATTTAATGTAATCAAAGTCTTTCATCATTTTGCCTAATGAATCATAAAGATCAGTGGGTGATGAAGTGTGTGTGTCACAATCACTATCACTAGAATCTGAGTGAGATGAGTTAGAGTGTACCTCATCTTCTTGGTCATGTTGATCTTGTTCTTTAGCCATTAGACAAATCATTGCTTCTTCTTCAGAATCACTTGAGTAGTCGGCTTCACTACTCTCTGAGTCTTCTTTTTGACTTATGTCTGTCTCAAAGTGACAACATAGCCCTTTTCTTTTCTTGTTTTCTTTCTCTGAATATTTTTCTTTCTTCTTTATTCCTGTATTTATTGCAGTGTTCTAAAACTCGGGCTAGGCAGCGCCTAGGCAGCGCCTAGGCGCTAGGCGCCACCCCACCGAAGAGAAAACTGGCAAATCGGGCAACAAATCGGGTGAGCGCTCAACTCGGCGCCTAGTCGCTCTAGTCGGCGCCGAGTCGGTCAAATCGGCGCCTAGCGCCTAGCTAAATTATTTTTTTTAAAATAAATCCTACACCCAAAACGACGTCGTTTGGCTACATTCTTAAAAAAATAAACCCTATTTTGAATTAACCCCAACTCCTGCAAAATCCCTAAGCCCCAATCTCCCTCCCGTAACCCAAAACCTATCACCCCAAAACCTTATCAAACCCAAGTATGAACCTCCCGTAACCCACAACGGCACAACCTCATCCCCCATCTTTTTGTCTAAGTGCTACAACACCATTTCCCACAAAGAAGATATTGAAACTGCCAAGCTCATCGAGAAGGAGGCGTTCGAACTCGAACTAGCTCGAAAGGAGGCGACCACCAATTTCTCTGCTGAAGGCCAAATGAGGTAATGATTACATGATTTTTTTCTCTAAAATTTGTATTCTGTGGGCTATTTGAACTTTTTAAGTTTATGGAATGATATTTGGGTGGGTGTTCTATTTGATTAATTAAATGGTTTGATTGGGTGGGTGTTCATTTTTAATTAATTAAATGCCTAAATGGTATAATTAGTTGGGTATTCTATTTGATTAATTAAATGGTGTGAGTGGGTGTATTTGATTAATTGGTTGGATGTATCATTGATTGAAAACTTGAGTGGATGTATTCAAACTTCCATTAACAATATGTCTCTCATAGCCTATACAAATTATTTATGGTGAGAAAATAATGTGTGTTTCAAATTATTCATGGTCATATTAGCTTACCTTTCTACGTGTATAAGAATAAGGAACAGGATGATGAACCGGTAGCCCATCAATGTGCTTTTTGCGTGATGTACTAAATTAAAATCACCGAAATATTTTATTATGTAATTTGTGGATGTATTATTCATTTATTTGAATGATTTGGGTTTAAAAACAATCTGAACATATGAACTATGATTGTTTTGTTTCCAATTCAATATAGATAGATATTAACTAAATTTTTTTGCATATTTCAGGCCGTTTGATAATTTGAGAAATTTACAAATCAACAGTCAAAAAATTAGCACAATGACATTTTCAAGCGTTTCTGCCACTAGTAGTACTCCATATGAGATTGAGACACCACTTAAATGGAAATCAAATGATGTTGGTTGGGAATATGGCATCCTAGCCGATCCACATAACTTAGACAGGGTTAAATGCAAGTTGTGTTTAAAAGTTATGTCTGGAGGTGTTCGTAGAATGAAAGAGCACATTGGAAATATCCAAGGGAATGTTGTTTCTTGTACCAAAGCTTCACAGGATGATCAAGTTAAGTGTAGAAATGCTATTAATGAAGTAAAAGACAAGAAGAAAAAGTTGAAAAAACAAGAGGAAGACATGATTGCTAGTGTCAATATTAATAGTTCGGAGGAATATTACATTGAAGAGGATGAATTGAGAGAGTCAATAGGGAGCATGAAGCCACCCCGTTCTCTTGGTCCAATGGACAAATTTGCTACATGCATCAATCCCGAAGCTTCTTTAAATGTGGCAAAGACAACTCGGGAACAAAACTTACATGATGCCCTTTGGAAAGAGAGATCTAATACTGTGAAGAACTATGTTGCTGATTGGATTTATGAAGCCGGAATATCCTTCAATGCCTTTGATTTGGAAAGCTTCAGGCTCTTTACAGAGGCACTTTGTCAATTTGGACCAAGGTGGAAACCTCCAAGTCAATATGAATTGAGAGAGCCTTTGTTAAAAAAAGCAGTTGAGAGAACCAAATTCAAAGTAAAGCCACATGAAGATGAATGGGGAAAGAATGGTTGCTCACTTATGTGATGCTTGAGGACAGAAAGAGAAGAAGCATCATGAACTTGTGTGTCAATTCTAAGGCAGGACAGTTTTTCTTTCTTCTAAGGAATCTTCGATGTAGCACACACAAGTGAAATGATTTTTGAGTATGTTGATCAATGTATTGAGAAAGTTGGGCCAGAGAATGTCATTCAAGTAGTGACAGATAATGCTTCAAATAATATGGGAGCGGCAAAGTTATTGCGTGTTAAAAGGCCAACTATCTTCTGGACATCATGTGCCATGCACACCATTAATCTTGTTCTAGAGGGCATTGCAAAACTACCTCGATTCAAGAAAATCATTGATCAAGCCAAAGCTTTAACCATCTTCATCTATGCACATCATAAAACTTTAGCCATGATGAGGTCTTATACTAAAAGAAGAGACATAGTGAAACCAGGAGTCACTAGATTTGCTTCTTCATTCCTTAGTTTGCAGAGTATGGTGGAGAAAAAGGCTCAATTAAAGACAATGTTTAGTAGCTCTGAATGGGATGAATGCAAATGGTCTAAGACTATCAAAGGGCAAGCAAGTTATAATACTGTGATGGCTATTGGTTTCTGGAATGGTGTGACATCTTGCTTGACGGTATTTGCACCTTTGGTGAAGGTGCTTCGTATTGCTGATGCAGATAGAAAGCCATCAATGGGCTTTTTATATGGGGAGCTTCAACAGGCAAATGAGGATATAAAAAATGCTTTGAATAATTATTCCAAGAACTATGATCCTATCTTAGAGATAATGGATGCAAAGATCAAAGGAAGAGTTGACACTCCATTGCATTTGATGGCTTATCTATTGAATCCTTATTATCATTATAAGGATCCCAATATTATATTAGATCAAGTTGTGTCAGATGGAGTTCTTGATTGCCTTGATATTATTTGTCATGGAAACTTTGATTTGATGAATAAAGTTGTGAATGTTGAGTTGCCAATTTATAAAACCAAAGGAGGAGTTTTTGCGAAGCCCATTGCAGCAAAAGGGTGTGAAGTAAATGATGACAAGCTTGATCCAGGTAAAAAAAATCATTTACATAACTCTTAATTCTTCTTTTAAAATTATCAAGTAATTATTTATTTTATTATGTTCTAACTTCATGCAGCAACTTGGTGGTTAAATTATGGCCATGGAACACCTAACTTGCAAAGTATTGCTATAAGAATCTTGTCACTAACCACTAGCTCGTCTGGATGTGAAAGAAATTGGAGTGCATTTGAAGGGGTTAGAAACTTAGAAAGTTTACTTTTACGATTACTTTATTAATATGTTTTCCTTCTTTTGTAATACTTCTACTTCATGCATTTTTTTTTCTCTTTTTTTCCGTTTGAGATACATACTAAGAAAAGGAATAGATTAGATGTTTCACGATTAAACAATCTAGTCTACGTCCAATTCAATTCACGTTTGTTGAATAAACGTAAAAGGGGAAAAGATAAGGATATTGACGTGCTACTTGCTAGTGATGCAAGTAAAGCACAAGATTGGATTATTCCTGGATTGTATGATGATGATGAGTCGGGTGATGGACTTGATGGTGATGCTTCTAGAGTGAGAGAGCTTGAGGAGGATGATTTTGAATCCGAAGATGAGGAGGAAGTGAATGAGAATGACTTTGAATTTGAGTCGGATGAAGAGCGTGTATTAGAAAATTATGGAGAAGAAGAAGAAGATCCATTTGGTATTGCTACATGCTAGTTGGCTAGTGGTGCATTGTTTTGTTTCTTATGTAGTTGAAGAATACATCTCTTGTTTTGTCATTTATGAGTTCATGTTCAAAAGAATCAAAACTTTGTAGTTTGAATGGTGCTCTTACTTCTTAGTAATTATTGACTAATGACTTGTTTTGTGTTGTTTGGAGCTTTGGAATGCATTGAATTGTTGGTTTTAATCTTGTAAGTTGTCATTATTTTTACCTTTTTAGTTTATTTGAGCATATTTTCTAATGGTTTAATTTTGTTAATAAGGTTTTAATTTTAAGAAAAATAAAAAACCATGTAATTATGCCTTAATTCTAGGCCCCACTTAGTCCCCGCCTAGGCGCTCTAGGCCCTAGGCTCTTGTCTGGCGCCTGGTAACCGCCTAGCGAGTTTTAGAACACTGATTTATTGACTACAGGATATGGACAGTCAATAGCAAAGTGTCCTGGTTGTCTGCAGTTCCAACACAAGTTCTCAACTCTTTGATAAGCTCTTTCCATTCTTGGGTTATCAGCTCTCTGATATTCAACCTTTTGATGCTCAGCTCTCTTGGGTGGCCTATCTCCCTTGACTTGGAGGGAGTTGAATGTCTCCTGGAGGATTCACCCTTGTTTCTTTTATAGTTCTTATTGAAGAACTTGTTGAATCTTTTAACCATCAAGGCAATTTCCTCCTGGTCAATGGCTTCCTTGACTTCAGCTCTCTTCCCATCCTTAACTATAAGTGCAGCTGTTTTGGGTACAGCTGTATTCTCTTGATCATTTCTTCTCAGCTCAAATTCATAAGATTTGAGGTCTAAGAATAGCTCATGATTGGATGTTTTTGATAGGTCCATCGAGTGCCTTAGAGCCATAGTCTTCATTTCCCATTCAGCTGGGAGGCTCCTTAGGATTTTCATACACATATCCTTTTGTGTGTATTCCTTTCCAAGTGCTGAGAGCTCATTTGTAATTTCAGTGAATCTAGCATCCAGCTGATCCATTGTCTCACCTGCAAGCATTTTAAAGTTTTCAAATTTTTGAACAACAACAGATAATTTGTTTTCTTTAATTTGCTCTGATCCTTCACAAATTAAAGTTAGTTTATCCTAGATTTCTTTTGCTGTTTTGCATGACTTGACTTTATTGAACATTGCTTTGTCCAGAGTCTTGTAGAGAATATCCTTGGCCACATGGTCCAAATTGTATCTCTTTCTGTCATCATTGGTCCATTCAGTCCTTGGTTTTTCAACTAATGCTGGTCTTGCCTCAGCCACAACTTCTTCTCCTTCAGCTGCAGCTGCTCTCCTTGCGGTTGTGTTCACTTTCAGTATTTGCAGCGGCCCATCCTCTATCACTAGCCACATTTCATCATGTAAAGTAGATATATGAGCCTGCATACGAATTTTTCAGTCATTAAACTCCTCAATTGTGAACATAGGAATGCGTGTCAAATTTGCTTCCATGATAATAACTTTGCTAAATAAAAATAGCCTTCGAAAAAGCAAGTGTTAAAAATTTCTTTGAAAGATTGGAGATCTAGTTCAGTAACCAGTGTGGAAGGATCAATGAACCAACCGCTCTGATACCACTTGTAGGTCCAAAGGGGTGTGAGTAAGGTTTAGGAGGGGGGTTGAATAAACCTTACCAACTTTTTGATTTTAGTCCTTTTAAAAATATTACAGAGTTAATTACACAGCTAAGTCCTTGAGGGACAGCTAAGTTAGTTAATCAGCAGAGTTAGCCACTCAACAGACTCGAAAGAGCTGTTGATAGAATAACTCAGCTGTTTAGACTAAACCTTAACTTGGCTGTGATAAGATTTTCAGCGGCAACACCCTTAAATTTGATTTTATCTATGTTTTAACACTTGGTTTTAGCACTTGTTATTTATCAGTTGGATAGCAAATTATCAGCAGATATAAAGTGATATGCAGAAGTAAAATGCTGAAATGTAAATGACACAATAATTATTATAGAGGTACGAAGATGGGGTAATACTTCTACTCCTCTCTTCTCCAACTCCTGGAGGAATCCACTAAGTAATGATCAATTCACAAAGTGGTTATCAGTCCAGATACAGGTCTTGATAACATAGCTGACTTGCTCCTTTGGGACTCAGTCTGGAGATGCCTTGATCACGCAGCTGACTTCTCGTCTGACTCAGCTTCTTCACAGGGCAGCTGTCTTGTTACTTCAACTTACTTTCTCAAGCTTCTTAGATTTGATCACGAAGCCCTCCAGTAACTTGAGATAGGTTCGACCTTGAACCTTCCTACAATCCTCCTTGGAAAGTAGACCCCTTTTGATTCTTCAAAAGTTTCCTCTTCAACAGTTTGAAGTCGTCTTTCCTTCACAACTTAGTGTTGGATCGATTTCCTTCGAGATTTAGGCTTGAGGATTTTGCTTGAATAACTTGAGAGTATTTTGCAGGTTACAGTATAAATATCGCTTGATTTCTCAGGTATTCTAAGTTCAGGTAACCTTTTCTCAAAGTGATTCCTCAGTCTTTTATAGTGCACTTTCAAAAATCTGCCCGTTGAAGAGATAGGCTGATTTTCAAAAGTCACTTGTGTTCGTTGGCTTGTCTTTTCTTGGTCTTCAATCTTGAGATGTAGACCTTTCCTCGTATTAAATGAATGTTCAGCTTTTCAGAATCTGACACGAGGTCCAGTGTTTCCAATTGGTTTATTCCTTTTGCATGCTTCTGGGACTGAGCACTTTAAGACATGGCAGCATGGAAGTAATACTTATTTAGGTAATGTTCTTGACTTTTGTGCAACAGATTCTTTTCAGTTGACTCCTCCTTGCAGTTGCCTTTTCCCCAGGTGACTTGAGTCTGCTTCAATGATTGAAAGACTCATCTGTCACTTCAATTTAACTTGACTTCTTGGATTGACTTAACTGACTATTCTCACAGCTGTCTCACAGCCGATACTCCTTCAGTCGAGTCCTTGTTCTTCTTTATTGGCCATACTTCGTTGTTTCTTAGCGGAGTCTTCACTTCACATCTTCAGTTGACTTCTTGTATTTCCAGGCATAGCTGACTTGACTCAGCTTGTACAACCCTATCTATTACAATAAGAATTACAAGGAAAATGGGGTGCCAACTTTCTAGTCTAAGTTTTACATGGCATTCATCAAAATCCAAACAACAAATTTCCCAACAATTTTTTCTAAAAAAACCATGTTCTTCTAATTAAGTTATGGGCACTGCTTGATAAAATATTTATAATGTTAGAAATTTGGGTCGTCTCAAGTGGTCTCAGAGCCAGGTCTACGATTCTGTAGACTTGTAAAAAAAATGTGTTTTTTTTAAATATTTAAAAAGAAAAAAAACAGTATAGTGACATCCACCTCCGCCATACCTCGCTGGATTCTTTAAGGTATGCAAATTTATTATGTCATTACTCAATTTGTTCATGATATGCCATGTCATATTATTATGCAACACATATTATTCATGTCATTATGTCTTATTGCTTTTATTTCATACTCTTTATTGCATGTGTATTTGCTATACTAGAAGAACGAACTCTAGGCTCCTTGCGTAAAAAAAAAGAGACTCAGAATGAATTATATTGAATTAATAGTACTAATATACATATAAGGACTTTTTTTTATTTCTATTTCGACTACTATGCGATAATAACTTAAGATGGGTACTAAGAACGTATTATGTATGATTATAGAATATGGCTCCACAAAATCCTCCACGAGTGCCTCGACGCCCCCGAACTTTAACCAGAACAATGTTGGGAACCAAGACAATGATGGAAACCCAACTAACACTGGAAACCAGCCTACGACTGGAGAGTTGTTTGCGGAGATTCTCAATGTCGTACAGAACAACCATGGGAACAACAACAACAATAATACTAGAGTGGTGGAATAGTTTCACCATTATCGTCCACCCACCTTTAACGGACGTGATGGCCCACCTGTGATTGAAGAATGGTTAAGAGAACTGGAAAGGATTTTCAGACTTATAGCTTGAAGGATGAACAACAAGTGTCTTGTGTCGCCTTCCAACTGACTAATGATACAGACCTTTGATGGGAAGGTTACTAGAGAAACAGGACTGAAGAAGAACGTAATGCATTATCCTGGGATGAATTTAAGTAAGTGGTGATGGAGAAGTATTTCCCTAGATCCTACTGTGACAAGAAGGAAATAGAATTTATGAACTTTAAGCAAAGGGGATTAACTGTAACTGAATACGAAAGGAAGTTTAACAAATTATGTCGGTTTGCACCATATCTGGTTGATACCGACCTAAAGAAAGCAATGAGATTCAGAAGGGGATTGAGGTCACAGTTGTCTGGAATTCTATTTTCACAGGGGGACTTGGAATATTTTGTGATGGTTAGACGGGCTCATGAAGTTGAAGTAGGACTAGTTGGGGATGATGATGACCGGAAGCCAGTCATTGTATCTAAAAAGAGAAAGTTTTATGGGACAAAGCCGAGTAAAATGTGATATCAGAATAAACAGATAAAAATCGATGGAAATTCTCACCCGAGTGCACCAAACAATAAGCTGACTTGTCCGAAATGCAACAGGAATCACTATGGGAAATGTTTAATTGGACAAGGAAAGTGTTTTATGTGTAAGAAATCGGGCCATGATGCTCCTAATTGCCCACTTCTAAAAGACATAAGAGAAATGAGGGGACAATGCCGCTCGATTGTATGCTATGACGCAGGAAGAGGCAGATCAGAACCCCGGTACGATGTCAGGTATGTTACAATATCTAGAATACCTGTGCTTGTACTTTTTGACACTGGTGCCACACACTCATTTATATATGCTAAGTTTTATGATATAAATGGACATACAGATGCTAGAATAGATGCACCCCTTGTGATTAGTTTGCCATCTGGAAAGATAATAACTACTGACATAATGGACAATGATATAGACGTGAACATTGGGGGGAAACATCTAAAAGCTGACGTATACATAATTGAGATGAAGGGCTGTGACATAATACTAGGCATGAATTGGCTTAGTAAGTATCACGCGGGCATTAAGTGCCAAGAGAAGGATATAACACTCAGGCTACCTGGAGAAGAGGAAATTATGTTCTACGGAGTTAACTCTAAGTCCGTACCGCGAGTTATATTGGCAATGAAGGCGTGAAAGATGTTGGCAGAAGAGAATTGTCCGGGGTATTTAGTAAGTTTAGTCGAAGCTCCAACAACGGACCTAACACTGATAGACGTACCAATTGTTTGAGAATTCTTGGATGTATTTCCAGAGGACGTGCCTGGAGTTTCACCCGACCATCAAGTCGAATTTTCTATAGACTTGGTACCTGGAGCAGCACCGATATCCAAGGCACTTTACAGAATAGCACCAAATTAGTTACAAGAACTAAAAGCACAAATACAAGAATTGCTGGACTTGGGTTTTATCAGGCCTAGTGTATCACCCTGGGGAGCACCAGTCCTGTTTGTTAAGAAGAAGGATAGATCACTAAGGGTGTGTATCGATTATAGAGAACTTAATCGACTCACAGTGAAGAACAAGTGTCCACTACCAAGAATCGAAGACTTGTTTGATCAATTGAGGGTTGCTAGTACTTTTTCTAAGATTGATTTGAGATTCAGGTATGACCAATTGAAGATTAAGGAGAGTGATATCTCAAAGACGACATTCAGGACCCGATATGGACATTATGAGTTTGTAGTGATGTCATTTGGGTTGAGTAATGTGCCCGCAATGTTCATGGACTTGATGAATAGAGTGTTCCATCAATTCTTGGACCAATTCATCATAGTCTTTATAGACGACATACTCGTGTATTCAAGGGACAAAGAGCAACACGAGGAACACTTGAGGATAGTGCTGAGACACTTCACAAGGAGAAGTTATAAGCAAAGTTCAAGAAGTGTGAGTTCTGGCTAGATCGAGTTGGATTTTTGGGGCATGTAATCACTGCAAATGGAATTGAAGTGGATCCAGTAAAGGTTGAAGCAGTTAATGAATGGAGGGCACCTACGAATGCGAGTGAGGTTCATAGCTTTTTGGGATTGGTAGGATACTACCGCAAATTAATAGAGGGATTTTCGAAAATAGCTACATCCATGACTCGACTCACCAGAAAGGGGGAGAAATTTTTGTGGACCAAAAGATGCGAGGAGAGATTCCAAGAGTTGAGAAGAAAGCTAACTTCTGCACTGATATTAATGATTCCTGACCCAACCACGGACTTCGTGATTTACAGTGACGCATCAAAACAAGGCTTGGGGTGCATATTGATGCAGCATGAAAAGGTGGTTGCCTATGCCTCAAGACAATTATAGCCACACGAACTTAACTACCCGACTCATGATTTGGAGTTAGCTGCAGTGGCCATGCACTGAAGATTTGGAAACATTATCTGTATGGTGGGAAATATGAGATATTCACCGATCATAAGAGTTTGAAGTATCTATTTACTCAGAAGGAGTTAAATATGAGACAAAGGAGATGATTAGAACTGGTTAAGGACTGCGATTGCACCATCAACTATCATCAGGGCAAAGCTAATGTAATAGTTGATGCCTTGAGTCGTAAGACTAAGGGTGAGTTGTCTAGTTTGCTCATGCAACATGAGCAATTAATACGAGAGTTTGCGAGTCTGAAGATTGAAGTCGTAACCCTACCGAGAAGTACAGAGACAATATTGGCATCTTTGGTAGTTCAACCCACTTTGAGAGAAAGGATCAAAGAAGCACAAAGTAGAGATCAATTTTTGAACAAAATGAAAGGGCAAGTTCTAGAAGAAAATATAAAAGGGTTTGTCATAGCGGATGATGGTGTTTTGCGTATGAAGGGAGATTGTGTGTTCCTAAGGACGAAGAACTTAGGAAAGAGATACTTGAAGAAGCTCATTGTACGCCGTACACGGCCCACCCGGGAGGTACAAAGATGTACCGAGATCTAAGAGAAGCCTTTTGG
Source organism: Rehmannia glutinosa (assembly GCA_016081115.2). NCBI lineage: Eukaryota > Viridiplantae > Streptophyta > Magnoliopsida > Lamiales > Orobanchaceae > Rehmannia > Rehmannia glutinosa. The sequence continues at coordinate 321,193 of JABTTQ020000273.1, forward strand.
TGGCGAAGTATAAAGAGAGACATTGGATCTTTTGTGGAGAAATGTTTGATATGCCAGCAAGTCAAAACCGAGAATCAACGACCGTCGGGTTTGCTCAAACCTCTTGAAATCCCAGAATGGAAATGGTAGCACATAACGATGGATTTTGCGGTAGGTCTACCACGATCAGCAAAAGGAAATAAAGCGATATGGGTTGTAGTAGATCGATTGACGAAGTCATCTCACTTTCTGCTGATTAAAATGACATTCAGTATGGAGCAGTATGCGCAAATATACATCCAAGAGATAGTGAAATTACATGGCGTTCCAGTGTCTATAGTGTCGGAATGAGATACAAGATTTACCTCTAAGTTTTGGGGAAGCTTACAGACTACTTTGGGAACAAAATTGAAGTTTAGTACGACTTACCACCCACAGACAGACGGACAGTCCGAGAGGATAATACAAATATTGCAAGATATGTTGAGAGCATGTGTGCTTGATATAGGATGAAATTAGGAATCATTATTGCCGCTGGTGGAGTTTGCTTATAATAACAGTTACCAAGCGACTATTGGGATGGCCCCTTACGAGGCATTTTATGGGAGGAAGTGTATATCTCCATTGTACTGAAGCGAGGTCGGAGAAAAGAAGATGTTGGGACCGGAGTTGGTTCGACAAACAGTGGAAAAGATAGCAAAAATCCAAGATCGAATCACAATAGCACAAGATAGACAGAAATCGTATGCTGATCGCCGAAGGAAAGACTTACATTTCGAGGTGGGAGACAATGTGTTTCTCAAGGTAGCACCGGTAAGGGTAGTGCTAAGATTTGGTGATAAAGGGAAGCTAAAGCCAAATACATAGGACCATTCGAGATATTGAAAAGAGTCGGAGATTTAGCTTATCAGCTTGCATTGTCGTTGTGTCTGTCAAGCGTACATGATGTTTTTCATATATCGATGTTGAGAAAGTATGTTCATGACCCAAGTCATATTGTCAACTACGAAGATTTGCACATTAGCGATGACTTAACCTACGAAGAAGCACCTGAAGCTATTTTGGAGCGAAATGTTCATAAGCTGAGGAATAAAGACACAAGTTTGATTAAAGTGCAATGGAGACGTCATGGGAGGAATGAAGCCACATGGGAGCGTGAAGAGGAGATACATGCTAAGTACCCCGACTTCCTAACATTTGGTGAAATATCGAATTTCGAGGACGAATATTTTTAGGGGGTAGATTGCAATATCCGATTTTTTTAGTATATTTAATTTTGTTTATATTATTATCATTTTTAATATAATTATCTTATTAATGTTAACTGCTTAATTAGTTTAATAATTATTTTCACTTTAATTGTGATAACTATCAAATATCAATAGTTATCACTTTACAATCCAATATTTTCATAACCCTATTCAACGTGATTATCTTATCATCAATTTTTCACTCTTATCATCATTATCAGAAAATTTTCCCATATAAATAGAGAATTTTACTCTACGTATTTTTTTTCGTTAACTGTGTGAGATTCTAAGTCAGGTAAATTCTTAGATTTAATTCTTACGTTTCGACATTCAACAATAAAAACACAACAAATTCCCAAAAAAATTATAATAGTTCCTTTCTTTCTCCCCCCTGCCGATGCCAACCGCTCACGAAATACACTCCGGTAAATCTATAGCACCATACCCAAATATTCCAAATAATACTTGAATCAATCAAAAAAAATAGAATAGAGGAGAAGATAAGGAGACGGGCAGCGAACCCACCGACGGCCCCCGCATGGTCAGACGCCTAAAGAAAAATCAGACCTTCTTTTTGACCGTGCGGCTAGAGCGCTTCTTGTATCTTAGCCGATCTACCTCGGGTCTACCGGGCGGTGTGGTGCGATGATGGTGTTTGAGATGCAAGTGAAGAGGGGCAATGGGTACGGGGTTGAGAAAGAATAGTGGGAAAAAATGATAAAAATGTAAGGAGATGGTTTAATTGTCTGGAAGGGTTGCGTAGATGGTTTTGTGTATGGAATTAAGGAAGAATTTCAGGAAAAAAATGAAGGAGATATTTGCAGGGGCGAAACAGAGTAGTATTGAGGAAGGTTGGGGGTGTGAAATATGGATACAAATTTTAGTACTAGGGGTGGGTATTAATTGGTGATATGATTTCTAGATAAAACAAACCCACAAACCCATTTAAATTTTTCTCTTTTTCAAAGTTTAGGATTAGGATTTGTTTGACCAAAATTTACTTTTTCTTTCAGCCAATTCAATACCTGTGAACTATGATTCAATTCAGTTCCTTTTTCTTCTCAATTAGTCGATTTTTTTCTTTTATTTATTTAATTATTTATATTATCTTAATTTATTATATTACTATATTATTTATTGTACTTTCTAATTTATCATAGAAAACGAAGATAACGAGGAATAGGATTTCCTGCATTATTGCATTCTCCGCACATACATCATCATTTATTTGAGGTGAGGATATTCTATTCACTTATTGTTTGTCATTTTTAAATGCTTCGTATATATATATATATATATATATATATATATATATATATAATATATATATATATTCATTTATGTGCAATGTGGAATAAAAGAAATCATGTTAGCCAGGGGCCGTAAGAAGGTCCAAGATCAAAAGTATACTTGGGGTGAACCCGCAGTGTTATAATTAGTTTGGGGCTGTAAGACGGCCCGGATCAAAAGCATCCTCGGGGTGAACCCGCAGTACTTAGTCAGGGGCTGTAAGAAGGTCCAAGATCAAAAGTATCCTCGGGGTGAACCCACAGTACTACAAAGTAACTGGCCAGTCAAAATAAAAGTTAAATTACATGTTGAATATTTACAATTATGCCTATTGATGCATTTAATTTTGACAAACGTGTCCCCATTTAGTGAGTTGAATGCTCACCCTATATTTATTAATATTTTTCAGGTTAAGGAGTCTATTCGCCAAAAATTATTTTGGTTCATACAACTGCAAGTGTACAGTGTAGTTTATAGAATATTGGCAAGCAAGGTCGTATTCCTCAGGGATTGAAGCTCGAAACACTTAGGCTATAATAACATCGTATTCCAATTTTATAGAAGCGCCTGAAAATCAAGTTACTAAAATCAAAAATAAAGAAAAAAAAATAAAAAATAAATTTGTGAACCCCACAAGTCTTTTCAACATATTTAGGAGCAACCTTAGGCACATAATCTCAACATGCTTCTTCAATATTAAATGCGAATAAAATTTTAAAAACCAATTCATGCAATTCTATGGGTTCAAATTCCTAAATTCATTTACTCCCTTGGTCAGGTGGTGCGTAAACAATTGATTAATAACAATTGTAGTCCTCTCGGATCGTTACAATTCTTATTAACTCCAAAAAGATTTGTGAATTAAATGACTCCCCACAAACACGCTTGTCACACATGTTTCATGTCTGAATTCGATTTTCGTCTTACTAGAACCCACCTCTCGGATTATGGACTAGAAGTATGACATGCAAATTATTGGCCAATTAAAAAGTAATTATAAAATAAGCACTCGAATTCATAAAATAGAACGCATGAATTAATTAAGAAAACAAACAATCATATTTAATATTAAATCCACAGTTTCGATTATGCCCCTAAGATCCAAAAATATGCCAAACATTGATTACAAACTCATAGACAAATCTGAATCAATATTATGACATCATATAAGCACAGACAAGAGTTCTTAGACATAGAAAGAAAACCCCTTCTTGTCAGGATGGATTCCTCTTCCAAGCCCTCGAAGCTCTTGTGCTCCCCAGATTTCAAAGCCTTGTGGTGTTCTTCGCGACTTAGCTTTTTGCTCTCAGAAGCTCTTTGATTCCTTCGTTCCTATGTTATTTGATGTATTTTCTATGTAGAGAGTGATGTTGGATGATGAATTTTCATGCGTAGCCTTGGGTCCCTTTTATAGATGCTTTGAGAGATCATTTGCAGAGTTTGAGTTGGAAAATGAGACCAATTCAGCCCCAGTTAAATCGCACGACCGTGTCAACTCACACGGCCAGGTTGTGCAATCCGAATTTGATCTCGGGGTCTTCATAAAAGTTGTAGATCTTTCTGTTAGCTTTCCATATCCGCTTGAATCATCTCAATATGAATTTCGTAGAGGAAGGTATGTCCACAATACTAAACCCTGCCAGTGCTGGAAACTGTTAGCGCGTTTTGACCTTTTTGAAGGAAAATTCCGTTTGTTTGACCTTCCATGCTTCTCTCCTTCATATTTTTGCTCTTACATTAGCTCTTAACCTATACTTTAGAACGTGATATCTCTTTTTATCCAATTTAGCTCCATTTTCTGCAAAATTCACAAGAGTACGCAGTATCACACCCAACAAGGGAAACGAAGCAAAACATATTGAATATGCGTGTAAATGCATCAAATATATATCATTTTAAGCTCTCAAATGCACGTATATTTTACACTCATCAGAGTCCGTGCGAGGATTGAAGTCAGTGGATGCGAAACAATGATTTTATTTATTTAAAATTTAGGAATATTTTATTTTGTATATGAATTTTAATTACCATTTAATTTTGAATGACTGTCGTTTGGTTTGAATTAAGTACTCTTGTTTATTTGGTTGTGAATTTTTAATCACATGTGTAGGTCCCAAGGAGTGTGAAGTAAGGTTTAGAAGGGGGGGTTGAATAAACATTACCAAATTTTGCAAAAATCCTTTTAAAAATTTGCAACAGTATTGACTCAAATCAGTTCTGTCCAATGGACAACTAGGTTGATAGTTCAGCTGAGTTTCCTATTTAACAGACTCAAGAGAGTTGTTGTTGGATAACTCGGATGTATTATCCAAATATTTCACTTAGCTGATTTGGTTTTAGAAGTGGAAGACTTAACACCCTTGACAGATTAAAAGTTAGTTTTAACACTTGTTTTATCACTTAGCTTATTATCAATTGGAATAGCAAAAGTAACTTAATCAGCAGATATGAAATAATAGTGCAGGAAGGTAATGCTGAAAATAAATAGACACATATATTTTTATAGAGGTTCGAAGATGGGGTAATTCTTCTAATCCTCTTTTCTCCAACCCCTGGAGGAATCCACTAAGTAATGATCGGTTTACAAAGTGGTGAACAATCTAGAGATAGTCTTGATCATACAGTTGACTTCTCCTGCGACATAGTCTAGAGATGCATTGATCACACAGATGGCTTCTCTTTGCGACTCAGCTTTTTCACGAGGCAGTTGTCTTGCTACTACTACAGCTTACTTCTTCAAGTTATTGGATTTGATCACACAGTCCTCCAACAACTTGATTCCTGGTTCAACCTTGAACCTTTCTACAATTATTTACTTGGAAAGTAGACCCCTGGTTGTTTTTCAAAGGTTCATCTTTAACTTGATGATTTTTCCTATCCATCATAATGAGTGTTGGATTTGAAAATCTTGTAACTTGTTGGCTTGAGGATTAGTGAATAATATTCTTTTCAGCTTGAATTTGTATGCTTAGCCATTGTTTGTGTACGTTGCATACATTCACATATACGCTCGATATCTTTCTCATTAGAATCCTCAGCCTTTTATACTATTATTTGAAAAATTATCCGGTGAAGAGATAAATAATTTCTCAAATAATATTTTAGTGGACGTTGGCTTCTCCTGACATACTTTCCTAGCGTGTGATAGTGCCACTTCCTCGTATTCTTGAATGTTCCAGTTGTTTAGGGTCTGACACCCACTTGGACTTCCCTTTGGCTTATTTTAATTCGCATGCCTTAGACTTGTTTATTCTTAGGATACTAAATTAAGTAATCTCCTTGATTTCTGTGCAATGGTTTGTTGTCAGTTGCCTTCACTTGACTGCCTCTTGTAACCCCAGTTGACTTGAGTCCTCTTCAATTGACTCAACTGTCACTTAACTGATAGACTTGGCTGATGTTTCTCACAACTGATTCTTCTTCAGTCGAATTCATGTCATCCTCTAAGTTATACTCGGAGGACTTATAGCAGAGTCCTTAGTCCAGTCTGCAGTTGACTTCCTGTAATTCTAACTTGGCTGACTTGACTCAACTCTTTCAGTTCTTATCCATTACGTATAATAATTACAAGAAAAATAGGGGTGCTAACTTCTTCGTTTAAGTTTTATATGGTATCATCAAAATCTAACAATTAAATTTCCTAACAATTTCCCCCTTTTTGATGATGCCAAAACTTAAACCATACAACACAAATAAATAGCAGAAATATAAACATTGCAGTAACGAAGAATGTATGCTTGAAACTCATTTTATTGCTCATAACATTCTTGTCCTTTACAAATCTGTTTACAATTAAGTATCAGAGCTACATACATTACAGTTACAACATTTATGTATACATAGTTGTTACAAAAGACTTACATGAAAATGTATTTACATAAAAATGCATGAAGGGGTTCGCAGCAACACTTCAACGCCTTTGATGCTTTCTTCCTTTCTCTTCTTCAGCTCTCTTGCGCTCCTCATCATCAGCTCTCTTCCTCTTTTTCTCTTCTTCTTCCCTTTTTTTCTTCTCATAGGCTCGCTTTGCAGCAGGTTCATCCCTTCGCTGCCTTTTCTCCCATTCGCGAGTAGCTCTGGCACTTTTTTATGCCATTCTTCTTTTAGCTTCTTTGAATGTTCGTTGATCTTCTAGATTAGCTAGATGGTCATGCCCAGCCCAATATATGATTACCCTTTTTCTGGGATTGATAAAAGTGACATCTTTTGGCCTTGGTTTCGGTTGAGAACTTCTACTGATGCCACTTTGTTTTCTTTTTCTTGACTCTGCTTCTCTTCCTCGTAGAGAATACCGCACGGGGGCCTTGGACTTGCCAGCTGAGTGGCTGCTATGACTTTGCTGCTTCTCAACCCTGTTGCACACCTCTAAGCCTCTTTCCTAGTATAGTTCTGAGGCTTTAGTCAGAGTCATTCCTTTGAAATAGCCTTCAGCTTCCAGAGTTTGAAATTCTTCCATATGGGCTCAGATCTAGCATCCGGCATTATTTCTCTGGGGGTTCTATCAGGGCCTTGTCTAGTCCAGCTTGGAGACCACCATGCTGTTTTAGAAGTTCTTCCACTCGAGCTGACGTGTCCACAACTATCTTCTCAAACGCAGCTTCAATGACCTTTCTTTTATATGCCATGGCTAATGCAGCTTTCTCGATAGGTAATCTCATGGGTAGCTTGCTGGGAATGTATGTGATTTGACCTAGCTGAGGGGTTTCAGCAAACATCAGCTTCAAATCCTTCGAGCTTCCTTCCCCTCAGCTGTTTCACCTCCTTTCTTCTTTAGTTCCTTAGGGGTATCCTCTTCCCCCTTTTTGGCATCATCACCAAAGGAGAGAGGTATCCCAGGAAACATCCCACTAAGGATAAAGTCCAAACGGCTATTTGTCAGATTGTGCTTGGAGTCTGCTGCATCATATGTCTTTCGAAACTTAGAGCGCGTGACCTTGAACTCGGTTGTGACTAGCTTCATTTCAGCCATGAGAAGACTGATTTTCTCATTCATGTTTTTTTTAGTCTGGCAATCTTATTTTTGTGGAAATGTTGCAACATTTCCATATCTATCTTATGGGACTTGTCCATCCTCTCGATATATTCCTTCGTTCTCTGTCTGAATCAGAATTATCTGCACTCCATACGAGCATCCTTCCGTATAGAGCTTTGAAATATCGAACTTGTTCTAGTCGCACGGCAGTCTGCTGTTGAGCCCATTCCCTTATTCTTACCATGATTCCTCTCAGATCGGTTGTGAGAGTGGCATTGCAGTTGTCCGGGCGTAAGTCCAGAGAGGCCTGATGACATTCCATCTTCTCAATATCTTCACATATTTTCTTGAAGACTTCACAAACTTTTGTCTTGTCTAATTCAATTGTGCTTGGTCATTTCCATGTCAAAGTGAAGTCTCTTTGGAATAATCGTATCTATGGGAATGATTGGCTTTTCCCTTACTGTAAACTTTCTGAGTTTAGCAGTTGTTTCCTCTTCCAGATCAGATAGATTCTTCGAGAATGGGAACATATCTTGGAATGCATCATCGCGCATGAAAGGAATGTCGTGATGTTGAGGTGCCTACGATGATTCAGCTATGTGTGCCTCTGCTGCGGCAGCTTTATTGGCAGTTGTCACAACTGTGGGAGCCTGTGACTGAGGTGTAGGAGTCGTTACTACTGTAGCAATGGGAGCCTGTGCAGATGACTCTATTGCAGATGGGGCAGTTGAGATAGTTTGCCCAGCTGACTGAGCCTCAGTTGTCTTAATAGCTTCTTCGGTCTCGGTTTTTGCTAAATGAATTACCGATTCCTCAGCTGTATCATCAGCATCATCGGATGATGAGGAGACCTGTGGAGTTGGATCATCATCAAAGTTGAACCTCATACGAGCCATTTTCTCACTAGCTTGGCTCTGAGATTTGTGGACATCCTCAGCTATGTCCGTAGGTTTTGCAAGTGGAGTGGACTCAGCTTCATCTTCTGATCCCAGAAATAACGTATCTATATTCTCTTGGGAGTCATGAAGAGCGCTTATCTCCTTTTCTGCATCAGTGTTATCAATCTGAGGAATGTTCTGAGCATTTGTACCCTTACCAAGGGAAGTCTCAACCTCCCCAAGGCCTTTAGTACCCTCAGCAGTCTCCACTGCTGCAGGGCCTTCTACACTCCCTTCGACAATCTCAACTGTCGTAGGGTCTTCAATTATTCCTTCGACAGACTCAATTGTCTTAGGGTCTTGGACATTGGCATCTAGAGGAGTCTCAACACCTTGGATTACACTTTCAGAGCTCAGAGTGTTAACTCCCAGGGCTTCACCATCCTTTGCCTCAGCTGCGACAACAGCATCATCGGCTTTCAAGGCAGCTGACATCTCAGCTAAAACAGACTTAACTGTTTGAGCGTCGTTAATGTCACTCTGCTCCTTTGTTGGTTCTTTCTCAACTTCGCCTCCTGACTTCATTGATGTGTCTCCCACAGCAACCTCCAACCCAATTGTGGTGGAGAGAGTTTCCCCCTCAGCTGGTTCACGAGCTGAGTGAATGAGAGTGGGGTCACTCTACTCCTGAGAGGCGGCTTTTCCATCTGAGTGTACAGCCGCATGGGCAGGTGTGAGAACACCTTCTTCAGGGGTTGTCTTGGCTTGGGTGCCAAATTTCCCAGCTTCATCGCCAAGTCCTTGCGAGCCACTTGGTGAGTGCACGGGAGACATGGTGGCATCTGTTAGTCCAAGTAGCTACAATAATCTAGAGGGGGTGAATAGATTATCTCGGTTTTTCAGATTTTGCCCTCTTTTTTGAATAATCAATCAAAGACGAGAATGTAAATGCAGAAATCAAACAACACTCGTCGATTTATAGAGGTTCAACCCACCTAGGGCCTAATCCTCTACCACCCCAGTATATCCGGGATGGATTTCAGAAAGAAAATATTTATTAATTACCAAAATTAATACAACAACACCTTGAGGATTACCACAACCCTCTTACAACACCTTCAAGGAGATTACCACAATCTTCCTTCACCACCTTTGAAGAGTACCACACTCTTCAAACACCTATCACCTAGATCACCCAAGTGTATTCCTACCACAAAAATACTCACAAGGATGTCTTGTATTGAATGATGACCAAAATCAAGATTACAACTCAATAATGAATAATACAATATGAGTACAAGTGTAATCAAGAATTGAAAGCCTAGACCTCAAGAATGTGCAAGTGAAAGTGCTTAGGCTAATACAACAAGATTTATGACAATGAGTTTGCTTGTGTGCTTTTGCTTGTATGTTGTGTTGTATCTTGTTGCTTGAATGAAGCCTCTATTTATAGGAGAGGTCTTGGCTTGATTTCCAGACATAGGATCCTCCTTGGGGAATGATTTTCTGCAAAAGAAACCATTTAAAATCAAGATTATTGCTGTTAGAAATCAATCCCACAAATTAGGGAAAGGTTGTCTGAAAATGAAACGGATAGTTTGCTGATACACATGGGGTGCGACCGGTGGCGCAGAGATATATTGGAATTAGTTCTCTGCGAATTTTACATAGGGGGACCTGTCGACGGGGGGTCCGACTGGTCGACCCCTATGCTGAACGGTCGGGGGTGCCAAAAAATCGAAACATAGAGTTCTGAACTTGAAACCAATGTTCAGGTACCGGTCAACCTCAGGGTCAACCGGTCACCCTCCTTGTTTTCCATTCCGTCCCATTTTCTGTTTCAAAACTCAACTCAGGTACAGGTTGCCCTATAGGGCGACCGGTCGAGCTTGAAATATAAGTGTTGTCCAGTTTTTTATAAAAAATAAACTTCAAGAAATACTCCAAAAAATAGTAAAAACATTTTAAATCGATCCAAAGTATTTGGACAATATTTAGGGACATTGTTTTGGTATAAAAACACATTTGAACAAAATCATCAAAATCGTGATAAAAACATTTTTCTAACAGCATCTACGGTTGTAGCAATCTTTTGCGCCACTCTCAATGGATCAGTCTACAAGAGAGTTTGAGAGGACTCTCATGGACCTTCAAGCAAGCTCTGCTCGTGCATGGGTTTGGATTCCAGCAAGGCATGCTGCATATTTGACTTCTCGGCTGCAGCAGCTGGATCCATATCCTCATCACTGTCAGTAGACTCATGTAAATGCTCATAAGTCCCAGTCTGCTGACATACCTTGGCTTTCTCCAGGGCTCTGGCTCGCTCCTCAGCTTTCTCCTTCTCATCCTCCTTAATTATGCGGAGGATGTCCAAGCATTTTTCTTCATTCAGAGCATCTTGGATTGTTGTAACACTGAGGAATCGGAGAAGCTCTTCTTCCTTCTCGATGAACTCAGGGCGAGTGAATTGCACCCTTGATTGGTCCGATTTTCATGCACTCCATTCCCTCAAACGCCTTTGAATGTCAGGGTAGACTGGAGAGTACATGATCAAGTCATCATCATCAACATCTCCTTCATCTCCAGACTCCTGAATGAGTGTCAAGGGACCTTGATCCTCCTCAGACTCTGTTGCGTCTGTCTGAGGGGGTGAGACAACTTTTTCGTGCACAGGTTCCATTGTCTCAGCTGCTTCCATTCCACAGCTATTTGCCAAACAGCTGGGTCTTCAACAGATTTCTGCTGATTATCATCAGCAGCCTTCTCAGGCTCGTTCATAATCTCGGGTGATTGCTCCTCCTAAATGTCGCTATCTTCTCCGCCGAAGATCTAGGATTCAATTTGTCTTCTCCGACTTTGAATGATCAGACACGTCTTCTTTTGGTGTGATCCAACTGTATCTCAGGTTCCACCTCAGCAGATTCTTCAGTGGCGGAGGCCTCAGCTTCTTTCTTAGAGGAAGCTGCCCTTCTTGTCTTGGCAGTCCTATTCTTCCTCACAACAGGGGAGGGAATTTGGCATTCCTCCATTGTCTTGGTTTGTTGGGCGGAGTGACTGACATTTGCATGGGGAGCTTTGGACTTTGCTGCGGGAGCAGGGGTTTTCTTTGTCTTGGTTGCAGGGGCATGAACAACTTTCTTCTTGGGTGGACGGGTCTCAGTTGTGTCTTCGGGATCAGTTGAATCCCCCTCACTGGTATCAGCTCTTCTGGCATGGGCCTTCTCCTGGGCACCAGAGAGATTTGCCCTGAACATCTTCTTATTTACATGGAAGGGCTTGCCATGGCGGAGAGCAATACCCTTTACTTCCATTATATGGCCAATTACCAAGCCATAACACATGGAGCATCCAAAGGACCCGTCCTCCTTGTGAGTCCTATTCAGTACATTCTCGCAGATACGACTGAAGATGTTCGACACAATGAGTTAGCAGAAAAAATGAAAGAGGTCCCTTCCATCCCCAACCGAGCCGACTAATGAGGAAGCGGAGGCCCTTACAGACAAGGTTTCGTACGAGCACACCAAAACGTGGTGAGTGAAGGCAAATAGAGGCCATGAGGACCTATAACCTAACGGTTGACCCGCTATAAATGAAATCCAATGATTAGCACTATTCTTGTTCTTATTAGTTAATAACAGAATATAAAATCAATTTGTTGCTAATGTCAGCCCATTTGACTTTCTTCTCTTGCATGATCGCAGCCATCACGATCAGCTTTGTCTTGGACAACTGATTGAACCTTCCAAATTTCATGTCCACACATTTTGAGACAATGTCCAACAGCTTATGGTAGTCGTCCTTCAGAGAATCTTTCTTGGTTGTATACACAACCTTCGCAGCACACTCTGGCTTAGCAACTTCTTTCCAATTCGCAGCCAAGTCGACATCCTTCTCAGCGATGTTTGTCAATCCCTCCGCGGGTAAGAAGCAGTGCTCAACAATGTCTTTTGCAGTGAGTTTGATGACCTTGTTGTGGACGGAAGACTTGATTTCATCGTCCTGCACCTCGGCATTCACTTAGAACATAGCTACCTCATCAAGGTATGTATGTGTGAACTGCATAGTCAGAAAGTGTCAGATCGGACTTCTCTAATTTTTCAACGATTGTCTTCACTAGGGTTTCATCGACACCCTACTTGATCATTCCTTCTAAATCTACTGAGGAACTGGTGTGGATTTATTTTGAGAGCTTCACAAAATCATAAGTTGGAGTCATTTTCGACCTTGATAACCTTCGGAAGAAACGTAGTATTTCAAATGAGAGTAGGTTTTGCAGCGAGTTTTTCTTGCTTTGTTGAAGATGAGTAGTTTGTGTGAGGAGAGAGAAAGTTAACTTTTCATTATATAAGACTTGAGGGGACGATTTAGGGAATTTGAAAATTTTGATCAATATCAATGGTTGAGATTATTTCTTGAAAACCGTATTATCTCTCTATATTTAATGCAGTTGCATTTATATCCAATCATGGGCTTAATTGTGCAACTTTTTCCTCATTTCTCGTGATTATGTCTGATGTTATTAATAAAACATTCCCGCTTTCACAAAACAACATCGTTTTGATCATTTGACCCATTGACTTCCCAACTCTCTTCTTTAGATGACTTAGCTCCTTATCTTACCATTACTCAGCTGACAGCTAACTTGATGCAGCTGTCTCCCCGACTGGACTGTTTCACTTAGCTAAAGTGTGAAACTTGCTCTTTTTCAATTCTCTTATCTTCTTTCTCAGCTTATTGAGTCTTCTGAGTTTCCTAACTCAGCTCAATTAACCCTAACTCATTTTTGAGTTTTTCAAACCTTGATTCACATAAAGGTTTTGTGAATATGTCAGCTAATTGCTTATCATTTGAGATGTACTCCAAAGTGGTGTCCTTCTTTTCTACACGATCTCTTATGAAATGATATCTAACATCAATATGCTTTGTTCTTGAGTGCAAGACTAGATTTTGAGTAATTACAATAGCACTGGTGTTATCACACATAATTAGAATTTCCTTTTCTTCGACATCATATTCTCTCAGCTGTTGTCTCATTACTAAGATTTAAGCACAACAGATGTCTGATGCTATATACTGAGCTTCAGTTGTCGATGTTGCAATGGAATTTTGTTTCTTGCTAAACCATGAGATCAATCGATTTCCAAGCATTTGACAAGTACCAGATGTACTTTTCTATCAACTCTACAACCAGCATAGTCTGAATCTGAGTATCCCACTAATTTGAATCCACCTTCTTTAGGATACCATGTTTCGGCTCACTGACTTTCCTTTAGGTACCTTATGATTCTCTTAGCTGCAGTCATGTGACTTTTCTTGGTGACTGATTGAAATCTGGCACAAACACCTACATCATAGGTGATGTCTGTCCTGCTTGTCGTTAAGTAGAGTAGAGATCCAATAAGAGCTTTATACCTTGTTTGGTAAATAGTCTTTCCTTATGTATCCATGTCCATCTTGGCTGATGTGTTCATGGGAATTTTCACTGATGATTTTTCTTCCATACTAAATTTCTTCATTAAATCTCTTGTATACTTGGTCTGACTTATGAAAGTTCCTTCTTCCATTTGTTTGAATTGAAGTTCTAGGAAGAAAGTTAGCTCTCCCATCATATTCATCTCAAATTTGCCTTGCATGAGGTATGAGAACTTGGTGCACAACTCTTTATTTGTGGATCCGAAAATGATGTCATCCATATAAATTTGAACAAGTAGTATGCTCTCTCCATCTTCAATTCGGAATAGTGTTATAACAACTTTTCCATTTGTAAATCCATTATCAATTAGCAATTATGACAATGTGTCATACAATGCTCTTGGAGCCTGTTTCAGTCCACATAGAGCCTTTTTCAGCTTATAAACCTTGTCTCCAGCCGTCTTCTATTCAAATCCTGGTGGTTGCTCAACATATACTTCTTCATCCAATAATCCATTTAGGAATGCACTCTTTATATCCATTTGAAATACAACAAAGTTTTTGTGAGCAGCATAGGCTAGAAACATTCTAATTACCTCCAATCTTGCAACAGGTGCAAAGGTTTCATCAAAATCTATGCGCTCTTCTTGAAAATAGCCTTTGGCTACTAATCTTGCCTTGTTTCTAACAACAGACCCATCTTCATTCATCTTATTTCTGAATACCCATTTTGTTCCTATTATATTTTGGTGTAAAGGTCTTTGAACCAATTCCCATACATTGTTTCTTTCAAATTGATTAAGCTCTTCTTGCATAGCTTGTATCCAATGTGCATCATCCAGGGCTTGAGACACATCTTTTGGTTCTATTTGAGAGATGAATCAAGTGAACATGGCTTCATTTGTGCTTTTGATCTTGTTCGAACACCTTCTTTGACATCTCCAATGATCAGCTCCGGAGGATGGTCTTTCAGCCATCTCACATCAGGTTGAAGTAAGTTGGTTGGATTCAGCCGTCTCTCTGCTGAGTTATCTTGAACAGCTCTTTCATCTTCATTCAGCTGTAGTCCTTCCAGCTGTCTTTGAGATTCAACTATCTCATCTTCATCTGGGTTAAGTTCTCTTACTTCAATCTCAACATAGGAAATCTTCTGCATGGTTGTATGAGTCAGCTTATCAGCTAACTCCTCGATGTCTTCTTCATTCACATTTGGTTCATCAAAGACCACATGGATGGATTCTTCTGTGACCATAGTCCATTTGTTCAGCACTCTGTATGCTTTACTTTCAACTGAGTATCCTAGGAAAATACCTTCATCAGCTTTGGCATCAAAAGCCTTCAAGTTGTCTTTTCCATTGTTGTGAATAAAGTATTTGCAACCAAATATATTGAAGTATCCAATATTTGGCTCTCCCTGTCCAAATTTCATAAGGAGTTTGGTCAGCTGTCTATTTATCATGCATCTATTTTGGGTGTAGCAAGTTGTGTTTATTGCTTCATCCCAAAATCTTTTTGGTACCCAACTTCAGCTAACATGGTTCTAGCGACTTCCTTGAGAGTTCTGTTTCTTCTTTCAGCTACTCCATTTTGCTGTGGAGTTCTTGTTGCTGATAATTCATGAGCAATGTCATTTTCCATACAATATTGAGTGATTATTCCATGGACAAACTCAGTTCCTCTGTCTGATCTTATTTTTACAACAGTTTGACCTTTCTCATTTTGAACTCTCTACATCAGCTGAGGCAGCTTTTGAAGTGTTTCCTTCTTTTTACACATGAAAACAGTTCGTGTTTATCTTGAATAGTCATCCACCACTACCAGGGTGTATTTATTTCCACTTATGCTAGCTGGCTCAACTGGACCAAATAAGTCCATATGTAACAGGTGTAAGATCCTTGTTGAAGAAGGATTTGTCTTTTCCTTGAAAGATGACTTGATTTGCTTTCCCATTTGGCATGTATCACATACACTTTAATTCTTATAAACTGAGTCTGGCAATCCTTCCACAGGATGAATTCGGGCAAGCTTATTAATTGTTTTGAAATTCAGATGACTAAGTTTCTTGTGCCACAGCCAAGTGGATTCGGCTGTGCTCTTTGCTAGTAAACATGTACTAGGTGTAGCAAAGGACCAATCAACCACATACATGTTCTTTTGCCTTGTTCCTTGCAGCACAACTTCATTTGATTCAGTATCCTTGATTTGATGTATCCCTATGTTAAATCCCACATTGTATCCTTTATCACATAGTTGGCTGATGCTGAGTAAGTTAAAGTTGATTCCCTCAACATGAACAACATCTGTGATTTCCAATCCATTTTTCTTGATGGATCCAATTCATTTGATCTCCCCTGGAGCTTCATTTCTTCCAAATATGACTTTAGCCCCTTTAACCTCCTTGAACTTTGATATATATCGAAAGGAAGACATCGCATGTTTTCTTATTTCCTGTCATATGTCTGGAACAGCCACTATCCATGTACCAGGTTCCTTGGCACTCAGCTGCTCCTTGAACCTGCAATCAAGGAAATCAATTTTTAGGTACCCATACTTGTCTGGGTCCTTGGGGATTAGTTCTATAAGATGTACCAACCAGCTTATAGCCAAAAAGTCTGACTCTAATAGGTTGCCATCTATCAGTGCCATAATCAAAGTGTACTTTAGCAAATTGCTTGGAGGTTTTAGCAACATATAGTTGTCTCTTTTGTCTGTATGTTTGTGTGTGTGTTTTAGCAAATTCTGGGAGTAATAGTGATTTTTCTGAATGTAGTGCATGGGTGGATATGTGTGCTGATAATAGATCCTCTGTCTTGGGAATGATCTTTGTTGATAATGAGGTCTTTGCCACTTGGGCTTGTTTCCCATGTTGTTTTGCTGATATTTCATATAACCATTCCAATCAGCTTGTCTAGGATAGTTTCTACCATTCCCATCATGATAATTTCTTTGCTGAATTTTCTTGGATTTTTGGTAGCTCTGTTTATCTCTTACAGAGTATTTCTTGTTTTGAGTCTGCTGAGGAACTTGACTGAACCTTTTCTCAGTTGTCCTCTCAGCATACTCCACTGGCTTCTTTCCTTTACCTTTGTAACCAAGTCCAGTGTGATTGTGATTGTGCCTTTGAGTGAGAGTGCGTGCAGCATTTGGTGTATTGGTCATTTGGGATGCTTCATTACTTGAAGATCATTTTTTCAAAATCACTCTTGAAGGTTGACCGGGCACAATGGAATTGAATCATATGCCTGTCTTATCTCCATAATTCTTTTGGCTTATAATTAGTTCATCCAATGAGTTGGATGCTTTTGTAGATGAGGCAATCACATTTTTGAGATCATTTTCTCTCTTTTCAGTAGCAGCTAGTTCTGCTATGATCCTTGCATTTTCAGCTGTTAGCTTGACATTCTCATCAGCTATATGACTAAGGGTTCTCAGCTCCTCAATCAGCTGTGAGTTTTGGCTTTTGAGCTGGCTGTTTTTCGCATTTAATAGTGTGTGAGAGGTTTTGATGTGCTCAAAGTCTTTCATCATTTTGCCTAATGAATCATAAAGACTTGTGGGTGAAGAGGTGTGCGTATCACAGTCACTATCACTAATGTCTGAGTAAGCAGAGTTGGATTGTACCTCATCTTCTTGTTCATTTGCCATAAGATAAATTAGAGCGTCTTCTTCTGAATCACTTGAGTAGCCAGCTTCACTGTTGTCTGAGTCAGCTGGTTCTTTGCATTTGGCTGGATTACCATTGCTTTCTTCTTTTCTTGTCTTCTTTCTTTGAAGACTTTCCTTTCTTCCTCATCTCTGTATTTGCTGACAGGTGGGTATTTGCAATAAATGGCAAAGTCACTTTGATTGATTGTGATTCAATGATTCAGAGGAATTTAGCTCTTTGATCAGCTCTATCATCCCTTTGACTATCAGTTTTCTGGTAGTCATTTCTTTAGTTTTCAGCTCTCCTGGATGGCCTTTCCTCCCTTATTTTAGAGGGTGATGAATGTCTTCTTGAGGTTTCACATTTGTTTCTTTTATAGTTCTTGTTGAAGAACTTATTGAATCTCTTCACTAACAGGGTTATCTCATCTTGATCAATGGTTTCCTTTGGTTCAGCTCTTTTCCCATCTTTGGCCAGTAGTGCAGTTGTTTTGGGTACAACTGTTTCTTCTTGACCTTTTCTTCTCAGCTCGAATTCATAATCCTTGAGGTCTGAGAACAATTCATGATTGGATGTCTTTGAGAGATCCATTGAATGTCTTAAGGCTATAACTTTCATTTCTCATTTAGTTGGGAGTGCTCTTAGTAATTTCATGCACATCTCCTTCTGTGTATATTATTTTTCAAGAGTTGAAAGCTCATTTGTAATTTCAGTGAATCTGGCATCCAGCTGATCCAAGTTTTCTCCTGAAACCATTTTAAAGTTTTCAAACTTCTGGACAACAGATAACTTGTTCTCTTTGATTTGATCTGATCCTTCACATATTAAGGTCAGCTTGTCCTAGATTTCTTTTGCAGATTTGCAAGACTTGACTTTATTCAACATAGCTTTGTCCAATATCTTGTAGAGAATGTCCTTGTCCACATTATCCAAGTTGTATCTCTTTCTGTCATCATTTGTCCATTTAGTTCTTGGTTTTTCAACCATGGCTGGTCTTGTTTCAGCAGCTTCTTCTCCTTCATCTGCAATTGTTCTTCTTGTAGCAGTGTTGACTTTAAGTATTTGCAATAGCCCATCTTCTATCACAAACCACATTTCATCATGCAATGCTGTTAGGTGAGTCTGCATACGAATTTTCCAATCATCAAATTCTTCAATGGAGAATATATGAATGAGAGTTAGATTTGCTTCCATGATAATAATCTTGCTAAAGATGAACAACTTTGGAAAATACAAGTGATAAGATTTTAAAAAATAATAGAGATCTAGTTCAGTAACCAGTGCGGAAGGCTCAATGAACAAACCGCTCTGATACCACTTGTAGGTCCCAAGAGGTGTAAAGTAAGGTTTAGAAGGGGGGTTGAATAAACCTTACCAAATTTTGCAAAAATCCTTTTAAATATTTGCAATAGAGTTGACTCAAATCAGCTCTATCCAATGGACATCTAGGTTGATAGTTCAGCTGAGTTTCCTACTTAACAGACTCAAGAGAGTTGTTGTTAGTGTAACTCAGCTGTATTATCCAAATATTTTACTTAGTTGATTTTGTTATGGAAGCGGAAGACTTAACACCCTTGACAGATTAAAAGTTAGTTTTAAAACTTGTTTTAGCACTTAGCTTATTATCAATTGAAATAGCAAAAGTAACTTAATCAGCATATGTGAAATAATAGTGCATGAAGGTAATGCTGAAAATAAATAGACACAGATATTTTTATAGAGGTTCGAAGATGGGGTAATTATTATAATCCTCTCTTCTCCAACTCCTGGAGGAATCCACTAAGTAATGACCAGTTTACAAAGTGGTGAACAGTCTGGAGATAGTCTTGATCACACAGCTGACTTCTCATGCGACTCAGTCTAAAGATGCCTTGATCACACAGCTGGCTTCTCTTGGCGGTTGCCTTGCTACTACAACTTACTTCTTCAAGTGCTTGGATTTGATCACACAACCCTCCAACAACTTGATTCCTGGTTCAACCTTGAACCTTTCTACAATACTTTACTTAGAAAGTAGACCCCTGGTTGTTTTTCAAAGGTTCCTCTTCAACTTGATGATTTTTTCTTTCATTCACAATGAGTGTTGGATTTGAAAATCTTGTAACTTGTTGGCTTGAGGATTAGTGAATAATATTCTTTTCAGCTTAAATTTGTATGCTTAGCTATTGTTTGTGTTCTTCTGTGTACGTTGCATATATTGACATATACACTCGCTATCTTTCTTATTTGAATCCTCAGCCTTTTATACTATTATTTGTAAAATTGTCCGTTGAAGAGATAGACAATTTCTCAAATAATATTTTAGTGGACGTTGGCTTGTCCTGACATGCTTTCCCAGCGTGTGATAGTGCCACTTCCTCGTATTCTTGAATGTTCCAGCTTTTTAGGGTCTGACACCCATTTGGACTTCCCTTTGGCTTATTTTAATTCGCATGCCTTAGACTTGTTTATTCTTAGGACCTGGCACTATGGAGTCATTACTGAATTAAGTAATCTTCTTGATTTTTGTGCAACGGTTTGTTGTCAGTTGCCTTCACTTGACTGCCTCTTTTAACCCCAGTTGACTTGAGTTTTCTTCAATTGACTCAACTGTCACTTAACTAATGGACTTGGTTGATGTTTCTCACAACTGTTCCTCAGCTGATTCTTCTTCAGTCGAGTTCATGTCATCCTCTAAGTTGTACTCAGAGGACTTACAACAGAGTCCTTAGTCCAGTCTGCAGTTGACTTCCTGTAATTCTGACTTGGCTGACTTGGCTCAGCTCTTTCAGTTCTTATCCATTACGTTTAATAATTACAAGAAAAATAGGGGTGCCAACTTCCTAGTTTAAGTTTTATATGGTATTATCAAAATCTAACAATTAAATTTCCTAACAACATGCTATTTTTTTTAAAAAAAAATCTTGTTCTTCTAATTAAGTTATGGGCACTGCTTGATAAAATATTTATACTGTTAGAAATTTGGGTCGTCTCAGGTTCACTTAAAAAGCGTTAGGCCCTTTAACGTAGTCCGACGTGTTGGTAAGTCAAGTTGGGATAATTTTAGGTCAAGGGGAATTCATGAAGAACGGGCATGTAAGTAGTCGATCTGGGAACCCAAGGTGAGACAAGTCAGCTCGGGTTCGAAGATCCTGGAAGGCAAATTAAGGTTTTGAAGATTTGATCCTATCTTAATCACGATTCTGTTACCAAATCGTAACAGAATCCCGAATTTTATGGAAATTCTAATCGGGGCTAAACTATAAAAGCCCAAGTCCATGTTCATTCTTAACCTAATCACACTTTTTTTATCTCTCTTATATTTTCGCCTCTTTCTTCTTCCGCAAGTTTCTGACTTAAGCATCGGAGAGGGCACGTCGGAGCATCCCTCTGGCCCCTCTTTTGTGCAGGTTTCACGAAGGAGCTCGGTAGAAAATCAAGTTCGAGGGAAAGGAGCATTTTAGTAGCAACCAATTTCCATATTATAAATCTCATTTCATATCGTACTAATAGAAGTTGAATATTATATAGTAATATGTGCAAATTAATTCTGATCATGAAGTGACCTTTGTCATTCCATTATAAATGCTCAAAATTAAACCCTTCCGAAAGTACGATATATATACACACTCCTAAGTGAATATATATAGTGGAGAAAAACATATATATATATATATATATATATATAGGGAGGGAATCCTGTGAGACCACCCTCCTAGGTAAGTCCATAAGACCAAATCTCATCCATCAAAAAAATAAATTAATGGCTATGATCTAAATAAATCTACACAACTTTTCATACGAAAATATACATTGTATGGGTAAAATAGAATCCAAAGAAATTATATATAGTAACCGATTCCTAAAAATTAGGGACATGATTATTGATCACGCCTCATTATCAAGCGATTCACCTTTCTTTTTCTCCTTCCCATTCGAACCCGCAAATTATTCAAATATGACAATGTTAATCATGCAACAATTAATGAAAAGTATACAATTACACTAAACTAACTATACAGTAAAACATTATTAAGTATACATAAACAATTAACTAAGTATACAATTACACTAAACTACCTGTACATTAAAACATTACTAAGTATACAGAAACATTTAACTAAGTATACAATTACACTGAACTAAATACACAATTCCACTGAATTACTTATATAACTAAGTATACAATTTCATTGAACTAAGTATACAAATCCACAGAACTAAGTATACAAATTCACTAAACTACTTACTAAAGTACTTATATAACTAAGAATACGATTCAACTGAACCAAGTATACAAATCCACTGAACTAAATATACAATAAAACATGACTAAGTATACAAGTCCACTGAACTAAGTATACAATAAAACGACTGTTCACAAATATGGCGGAAAGAAGTATCAATTTTGAAAAAATGCTTGAAGTTGATGATTTTTTCTCCCTAAAAATCGGGTAACTTTGAAAAGGTAGGATTATGTTTCCTTAAAATTAGCTAATAACCGTCCAATTAACAAAACTGATTAAATATAAAAGTACAATCATACCCTTATAACCCAAAAATAACAAAAGAGATCTACACCATCAAAAATTTAAATCAAGGGTCCATTAGTGTTCTTATGGACTAACCTAAAGGGGTTGGTCTCATTTGAACCAATTCCTATATATATATATATATATATATATATATATCTTTTTTTTTTTTTTTGGAGCCAAGGAGAAGAACAATATGTCCTTTTGACTACTAGTGTGGTATATGTGATATGTCTGAATCTGGGACTAATAATGTCCAATTCCTACATAATTTAAATATGCGTGACATTATTTATAAGTTTAATTAAACTACTAGATTCAAACTAAATATATACCATAAACTTAATTCTATGGTCTGGAATTAAAAGCTGCCCAGAAATACATATATAATGTAATTGAACAAAAAGAACCAAAGAGAAAGTAAAACAAAATACAATTAATATGTCTGACTGTCAACTAGGATTCACTGACATAATGCATCATACAAGGATTTTCTTTTCAATTTCTTGTATGATACTATACTACAGAAGTGTTTACAACTCTAAAACAAAGTAATTCTAATGCAGCTTCTAACTGCAAAAGGTACATGTTTCTTGCACTTATAAGTTGAGAATCGCTTTTTCGTTTTATAGTGTACAAACACTCCGTGTATCACTTCAAGCTTATTGTTTGAGCTATGACATCGTTTACGAGCAATTGCAAATGCTTCATATCCTGCAAATCAAATCAATAACAAACAAGAGTAAGTGCATGTAAGAAAACTAAAAAAAGAACGCTTAACAAAGATCATATTTCAGAGAATTAAAAAATTAATGGATAATTACAAAAAAAAAAACTTGAGGTTTGGACTAATTACGAAAAAATCGATAAATTTTTAAAATTACAAAAAACTCCTTGAGATTTGATTTCGTCTTACATTTTCCCCTTTATAAGCAAGAAACATTTCAAAAACCTCTCTGAATTTTATAGAATTATTACAGTGAAACTCTTAAATGTAAGACAAAATCAAATCTCAGTGGTTCTTTTGCAATTTTCCAAAAATACCGTGTTTTTTTGGTAATTTGCACAAATCTCAAGGGTGATTTTGTAAGTATCCCAAAAAACATTGAGAAGTGGACATTACTGGGTGAATTCGATGTTGATTTTTGCATTGCGAGAACGTGAGACAGTGGCAAAAGCGTCATTTGACATGAGGATGGTGGAAGGGCATGGCCTTCTAGAGCAGAAATCCACTACCCTAACGTCCACCGTACCACCTTTGCATGGCTTATTGCTACCACTTAGGCATCTCAGCCTGTAACGCCGCCCACACGCCGCCCCGTTGTCCCATAGACCTTCACTAACCGCCACGAACAAATTGCCCGCCGGAAATTGATCTTGTCTATTGCCGTTACACTTGGTGGCTGCACCAACTCAAAAACCAATGAACCAATATTTAATTTAAATCTAACATTTATGGACCATTTATAAATAAATAAAAACAGACACACATAATTTGGATTAGAATGTCGTGATTTTCTTATATACAAAAATATATACAATGGTAATAGGTCAAATTGACCATATATGCTTAATGAAAACGAGAATATATAGCCAGTTTTTAGTTATTTTGAGTAAAAACTTATGATTATACCTTTAGAGCTGGTAATTTTTGGTTCGGTCCTTGTGCCAACCCGATCAACCTGAGATTGGGTTAGCTAAACTATATTTTTATATGCCCGAAATGAGTCAGGCCTACTTTGGCCTAGCCCAAAGCCCAAGTGGCAAGATTGGCACGACATATTTTATGTGTAAAAATATGTTTTGGGCTGGTTGGGCCGAGAAAATCAATGGCACAAGGGATTTGCGACTCGATTTTACGTATTGGCCTAATGGACTCGGTTCGAGTTGGCCCGACTCGAGCTTTTGTCAGCTCTAATATCCTTCTTATATATATGATCAAATGAGGTATTTGACCAGTTTTTAAAAACTGATACGGTACATTATTCGGTACTAGTCATGTGTTTTGGTATCGAGAAACATAAACTGAGAAATTGACCGGTCCCCAGAAATAAATAGAAAATGCCAATGCAAACATTTGAACTAAAAAATAGTTAAGAAAATATGTTAATGGAAAACATGGCTAAGAAATATTATTGTTATGGAGAAGTGGTCAAAAATCCAATAAACTCCATTTTTTTTTGTTTTTGAGAATAAACTCCATTTATAAATATGCTTACATACAAAAATAATGAGATCGTTTACTTACGCGTGTATGGAGGACTATAAGACGAGGCTGTGCCAATATCTCCAAGAACTAATAAGTTTTTAACTTGTACACACAAAAACAAAACCACTATTGTCCTAACTAACTTATCCATGAAAGAAAAACTCGATCAAAAACTCAAAATAAAATTACAACTCGAGATTAAAACCCTTAATGTTAAATTTATATATGGGAGACTGGGAGAGTACTACCACCAATCACGCCTATATATATATAAGCCAAATTAAATTAATCACACAAAAATCACCTTTATATAATAATGGATATCAGTATGAAAAGGGAATAAGAATCATGAGCCCATGTTGACTATATTGTGTCCCCAATATTTGTGTACTATTTTAGTCTTCTAGATGTGGGCATCTGAGAAGGACTATACGTTTTCGATCATTTTAATTATATTCGGACACTTTCCAGAAAAAGAATATGTAAGAAAGATAGAAGTCAGAAATCGGGTGACAATTCGGATCATTAGATCGTGTTTATATTTAATTTCGGGTTAATTTTAGATTATATTTAAAATACATCAAAAATTAATTAAAATATAAAATGATATATTACATTTTAGACAAATTGGTAGTATCGTGTCGGAGTTCGGGTTCGGATTTTTCGTGTTTGTGTTCGAATTTCTCTCAATAACTTTAAGTCAGTTCGTGTCGACTAATCATGTCGTGTCAAGGATTGCCACCTGATGTAGTTTTCTAGAGCAGATCACCCAAGTCAATTGAGTTGACCAAAATCGACTTCTAAGAGGAAAGTCTTGAGCTAGTCCTCTTCCGAGGAGGAAGCCTTCGCCTTCTACTCTGAATCGCTAACTCCTTCGATTGGAAACTTGTCTGCACACACGGGCAAACGTTAGAGGACCCCGATTGTCCCAGGGATGCTCCTCTGACGCTTAAGTCAGCACGGTGAACAAGAGAAAATAACATTAAACGAATACTATAAAAAATACGCCTAGGAGGATTATCAATTAATTATGAGTTTTTTACTTACAGATAATAGGAGATACCTTTTTATACCTTGGTGATGGGCCTCGTGAGCCGTGTAGAAGAATTTGGCCTATGAGTCAGTACACGTAGGGAAAAACGACCGTCTAGGCTAATTTCGGACTTCTTTAGGCCAGTTTAATTATTAATAGCTCATTAGACAATTAATATTAAAAAAACAAATATAAAATAAATTATATTTAAATTATAAAATAACGTTTTCCCCCCGAACACCACCCCTTCACTTAAAACTACTCATTAATTAATTTTCATTATTCTTGCCACTCCAAAAGAAATCAGTATTCTTGTTGGAGTATATGCTTTGAAATATATACATTCTCAATACAAAAGCTACGAGTAAATTAAGTTGAGAGTAATTTTTAAAAATATGATCTCATGTCCAAATTCCAGATCAGAGGAGGGTGTTTCCCATTGTCATAGACATCCAGACCCTTCAACGTCATAGAATTTTAATTTAGTTATAAGTTATCAATTATACATAAATTTATTAAATCTTAAAATTTACCACCTAAAAAGTTGAAATTATATTTGTCTTCTCTCACCCTGCAGCCACACATGATTTAAGTTTTTAAGTTTTGTCCCTGCAATCACTAAAAGTTAACACTACTTATCGAGAGAAATATTACTTCACTAAATTTTATAGTTATCAGCATAATACTTACACAATAAAAATATTATTTTTCTTCAAACTGTATTAATTAATTACCGACAAATCACCAATATCTTTACTGACATAAATTTTGCAGGTGTTTACCGATAATTTCATATTTTGTTGATATATATTTTACCTACAAAAAATTTACCTACACTTTACAGTTATCTTACATACATATTTTCCATAATTAAATTGTTTTTTTATAGTGGCTGTAGCTAGATTCTTAAACTCTTGCACACCGAAACCTAACTCAACTGGCTAAATTAATTTTTTTGAGTCAAAATGATTTTAATTCATTAACCAGAAAAAACTTGCAACTGATTACAACATCAAATGTAAAATAATTGCAAGCCTACAAATCATAGACCTATACAGATCTAAAATAAAATTTTAAACCTAAACAGTTATAACTAATCCATAGATTCAGAATATCGCAACATAAGACTCTTACCAAAGAAAAAATTGAAAATGGACAAAATTTACTAACTGAAAAGAAAAAGGTTACTTATTGGGATTAAAAACCACCTGGGTACAAGAAAAAACCACCTACAAAGAAGACAAAAACCAAATGGCATGAAATTTGTCCCTTTCTCTCTCAGATACATACCACAACCCATCTCCACCAAAATCACTTCCAAAATTGCTGCCACCGCTTTCACCAGCCCCTAAACCCCTATGCAAAGCTCAGAAGAATCATACCCACAAGAAGAGAAGCATCCACGGGGAATGGAGGGGCTACTGACTGGAGACCATGAGATTTCTGGTGTCCGACCATGGTAAAGAGGAGGGGCAAGGCGGAAATAGTGACTAGGTGGGGAAGAGAGAGAGATTTCTGGTGTCCGACCATGGTAAAGAGGAGGGGCAAGACGAAAATAGTGACTAGGTGGGGAAGAGAGAGAGAGAGAGAGAGAGAGAGAGAGAGGGAATGAAAGAGGAGAGAGGAGAGAGAGAATTTTTGGGGGTAAGTAACAGGGGAAATTATTTAGAACCTCATATTAGTATACTTATTAGTATATTTTCTTAATTAATTTGTTATGGGCAAACTTTAATTTATGATGCACCTCCAAATTGATAGATTGGCTCTTCACCACTCACCACTGAATTTTCTTTTTAAACTTTTTCCTCTTTTGACTTAGGAGAACTAGGGAAATTAATGGAGGTGAGTGGATAAAGTAAACCACATTTTCTAGCACAAGTGCAGTTGAATGCTGTCAAATGTCAATACATACTACATTGTGTACCGCGGCGGCAGCCCCAAAATGGGATTTTGCATTTTATGATGATTGCATGATCCATTTTACAAAATCATACCTGTGAGTTGGTTGATCTCCCCGCAGGTAGTAAACTTTTAGGGTGTAAATGGATATTAAAAAAGAAATATAAGGCTGATGGAACTATTGATAATATAAAGCCAGGTTAGTGGCTAAAGGCTTCAAACAAAAAGAAGGAAGTGATTTCTTTGATACATATTCATCTGTAACAAGAATTGCATCCATTCGAGTGCTTATTGCGATTGCTGCTTTGCACAATCTCGAGATTCACCAAATGGATGTAAAAACTGCGTTTTTAAATGGTGTATTGGAAGAAGAAATATATATGGAACAACCTGAAGGATTTGTAGCACCTGGTCAAGAGAAAAAGGTGTGCAAATTGATAAGATCGCTGTATGGACTTAAATAAGCTCCAAAACAGTGGCATCTTAAATTTGACACAACGATGTTGTCAGATGGCTTTAAAATCAACGAATGTGACAAATGTGTTTATGTTAAAGGCATGTCAAATGCATTTGTCATAGTTTGTCTATAAGTAGACGATATGTTAATAATGGGTAGTAGTCATGATATAATCATGGACACTAAGAAAATGTTAAAAGAAATTTTGACATGAAAGACATGGGAATTCTTTGATATGATTCTCGGAATCAAAATTGGCAAAACATCGAAGGAATTAGCTTGACACAATCCCACTATTTGGAGAAAGTGCTCAAGAAGTTCAATGCTTTTGATGGTCCACCATGCAAAAACGCCCATTGATTTGAGCATAAATCGGTAGTAAATAAAGTTGAACCAGTAGCTCAGTTGGAATACTCGAAGGTGATAGGAAGTTTGATGTACATTACAAACTGTACACGTCCAGATCTTGCCTATCTTGTAAACAAGTTGAGTAGGTATACAAGCAATCCAAGCTAAGATCATTGGAAAGCACTAACTAGGGTACTAAGATATCTAAAATACACCCTGAGTTATGGAATACACTACTCGAAATACCCTCCAGTACTTGAAGGGTATAGTGATGCTAGTTGGATTTCAGATTCAAAGGACTCTATTCCACTAGTGGATATATATTTACTATTGGAGGAGGAGCAGTATCATGGAAATCCACTAAGCAGACTTGTATAGCTAGATCCACCATGGAATCTGAGTTTATAGCTTTTGATAAAGCTGGGAAGAAGCTGAGTGGCTTCGTAATTTCTTAGAAGATATTCCATGCTGGAAAAAGCCAGTGCCTCCTGTGATGATTCACTGTGATAGTCAAGCTACTATAGGGAGAGCACAAAGTAATATGTATAACGGTAAGTCTAGACACATCCGTCGTAGACATAATACCGTAAGACAATTGATCTCTAATGGTGTTATATCAATTGACTATGTAAAGTCAAAGGATAACATAGCGGATCCGCTCACGAAAGGGCTTAACAGAGATCAATTGAGTAAATTGCTAGAGGGAATGGGATTAAAATCCACAATTTAAAGAATGATTAAAGTGGTAACCCAACCTTGGTGACTGGAGATCCCAAGAACTTGGTTCAATGGGAAAACTAAGCTTTAAAAGTTCAGGTAAGCACTTGTAAATCAGTTAACCCATCCCTAGAAGGCAAAACAAGTGCAATAAACTTGTTGGTTGTGGTAAGGTTAAGTCATAAGGACTTTTATTGATAAATTGAATCGGTCAAGAGAGATCACCTATATAAGTGAGAAGTGAGGACCGCTTCAATGTAACACTTATGAATCCAAAGATGTTGTCCATGGCCAAAAAGGACACACAATCAAGAACGGAATGTGACAAGTCATATTGTGTAAATGTCATTGACTAGGTGTACACGAAGGAGGAATAGTTCAAGGCATTGCGTCCACTAGGCCGCCGGTATATCCGATGATATTTACAAAGGAAGGTTCAAAGTCGCAAACTACCTGTCCTGATACAATATGGTTTCAATTAAACTGAGTACAAGAGTCTGCATTTTCATGTGCATTTGATTTCCACTCATGTGGGGATTGTTGGAAATTGGTTTGAGAAGTAATGGTTGATACCTAACTTTGACCAATTTTTAGTGACTAATTATTTAATTTTGGAGGAATTAAATATTAAAATAAAATTCTACGTTTCGAGTAGATGAGTGTGGTATATTTAACTTTTCAAACCCATTTAGTGGTGAGTGAGAAATAAAATCCACAAGATAGTCACTTTAAAATGGGATAATGGATGATGGGAAGGTGAAAAGACACCATCCCACATGGGAATAAAATATTAATTTTATTCAATATATAAGTAAGTAGGTGTATAAGAGTGTGCAAGATAAAATAACTATACACATGTGAGGTGTGGTGGGCAAGGCCACCACAAGCGCCCCGCCGGGCGGGCCGGGCCGTGGGCCGAGGGCCAGCCCGAGCCCGTGCGTGCCGTGCCCGTGTCCCATTTCCCGTGTCCCGACTAGGCCTAGTTTTGCACAAAAAATATTTGTTTTTAATTTTTTGGAGAATAAAAATAAATAAAGTTGCAACTTAAAAGCTGAAACTGCAGCTTTTATAATGGAACAGCACCACTCAGCCCACTACTTGGAAGTTATAGCATAGTGGTCATTGAAGGAGTGTCCATTATTCTGGAGTTATTGCCCTTCAGTAAAGAGACCCCAAGACCTGGTTAGAAGTCCTATAAATAGGAGCATTGTTGTTGTTCAGATTACACACTTTCATACTCATTTTCTTTCTTGTACTTGCATAGTGTACTCAGTTTTGCACATTTCAGTTCGAAAGGTGTCTTGTAATTTTGATCCGCTATTACAAGGACGGCTGTTGTATCTTTGGGGATAACACGCCTGTTCCATCAAAGACTTATACGGGCGTGTTTATCTTGCGGATAGAGTTTTTACTCGCCTCGCCTATTCTCGCAATTTTCGATTTCTTTGTAATAGTTTGTTACAGTTCCTTGTAATCCAATTTACAGAAATAAAACACCAGAAATTTTCAACAAATCAATGTAAAAGGTAACTTGTCATTCATTCTAAATTACCTCGCTCTTTAGCTTTCTAAGTAAAACTACCTCATTTTGACTTAAGCTTCAGAGGGTCTTAGCTGGGGGCCACCCCAGGTAGCTTAACGTGTGCTCTGTTTCGGTACCCTCAAACGAAGTACCTCACATCTCTTTTTGGGACCTTAGGTCAGGTCACCCATTGCAAAGTACCTCACCTCATTTTTTTGGGACCCTAAGTCAAGTACATATGATTTACCTTACTAAATCAAATTTAAGTTCTCAGAATATATCGATCTCCAAGTTAATTACCTTAATGGTTTATGCGTATTATAAATTTTATGTATTATTTAATTCTCAATAAGAAAAAGAACCTCAAAGGGAAAACATAACGAGTCAATTCTTGATCATCCAAATAGATTTAAGGCACCTAATATTGACCAAACAAATATAAATTACATAATAAACTATAAATAGGTCTACTATCAGACGGTCTAAAAGATCTAGTTCGTTAGACGGAGCCCCACCAAAAAATTCAAATCTAATCCAATAGTTGACCCGATCTAACTAGCGTCAGCCATAGCCCCCAAATCAAATCTTCAATTTGCAGCACCCTTCCTATTTCATCTCTTGATTGTCTTCCATTTTTCTCGTTACCTTCTCCGTGCCCCCCTCCCTGCTAGTTGATGTAAACGATAATTATGACACACTAAAAGCTCCAAGCCAGAGAAAGAAACCTCAAAACTCGAATGATCAACCTAGGCATCCATCTCCAAATTCCCATAAGGCTTTATATGGGTGTCAAAGCTCCAAGTCATGTTCGTGTTGCTAATAATGCTTTAAAAGAGGCAAAGAACCTCAAATACTTGGCTAGTTGTCTTGAAGTTTGTGCACATATTGATTGGTGACATGTTTTCTTGTATTTTAGTTGTAGTCAAATTTGAGGTTGAAGAAAAACCACTGTAAATCATTGAATTTTGAAAACAGAGAAAGACTAAGAAAATAATAATGAATAATACTTTTTATGGAAACACTAATACATTTCAGTGAAACTACTAATACTTTTTTATTGAAAACCTAACACATTTCGGGAGTATTTCTAAAAATATTTCAGGGGAAAAACTAGTATTTTTCATAAGAATTACTAATACATTTCACATGGACTGATAATACGTTTGACAGAAAAAACATAATACTTTTCGGTGGGACTATCAATACATCTCAGTGGAATATGTAATACTTTTATGAGGAACTACTAATACTTTTCAAGGGTATTACTAATACTTTTCAGTGGGATTGATAATATTATTTTGAGAAACTACTAATACTTTTTTGGTGAACTACTAATACTTTTCAATGGAACTAATAAAATTTTCTAGTTTGATTGCTAAAACGTTTTGGGCAAACCACTAAATATTTTCAACATGACTGCTAATACTTTTCAGCAGGACATGTAATACATTTTTTAGAAACTACTAATACTTTTTAGTGAAAATACTAATATTTTTAGGGAAAAATAAAACTTTTCAAGAAAATTACTTAATATCTTTCAGGGAAATAACTAATTCTTTTCATAGGAATGCGAATTAGTTTTAGGAGCATTATCTTTCAGGAAAATAACTAATTCTTTTCACATGAATGCGAATACGGTTTAGGAGGACTGCTAATACTTTTGGGGGGAAAAAAACTAATATTTTCAAGGGACTACAAAAATACTTTTGGGGAAAAGCTACTAATATTTTTCAGATGTACTACTAATACTTCTCAAAAAAAAACTAATACTCCTCTCGCCTTAGTGAAAAAAATGAGATAAGATGAACCTAAACTAGATAATTGGAACTAAATCATATATACATGGGAACCAAAATAATTAACTACCCAAAACAACATACGAAAATTTGTAAAAGTTACAAGTAGAAACTACTTAAAGCGACCCAACAATAATCAACACTATTTGTTTCAAAGGCCCTCATTCAATGCAGCATGGGGGCCAGCGCCTATAGGAGATAGATGGGCTTTGCTTTGTGTCTGCACCCTCTAAATTAAAGGTTGGAGCATGTACATTGTTTAAGGACGAATTAAGCCTATTCACTTTTTATGAGTGGCAAGCATTGGCTACAACCTAGCCCTCTCAATGCTTCCACTGTTCGACGTGGCTAATTTTTAATTATTTGGAGTTGGGTTAGATCCATCTAACGAATTTTGACCCGTCAAACGGTCTAAGAGGAGTTTTTGTAATAAACTAATGTTTTAAAAATCGTACCATACCATATGTATGTTCCAATACTATTTATTTGTAATAAAAAATTTCGAAGAGAAATCGGAACGAGTTAATTCTCAATCATCAAGATAGATTTAAGGTAATACCACCTAACATTGACCAGTCAATATAAATATATATATATATATATATAATAACATACTATTCTATGAATAGTATGTCGATTCCTCCCCCCCCAACCTTTTTGGCTTTCTAAAAACGTTTTCCCTTTTCTTGGTTTTATTTATTTCCTTGAATTTACTGCAAGAGTATCCACATGATTTCGGTAATACATGGCAAGTATTGTATTTTCGGCGTGATTTTAAAATTTATCCTCCGACTTTTTTATAATTACCATTAATACATCCTTGATTTTCAGTAATTTAATGAATTCCTTTTTAATAAATTCAACTTACCAAAAACTCATTTTCAAATTTAATCCATCGATTGGTTTAATATTTACCGTTAATATCTCCTTGATATTCGGTAATTTCTTCGAAGTCCCTTTTTTAAGCTGATCTTAATATCCTCGTATTTATTGTATTGTGCCAGAACATCAATTACCAATTTAGATTAACAAATCATGATCGAATAATAATATCAGAAAAATAATTGAAACAATGATTTTGGGTATCTTTGTGAAACTTGCAGAGTACGCTAATGTTTTTGTAAACAAATATAATTACAACAATTACTAAAATAACGAAACCCAAAAAAGACAACTGAATTTTGAAAAATAGTCGAACTAAATTACACCTTTTATCTTTCCTTTTTTTGAATCACTGGACCCTATAAATACCCGTACACATTGATCCGTTTACACTATCATCATCTCTAGAGCTCTTAAAACCAAGAAAATTTAACTTTTCGAGCTTCTTCATAATATGGCACCCATATTCAATTTAATCAAAGATTTGAATTAGAACAAGACAAGCTGGGCAGTGAAATTACGTTTGGTTCGTGTTTATCAGAAACCAGCTTTTAAAAACAATATAAAAATAGAAAGTATTGAATGCGTATTTCATGATTTAGAGGTATGAATATTTTTTCAACTATTTTATTTATGTAAACTGAACAGAAACTAAATTGACTATTTTCTAATTTACGTAAATTTTAACATCTTGCAGGGCGAGAGGATTCATGGAACGATAACAAAAATGCATATGGAACAATACAAGAAGATGCTCAATGAAGGACGTATTTATGCGATTTGAGATTTTTTGGTCACTAATCAAATGGATAAATATAAAACTTGTGCGACTAAATGTAAGATTATCTTTCATGGGAAAACACACTTGTTTGAAATGTTTGACAAAAACTTTCCAAAGTTTATGTATGTTTTCAAAGATTCCACGGAATTGCTTGATGTTACCAAAGTTGATGATAGTTTGATTTTCGGTATGTTATGAATTAATAACTTCATTTTCTTATTGTGTTAATATAGATATTTATAATTTTAACTGTCTTTAATTATAAACATACATCATTGGAAGAGTAGTGTTGATGCAATCTGTAGAAACAAAACAAGTTGAGGGAAGGGCCATACGTTTTATGGATATAGTACTTTTGGAGGACTTGGAGTAAGAAAATATTATATGAAGCAATATTTTTTATAAATTATATTGTTGTTTCAGTTCTAAACTAATGCATAGTTCTTTTTTTTTCTATAATGCAGTAATAATCGTGTTGCGTGCACTCTATGGAAAGACTACGTTGATACTATATTGCCATATCTCGAAGAGTACAGTCGAGAACCATTCGTAATTATTATTCAAATGTGTCGAGCTAAGGTGTATCGAGGTAATTTCGAATATATTAAAATAAGTACAAGTTTTTTTTAATCTGACTACAATATTTGTTTTTAAACATTTGCAACATGTAGGAGAGGTAAAAGTGTCAAACACTTATCATGTAACGAAATTGATTGTCGATGGGGAAGAAGATGAGATTAATGAATACAAAAGAAGGTATAACATTATAATTATTGTGACTGAAAATTTTTTTGCTGGATAAATTTGATATAATTATATTTTCAATTACTTAAGTTAGATTAATTGACATATTATTTTTTGATTCAACATTGTCAATGTTAGCACCCCACGTGTTCGATCGGTTTATCGATTTTTGTCGTCAATCCCTTTGAGAGGATTTAACATCCGGCAAATTATTTTTCCGAACGATAGAGCAGCTTTATTCAAAAAGAGAGGTAATAATTTTATGTAACTTTTTTTAACATTTATTTTTTTTATTCAATCATTACAAAAAAAGCTTTCTCATTACTTATAAAAAATAAAAACTGATTCTATTATTTATTTATTATTACAGATTGGTAGTTTTTGGATATGTGGTACAATAATCTCATTTGTTGGAGATTGGTGGTACTTATCTTGCCCATATTGTCCACAGAAACTGAAAGAGGCAGGAGATCTTGTATTGCTTTGGTTGTGACAAATTTCCTGAAAATGGAAATTTAAGGTATTTATTTAGTATGTGAATTAAATTTTCTTCTCATTATTTGTAAAGAATTATTACTAAATTATTTTCTTATGACTTTTTTATTAGGGATTTTTTTATTGATGGAGAGTACGAAAATCAAACATTTCCAGTATTTTTAGCCTCTCAGAAGCTCTTATGTAAATTATTTTCTTATGAATTTTTTATTAGGTATAAGCTGGAAATTCAAGTTGTAGATAATACATGTTCTGCTTCTTTTGTGGGACCGTGACTGTGAAAAACTCATTGGAAAGCCATGTGCAATTCTAAGGAGAGAACATATAGATGTATGTAAAATGGTTTATAATATTTATATATTATAAGGTTACTGTTGATATAGTTTTAACATTTTTTAATTCAAATAGATGCCTAATGGACAAGACATTCCAGATGAGATTGCAAGTCTGATTGATACACAAACCTTTTTTAAGGTGCAAGTTAAGGGGGATCAGTTGAAGCATTATGATAGATCTCTAACTGTTTGGAAATTGACTAAAAATCCGGAATTGATTAAAACATTCTTAGGAATGTTTGCGACTGAAAGACAAGTAATTACGTAAATAATTTTGTTTATTTTAATTATTTAGTTTTAATTTTTTTAATTTATATATTTAATGAATTGTTACTTCGAATGTAGGAATCAGACTTCTTATCCAAGGTACATGGTGATGGAGAGTACGAAAAGGTCTGCAATATATTTATATTGTCTTAATACTAAAACTCTTTTTATTAATTTGTGGGAAATAAGCAAAAAAAAAAAATTTGCAGAAAAATTCTTCGGAAGATGAAGTGAATACTCCAAGTAAGACGAATAAGGGGAAAGATATAGTGAAAGAAAGTCCATCTTTTAAACGAGCCCTTTTCGAAGATTTTGCATCTTCTACAAGTGCAAAGAAGTTGAAGTAGTTCATTGAGAAGGAGGATGACAATCAGAAGAAATAATGTTTCATTAGATTATAAGTTTTATATATTTAGTTCTTAGGATGTTAGACTAGCTTTATTTAATTTTCTGGGTTTAATTTGAATAAATGAATGACAATTTGTCATTCATTATATGGCCATTTCTCTTATTTGAAACAATTTTTGATTTTGTTGTTTTCTTTCAGTATTTAATGTCATTGGTTTGATTTGAGTTTTATATTATTCTAATGAAGTTTTTCAATTGGAGTTTTAACAAACTTATATTAGATGTCAGTACTATGCATTAAATTTAAATGGTATAAACAAATTTATTTGTTTATTTTCACGGTTTTTTTCATTAAAGAAATTAGTTTTGTTAAATTTTATTATCTAATGTAAATTATAAAAAAAATGTGAAACCATAAAACAACAATATAAGGCAGAAATTTAACAACTATTCAGAATAAACAGACCCTCCAAGCTACTGCAGGATTCCACTATACTCATGGTATAGGGTCAAGCAGTTTTTGGGCTTAGAAGGTCAATTTTATGCGAACTTCAAAGAAAAAAATTTACAGATACGAATTGAAACCATAAGCACAAGCATTAATGGTAATAAACTTTCACTGACAATAGAAATAACACATTACATTCATTGGAATTATGTGGAAATAAGTAACAGATCAAAGACGCATTTCTATGTTGCACTTATCTAATATAAATTCTCATCCTTATCATTATAAACCAAATGCATTTTAGATATTTACTTTAATCTTTCTCATTAACACATGTAAATGATTTTATACATTTACTAAAAATGTACACTAAATTTGAGCAAAACATAATTTTTTGGTTTTAAACATTTATTACAAAAATAGATCTTTATTATTCACCTATAGTCTAACATACCATAAAACCGTCCTCGAAAAACATAAACAAATACATTCTATAATAAATTTGAACAAATTCTATCAAATCACATAATCCTTATGTTTAAGTATTATATTCTGTTTGATACATGTTTTTTCTTAATTTTGATGATTTTATTTTATCACCAAAACAATGTTTTTAAAGGTTGTCCAAATACTCCTAAATGTTTTAAAATGGTTTTAATATTTTCCGCAGTATTTCCTCAAAGATTAAATTCAATAACATCGGACAACACATTTAATAATTTTATGTCAATGAGTTTTTACTTCTAAACAAGGTTTCTAAATGTTGTCTAAATACTCCCGATTGGTTTAAAATGTTTTTACTAAATTTTCGGAGTATTTCTTGAGTTTTATTTTCGACAAAAATTGGACAACATTTATGTCTCGTGGTTGACCGGTCGCCCTATAGGGCAACCCGTACCTGGAGATGATTTTTGAAACAGAAAATGAGACGGAAGTAAAATCAGGCAGGTCGACCGGTCGCCCTGGGCGTCGACTGGTCGGGTCGACCGGTCGCCCAGGGGTCGACCGGTACCTGCAAGTTCGTGTTGAAACAGAACTTCAAACCTTGTCTTTTTGAGTTAGGGGACTGGTTGAGATAGGGTCGACCGATTGAGTTTTTATGTCGACCGGTCGGCCTTATGTCGGCCGTCGCCTGTGTAATTCTACCGTGTTACGTTTCAAACTTTTATTTCTGTGCGACCGGTCGCCCTGTGCTTTGACAACAAAAATATGACCGTTTGACAACAGACACATTTCCTTAAATTGTGGGATTGATTTCTAACAGCTATATTCTTGATTTTAATTGTATTTTTCTGTAGATTTTCAATCCCCAAGAGGAGCCTATGCTTGATCAATCAACTCCTATAAATAGAGTAAGTTTTGGAGCAACCAATACAACAATTGAGAGACAACACAACAAGATACACTTCAAGCAATTATTTGTTCTTCATAGTTATTATTCTTGTTGTAAATTTTGCCTATCTTATCACTTTCACATCCTTGAGGTCTAGGCTATTCTTGATTACACTTTGCACTCAAATTGTAATATTCATTATTGAGTTGTAATCTTGATTTTTTGGTTATCATTCAACACAAGATATCCTTGTGAGTGTTGTGGTAAGAACACACTGGATGATCTAGGTGATAGGTACAAGAAGATTGTGGTGATCTTCTTATTGAGGTGTTGAAGAATTTGGTATTCTTCAAGGTTGAAGATTGTGGTAATCTTCACAAGGTGCCGTTGAAGGAAGATTGTGGTAATCTTCAAAGGGAGATTGTGGTAATCTCCAAAGGTGGTATTGAAGAAGAGTGTGGTGCTCTTCAAGGTGTTGTAAGTTGAATTTGTATTAATTTTGGTAATTAATAAAATTCTTTTTCTTTTTTGAAATCCATCCCAGATATACTGGGGTGGTAGAGGATTAGGACCTAGGTGGGTTGAACCTCTTTAAATCGACGTGTGTTGTTTATATTCCGGACCTTTATTATTGTCTTTGAGCATTCGGTTTAAAAAAGAGGGCGAAATCGAAGAAATGGAGATAATCTATTCACCCCCCCTCCAGATTATCGTAGCCGCTTGGACTTACAAGTGGTATCAGAGCCAAACTCTTTGGCAAGCTCGTTTCACATCGCGAGTGAAGAGAAACGATCATCGGCTACAAACGAAGCTCATCTATCCGGCACCTCCACCACCAAGCCACCTCGGTTTGATTCCAAAATTTTTTTATTTTGGAAAGAAAGAATGGAATGCTATTTACAAAGTTGCGGGTTCGATATTTGGAACACCGTCATCAATGGAGAATCCATTCCAACGAAGAATACACCACACACCTCTAAAGGTTTCAAAGAGCTCAATGATGAAGAAAAGAGAATCATCTCCTTAAACGGTAAGGCTCTAAATATCTTGTATTGTTCATTTACTAATTTGGAATATGAACATTTTGTAGTAATTCGATCGGCACATGAAGCATGGCAAAAATTAGAAGCCATCTATGGAGTACTTGCAAATGAAAGGAGTCAAACAAAAGCATCTACTTCTCAAAGGGATACAAGTTCAAATCTAAGGAACAAGCCTCTTACAACTTCCAATCATGAAGAAGTTGAATATTGTTTTATGGGCATCAATGAAGAAAACGAGGTATGTCTTAAACCCTCTACTTCCTATGATATTGTCATTCAAAATGATTATAGTGATTTGCAAAATGATTATGATGAACTTCAAAATGAATTCCAAAGCTTACTTGTTAAATACAAAAATTTGAAAAAGGAATTCAATATTTTGAAAAATGATAAGGATAGTTTATTTACTTCCTATGAATCACTATCATGTGCTCACACCACCACACTTGATAAGGTGAGAAACCTTGAGAAAGAAAAAAGTACTCTTGTTGAGAATATTGATTGCATAAAAAAGTATTTATTAAAATCAAACTTGAGAACAAATAAAATATCCAATATTGTTGATGTTCATAATTGTGATAAAGGACTTGATCATAAGCCTAAAGTTGTTAATCATATAAAAAAAGATCAAGTCTCTATGCACGTTGGTCATTATGCTCCTAGAATTATTACATGTTTTTATTGCGGTAAAAAGGGTCATACGGTAAATACTTGCTGGGCTAGAAATAGCTCTAATTATTGTTGGAGACCTAAAAGTCTCAAGACTAATCCTAAAGGACCCAAACACATAAGGGTACCACAAAATAATGTGTTATAATGTACCCGGCAAAATAATGATCGAAGAAAATTCAAATCGCCAAGAAGACATCAAATGACCGTTTCATTTGATCAAAGAAGGAGAAATTATTTTAGACAAATCCAATTTTCAAGAAGAGGATATAATCAAAATTGGGAAGAACATAATCCTTGGAAATGGCAAAGACATCATCAACAAGAAGATTTTCAAAGAAGAAGACACCATCAACAATGGGAAGGTAACAAACATTGGAAATGGAGTAATCAAAGAAGTCATCATCAACAAAGTGACTTCTCAAGGGGAAGATATCATCAACAATGGGAACGGCACAACCCATGGAAACGGCGTAATTGGTAAACTGTATCTCCCCATTTATATATGCATTTTTAATTCTATGCATGTTGTTTGTATCTTAATTGCAAAATGAGTTTTCAAGTATTTATTTTTTAACTTAGGTCTTTAATATATTTGTGAGTTTCATAATTTTTTAAAAGAAGACCTTGCATATTTTTTTATAAAACTTGTGTGCATTTAATTAGACGTATGTGGCTTATGAAATCTTATAGCATAAGCTCTTTTTGATATCTCCTATTACTTGCCTACACTTGTGCTTTTTGTGCATACTTTGTCTAAGAATTGTGTAGGATATATATCTCATATTCATTGGACATTTCGTCATCAAGTTTCTTAAACTATCGAGGTATGTTCACTCGTATTTTTTTTAAACACTCGATACTATGCTTATGCACATATCTTTCAAGATATTTCATTTCAACCCCTTAAGTGCCCCTAATTAATTTTGCAAATTTTTCTTAAAAGGGCACTACTTGTTTAGTCTCGATTCTCTCGAATATATGTTTTTCCGAAACCCGTATTTGTTGGACTTGATCCAAAATTATCTTTTTGCAAAGTTTTAAAAGTTTTGGGGTGAAAAATCGATTTTTGGAAAATTCTGGGGAAGGAAAAATTGCTTTGGGGACGGTCAAAGCGGGCGGCCGGTGCCGCCCGCACGTCGACCGGCCGCACACCCTACCTCGCCGGTCGCCTAGGGCAATTTCTCAACTTAAAATCGTTCTGTTCTTCATTTCAAAACAGACGAGCAAAATCCCTCAAACCCTTAACAGCGAAATATTTCCCCCTTTCACCTATAATCTTCAATTCCTCATCATTTTTTCACGATTCTTGTTGCTAATCTTCTTATTTTCACTAGAATCTCACATATATGGCTCCCCCAAAGAATTCTACCGGTCGAAATCCCATCTCCAAGCGTAGAAGGGGCGGAGAGGGTTCGTCGAGAAATCGGCAAGAAGAATCCGAACAAAGGGATATCCGAGTTGCCCAGAGAAACGTAGCTGAAGAAGGTGATGATGTTCAAAATCCCATTCTCTCTCGGGCCCAAATTACCGAGCTCCGCGGAACAATTTCGCTCCAAAATTGCCGTTGGGCGAAAGGTAAAAAATCTTTTGTTACTCAAGCTCCTAATTCCCACAATGTTCTTAATTTCATAAATAAGTATGTGGAATGG
Organism: Rehmannia glutinosa; assembly: GCA_016081115.2. Lineage (NCBI taxonomy): Eukaryota > Viridiplantae > Streptophyta > Magnoliopsida > Lamiales > Orobanchaceae > Rehmannia > Rehmannia glutinosa. The sequence goes on from JABTTQ020000273.1 coordinate 362,112, forward strand.
TATTATGAGGATTCGGGAATGGGAGGAAAATCTATTGCTCGAACTAAAATGTGTCGTTTTAGTTCATTTACCAATGAATATCCTACCATTAGATGATTCTTTGAGGAGCAAGGTTGGATGTATTTATGGGAGCATGCTTATGTTTTGTATGATGATGATATTATCCAACTCTTTTATGCCAATATGTGGGTGGAATATGATGTTGAAAGAAAGCCGATTGCCGTAAATTCGCTTATAAGGGGTTGTCATTTTAGATGGACTCCCAATGATATTTGCCGGCTTTTACATGTTAGAGAAGGAGGTTGGGACTATTTCTCTTGTGGGACTTGGAATGATGAAATGTTGGGGGTGTCGATGAAAGAAGTTAAGACGTATTTGGGAGTATGGCCAAAGTATTCTTTGTTGGCAATGACACTTGAGCATCGTATTTTATCGGTCATTGTCGCATATTGCATTTGTGGTAAGTCGGGAAAGATGCCTAGCAACATGGATTACTTTTTGACTTATAAGATTGCTAGGAGGGAACCACTTAACTTTGGCGTCATACTTATTCAATGTCTAATTGAGTCCATCACTCAAGGTAATAAGAAGTTGGTTATGGGAAATTGGATTTGTAAACTTCTTATTCAATCGGGACTACCCTCGTCGGAGTGTAACTCGGAGGTATTTCAAAATGACTTTGACATTGATAACATCTCCCAAATAGTCACAATGCGCAAGAATATGGACATCCGACCAACTAAAATGGCTAGAGGAAGAGATCAAGATTCCCCCGATCCTAATGACTACTTTGATGACGCCGAGGCCGCAAGATTGGCGGAGAAAGGTGAACCGAGCAATCCGGAGGGTAATACCGGTGCTCAACCGCCTAGGAGGTATACCCAAGCCGAATTTGATGAGATGAGGACTTTTCATGAAACGGGGTATGAGGCTTAGGAGCAAAAGACCTCCAAAATGCAAAAGTCTATCGGCAAATTGAAGAAATTCATCAAGGACTTTATTCCCGGATATTGCTTCTCCTCGGATGAGGAATGATGTCCCCACCCCCTTTACTTTCTAGCATTTTCGTTGCTTTGTATTTTTATGAACTTTTGTAAAACTCTTTCGTACTAATAAAATTTGTTTGTCTTCTTGAAAGGGTGAAAATTACAAGTTGATAATGACTTATGGGTGATCATGGTATTGGTGGAGTATTTGATGGTAAAAATACTCTAATTTATCATTGTTTGATAATTGGTATGAAGTACTTGATGGTAAAAGTGCTTCTTTTAATGCTTTGATCATTATGCTTAGTTGGATATGTTGGGACATTTGATATATCATACATGTATTGTTTAAGGCATGACTTGTATTACTTGATGGATGCTCTAATTTTTGGCATTTGTAATGCCTTGATCCTTCTTAGCTTATATTATCTCAATTGGGTTGAACCCTTGAGAATCTACTTTGCTTGAGCCTCTTATTTGATGGACTAATGGTGCATATTTTATTGTTGAGCTTTGAAATGAGGATGATTGATGATGATATGGAATTTTTTTGGTTTGAACCATTTACAAAGGTTATATACAACCTCTTTTATTTTTCACGTACACATAGTGTTCGATGAAACGTCGCAATAAAAATTTCAACTTCTACATGATTCTCTTGCTTCCTAATGTCTTAAAATCCTTTTGAGATCATGTTTTTGGCTAACAAATGAGCTTATGGATTTCTTATAATATATTTCTCCAATTTTTTTTGAGTTTTCAAGCTTAAATTGCTCAACGGTTGATACCCCGTCCCTTTGGTACACTTTGATGACATTATATGATGTTTCTATCATCCTAACATTCTTTTTTATGATTCCAAAGGGGGAGAAATAGGAAATTGGCTCATTAGCTCAAAGAAGCTAATAAAATTGGCTCATTAGCTCAAACAAGCTAATAAAAGCTTGTTATAAAAGCTATAAGCTATGGCTCATAAAAGCCATTAGTTATGATTCATTTTTAATCCAATTGTTGCTTGATGGACTTATACAATTGTTTAATGATGTTTTGTGACATGGGGAGCTTATAAGCTCTTGAACAAATTGTAAAAGCTAAAGCTTTTAGCTTATGGATAATTGCTTTTACATTATTCTTGATATGCTTGTTGATAGGGGGAGCTTGTGCTTATTATTGAATATATTTACTCCCTATTGGTTGCTTACGTATTTTGGATATTTTGGTTGCTTCCAAACGGTCAAATGTTTTTACCGGAAAATCATTTCTAAAATTGTTCTCCTATTTTGTGTAAAAATTGTTTTGGTTTGTAATCATCAAAAAGGGGGAGATTGTTTGATACATGTTTTTTCTTAATTTTGATGATTTTATTTTATCACCAAAACAATATTTTTAAAGGTTGTCCAAATACTCCTAAATGTTTTAAAATGGTTTTAATATTTTCCGTAGTATTTCCTCAAAGATTAATTTCAATAACATCGGACAACACTTTTAATAATTTTATGTCAATGAGTTTTTACTTCTAAACAAGGTTCCTAAATGTTGTCTAAATACTCCCGATTGGTTTAAAATGTTTTTACTAAATTTTCGGAGTATTTCTTGAGTTTTATTTTCAACAAAAATTGGACAACATTTCTGTCTCGTGGTCGACCGGTCGCCCTATAGGGCAACCCGTACCTAAAGATGATTTTTAAAACAGAAAATGAGATGGAAGTAAAATCGGCAGTCGGCCGGTCGCTTCGGCGTCGACCGTCCGGTCGGCCGGTCACCCAGGGTCGACGCAGACTGCAAGTTCGTGTTGAAAGTAACTTCAAACCTTGTCTTTTTGAGTTAGGGAGACCGGTTGAGACATGGGTCGACCGGTCGAAGCCTATGTCGAATGGTCGCCCTGTGTAATTCTACTGTGTTACGTTTCAAACTTTTATTACTGTGCGACCGGTCGCCCTGTGCTTTGACAGCAAAAATATGACCGTTTGACAGCAAACACATTTCCTTAAATTGTGGGATTGATTTGTAATAGCTATATTCTTGATTTTAATTGTATTTTTCTGTAGATTTTCAATCCCCAAGAGGAGCCTATGCTTGATCAATCAACTCCTATAAATAGAGGAAGTTTTGGAGCAACCAATACAACAATTGAGAGACAACACAACAAGATACACTTCAAGCAATTATTTGTTCTTCATAGTTATTATTCTTGTTGTAAATTTTGCCTAGCTTATCACTTTCACATCCTTGAGGTCTAGGCTATTCTTGATTACACTTTGCACTCAAATTGTAATATTCATTATTGAGTTGTAATCTTGATTTTTTTGGTTATCATTCAACACAAGATATACTTGTGAGTGTTCTTGTGGTAAGAACACACTTGGATGATCTAGGTGATAGGTACAAGAAGATTGTGGTGATCTTCTTATTGAGGTGTTGAAGAATTTGGTATTCTTCAAGGTTGAAGATTGTGGTAATCTTCACAAGGTGCCGTTGAAGGAAGATTGTGGTAATCTTCAAAGGGAGATTGTGGTAATCTCCAAAGGTGGTGTTGAAGAAGAGTGTGGTGCTCTTCAAGGTGTTGTAAGTTGAATTTGTATTAATTTTGATAATTAATAAAATTCTTTTTCTTTTTTGAAATCCATCCCGGATATACTGGGGTGGTAGAGGATTAGGCCCTAAGTGGGTTGAACCTCTTTAAATCGACGTGTGTTGTTTATAATCCGTACCTTTATTATTGTCTTTGAGCATTCGGTTTAAAAAAGAGGGCGAAATCGAAGAAATGGAGATAATCTATTCACCCCCCCTCTAGATTATCGTAGCCGCTTGGACTTACATATTCTTGATTATTTAACATAATAATTATTATTCTTGATTCCCAAGAATTACCATTATTAGACGTTCTATCAACTATAAATACTTAAACATCTTTCAAAGTATTTCGATTATCATCAAAATTCATTACGGGAAGACAAAGACATCCATATCAAAGAAGAATCGGTAAAGACACACAATCGGACCCAAGCAGGATCACAATCGTCAACTAAAAAAAATCGATTGTATTGGGCAAAAGCAAAAGAAAAGGACAAGAAAAAGTTGAAGATGGTATTTTTTAGTAGTATTTTTTTTTTTTTGCCAATTCAAAAAAATTAGTGCATCTTATATGTGTTAAGTCTTCAACTTATACATGTATAAACTTAGAAGATGAACTTACATTTTCAAGATTATTCTATGTGAGCAAATTTGAATGCAAATTATGCGAATATTTTTTCCGTATCGTATTCAGTTAATAAAAAATTCAGTAAGTTTTATGATAGAACTTACCTTTAACATTCTCTTTAATACACCTTCATAATCGTTCAGCGGCCGATGGTACTCGCATAACAGATAAAAAAAATTCATAATTAATAAAATTTGAAGCAAAATTCTTTAATAAACAAACTGAAAAATTGAAATAAATACCAAATCTGAAAAATAATACAGAATGAATAAATACCTTGCTATGTTGTGTATTCAGATCTTCATATTGATGATTTCATCAACATGCAAAACGAAAAAATAAAATTAGTGAATGGAGCCTTTTAAAATAAATAAAAAAAACAGATCTGAAATATCCTTACAAAAAAAATTAAAAGAGAATCCTTACCTTTTAAAAGTTCTATCACACCACTTATATCTTTATTTTGACTGTAACTCGAAGAAATGCTTCTAAAAAACTCAAGATCTGAAATATATGTGAAGGTGTGTCATCAAGCAACAGTATGACACCAAAAATGTTGCTACGAAAAATCAGACCCTTGAATCTACTGCAGGATTCCACGATACTCAGGGTATAGGGTCAAGCAGTTTTTTGGGTTAGAAGGTCAATTTTAGGCGAACTTCAAAGCAAAAAAATTACAGATAAGAACTTTTTAAAGAAAAAACATCTGGCCAAGAAATTATATTTTGTAAGATCTACATAAGTATTTATGGATTCTTCAAAAAAAAAATTAAACAAAAAAAATACAATAAAAATCTATGTTTCATGGATTTCATTAAAAAATTAACATTCTTATTTTTCATAGCCGAAAAATAACACAACAATTGAAAAATATGAGTAAAATTCCAAAAACAAATAATGTACTATAAAAAAAAATCGCAACCACATAATTTATAATCTTAAAAAGACGATTAATACCATTTTTCTCCCAAATAAAATATATGCTAAAAAGTTGTAAAATATACACTGTATTCTCGAAATACTTTCGTGTTTTTAAAATAAAAAAAATACAAAAAACAGAAATAATGCTAGGGTTTACACAGAAAATGAAAATCGTCATTTTTTAAGATCCGAAAACAAAACGGTAAATCATTCTGATTTTGCCTAAAACTACAAAAAAAAAAAAAAAAAACTGAGTACAATATTTATAGATCTAAAAAAATGAACTATCAACTACAAAAAAAAAATTACAACTGAATATGTTCATTTGTCAGATCCAAAAATCTATGATTTAGATTGTAAACTCATTTGCTTTGAGTTTGGATCTGACGAATGTTGAAGAATTTTTACTGATTTTTATGTATTTCTAATAAACGAGAAATTTGGATTTGAAGGAGAAGATTGAAGATGAAAATGAAATTTTCTGAAATGGTTCGAAATGCGAGAGAGGAGGAAAATAAATTTCAGATGATTTGACTGGAATGGGATGAGAATGGGAAGAGATTAGGGTTTGGTGGTTTGTTGTGTTTTTTTTCTTCCCATTTTTTGATTAAATCGTGACTGTCCATCTGGTATGAAGATTCTAGATGTTGATTCTCCAGTCGTACATGTGTACATTCATCCAGATTGAGGTCTTCTAGATTTGTCCATTGAATCGTGGTCGTTCCCCATCAAAGTGGCTGAATTGTTTGATTAATCTAGGCCGTCCATTTTGGTGTCTCACTTATCCAAATGGGCTGGAGAAAATGGACGATTGGGCTTAATAATATACCCGGGCCGGATCAGTAAATATATTAATAATATAGTAGGGTATGTACAATGGGCTTAGTAAATTATTTTGGATCAATTATTGAATGGACAAGAACAATAGTTGTGCATTTTGAGCTTTTTCTTTGTTTTCTTTTTTAGACTATATTTATTATATTTTAGTCTTTATTTTATTTTATTGTATTATAATTTTTATTTTTTGAAAAACATATAGATAAAAAAAATTAATAGTTGATTTAAATTTTATATGTAGGCCTGAATAATAATTTAAAAAATTCGGTAACATTTTTCGTGTTAAGTAGAATTTAATTAGTTTTTTTATAATCTAGAATTTTTTTAAATTCAAAAAAAATTATATATAAATATATTTATAAAATATACAATTCATAATATTATTTATACACCATTTGTGTATCAATTTTTATATATTTTATTATTAGTTTATTTTTTTAATAGAAAATGGGCGCATAGGAGGGATAACATATACAGATGGATCTAAAAGAGTTGTATCGAATAATGGTTCGTGCAATATTACTTATCTATTTTCCAACTCCCATCTCAGTGACATCACAAACGGTACATTGTGTTTTATTGTTATTCTACTTTTAAATAAATATCTAAATAATATATGTGTTCATCTTAAAATAATGTTTTTTATTACGTTCTTTTTAAACAGAAAATGGGAGTAGATCAGGGAGAACTCCTATAAATGACCCTGAAAGTATTATATCCAAAAATACTTCGAGTGTGGTTGGTTATCATTTTTCAAACTCTCACCGTGGTGACAATGGAAAAGGTATATTCAAAAATATATTTTATATTTTTTGTATCCGATTACATATTTACATGTAATTTAAAATCTACGCTATATTTTATTATTTTGGAACAATAGTTTCCAGGAGAAGACCGCCGCTTCAAAACAATATTAAGAATTTGAACAATTCTTATTGTCGTGTGCCCTCGGCGTCCTCCAATATTTCGCATGTCTCTGAAATTATCGACCTTACTATGGATGACTCTGTTGAAACCGCTTTGAACGACAATTCAAATATACTACCTGATAATACAATAGAGTCAAATACAACTCCATCTCAGTTACATGACACAATTGTAACCATTAACAATGGTGAGAATTGTTTCTTTCGTATATTAACGTTATTTAATTTAACGTATATAAAAAAATTTAAATGTGTAATGGAAAATAAATATTTATATAATGTTTTTTTACAGAGTACTGGGATATTGGTGATGCAAGTTACACATGCCAATATTGTGCCGCCATGTTTTGGTATGATGAGAGGATACAATCCCATGTCAAATCCACTTGTCCGAAATATGGGTCATGTTGCAATCATGGAATAATTGAACTTCCCCCGCTCAAAGAACCACCTATTTTGTTTCGTAATTTTTTGTATGGAGACAGCGATAAAAGCAAGCACTTTCAAGAGAATATAAGATCATATAATAGTATGTTCTGCTTTACATTTATGGGAGGAAAAATCGACACCGACATTAACCGAGGCCAAGTTGCTCCAGTTTCATGATGTGCGGACAAAACTATCATTTAATTGGTAGTTTATTATCGTCTGATGGGTCAACACCTAAATTTTGTGTAGTTTTATATATACGATACAAAGAATGAGATCAATCATAGAATGAATTCTATCAGGTATGTTTCTTTGTAATTCATAATTAATTATAATAAATTATGCAATATTATATTTGGATATGCATAATAATTCTTGCTAACTATGGATTTTCGCCGTGATTTAATCTGTAGGAAAAGAAGTGATACTAATAATTTGCACCAAGATATTGTTGTCGGACTACAGAAAATGTTAGATGAAAATAATATATTAGTGAAAACCTTCAGAATAGCAAGAGAAAAGATGCGAGAATGTGCAAATTCAGATGTTAGATTACGTCTTATTGGTAAAAGAGGCTAGGATGCTAGAAGATACAACTTGCCATCGAGCTCTGAGATCGCCGCTTTGATTGTTGGTGATTTTGATCAGGTTTTAGGAGAAAGAGATATATTGATTGAAATGAAAACCGGACAGTTGAAGAGGATAAATGGGTTGAATGTTGCGTATTTGGTATTGCAGTATCCTTTGTTATTACCTTACGGTGAGGATGGCTTTAGAGAAGACATTCCATTTTCGGACTTGAAGAATAGAACTCATAGAGGAAGGAAAATCGTTAGTGTTCGAGAATTGTTTGCCTACCGATTGCACGAAAGGAATAACGAAGCTTCTACTATTGTGTTTTCAAGAAGATTGTTTCAACAGTTTGTCGTGGATGCCTATACAATGGTTGAATCAACCCGATTGAAATATGTGCACTTACACCAGAAGAAGTTGCGTTGTAATATCTATAAGGGTCTAGCAGATGTTGTATTGAATGGAGACACTGATCCCAAATCACAAGGCAAACGAATTATACTTCCGTTGAGTTTTATCGGAGGAGCACGGTTTATGATACAAAATTATCATGATGTGATGGCTATATGTAGATGGGCCGGTTATCCCGATCTATTTATAACATTCACCTCCAATCCAAAATGGCCCGCGATTGTTCGTTTTCTTGAGAAGAGAAATCTTAATGCCGAAGACCGTCCAGACATTATTTATCGAATATTTAAAGTCAAACTGGATGCTCTTATCAAGGATCTTCGCTATAATCAGATGTTCGGGAAAGTTGTATCAAGTTGTTGAATCATCTTCATTAGTTTAGCACTTTTTGTATTATTCTGATATATTATTTAATTTTTATACATTTATTTATTTGTTTTCATTTAAACTTTACAGTTATATATACAATATAAATCCAGAAACGTGTGCTCCCTCATTCTCATATTCTCTCTTTCTGGCCAAAGAAGATAAATATCCAACTACAGATGATATATATAGAATTATAACGGCGGAGATACCAGACGAAGCCATGATCCGTTCTATTTTGCGGCAGTTAGAGATTTTATGATTCATGGTCCGTGTGGCAAAGCAAGGAAAATTCTCCGTGCATGGCTAATGGTCGTTGCACGAAACATTTTCCTAAAACATTTGTGGTGCTACGTGTATTGATGAAGAAGGTTATCCACGTTATCGGCGTAGGGATAATGGAAGGGTTGTTGAGAAAAATGATGTTCCTCTTGATAACAGATACGTCGTGCCGCATAATCGTCAATTGCTACTTAAATATGTTGCCCACGTTAATGTAGAATGGTGTAATCAATCTACATCAATCAAGTATTTGTTCAAATATGTCAATAAGGGACATGATCGGGTGACATCATCGTTCTACCAGAGTAGTGGTGATGAAGAATCTGGGAAAACTGTAGATGAAGTGAGCATGTATTACGATTGCAGACATGTTTCGTCGTGTGAGGCAACATGGAGATTACTGGGATATGAAATTCAATATAAATATCCTCCCGTTGAATGTCTTAGTTTCCACCTCGAGAACGAACAAAGTGTAATATTTCATGATTCTGAAAGAATAGACGATGTTCTCAAGAGAAGCACTGTAAGAGAAAGCATGTTTTTGGTTTGGATGGAAGCCAATAAAATTTATCCTGAAGTTAGAGAATTGACCTATGTTGAAGCTCCTACAAAATTCACATGGAAATCACAACTGAAGAAGTGGAAGCCGAGAAAGTCAGGATATACTATAGGGCGTGTTTTCTATGTTCCTCCGGGGTCTGGTGACATGTATTATCTGAGATGCCTTATCAATGTGGTGCGTGGTGCGTGGTGCTACGTGTCTTGCTGATTATAGAAAGGTACAGGGTGTGCAACATAGATCTTATCGTGAGGCCTACTATGCTCTGAGTTTGTTAGAAGACGATAAAGAGTATATTGATGGCATCATTGAAGCTAGTTACTGTGCGTCTGCAGAGACTCTCATGAGTTTGTTTGCATCATTATTGTCTTCAGATTCTCTGACCAGACCTGAGGAAGTGTGGGATAAATGTTGGGAACTTCTTTCGGACGATATTTTATATAGACGACGCATTCTTTTTCAACACCAAGGTATCACATTTGATATTATATATTATACTTTATATAAATCTACTTATATTCTTTCTTAACTATCTTTTAATATAATAATAATAATTTATTTATTTATTCTGATTTTTACGTTTATTTTTTTCTTTTGATAGATTTGGTTCTAAGTGAGAATGAAATTAAGAATCTTGCCCTGTCGGAAATTGAAAAGTTATTGCGTAGTCGGGGCAGGAGTGTACATGAGTTTTGTACGATGCTTTTTCCAAATGTTGGCAATGTCGAATTCAACCAAAACAGATTGGTTTACGATGAGTTATGATACGATCGTAAGGCCTTAGCCGCAGAGCACAAAGATCTTCTTTCAAACCTTACTGATGAGCAACGCCACGTGTATTCTGAAATCATGTGTGTGGTTCAATCCGATAGAGGTCGTCTTTTCTTTGTATATGGATATGGAGGTACTGGTAAAACCTATTTGTGGAAAGGACAAATTGTACTTAACGTGGCGTCAAGTGGAATAGCGTCTATTCTCTTGCCCGGTTGGAGGACTCCACATTCTCAATTTGTTATTCCTATAAATCCACATGAAGGATCGAGCTGTGAAATCAAAGTTGGCAGTCTACTTGCTGAATTGATTGTGCGTAGTAAACTAATAATATGGGACGAAGCTCCAATGATGCACAAGCATTGCTTTGAGTCTGTAGACATAACTATAAAAGATATTATGGAGACAGTCAAACCAGGAAGTCAACATATCCCATTTGGAGGCAAAACGGTCGTGTTTGGTGGAGATTTCAGACATATATTGCCAGTTGTACCCAAGGAAAGTCGGCAGGATATCGTCGATGGCACGATAAATTCTTCGCATTTGTGGAGGCATTATACTGTGCTTAGGCTAACTAAGAACATGCGGCTTAAAAGACTAGGTGAAAGCGATGATTATGCGGATTTGGTTAAGTTTTTTGAATGGATTGCAAATATCGGAGATGGAACATTTGGAGAAAATGACGGTTACGCCACTATTGACATCCCCGAAGATATTTTGCTCGAATCAAATGGTGATCCTATTTTGACTATTATTGAAAGTACTTATCCAATGTTTAAAGATGCCATCAAGGATCCGACTTATCTCAAGGAAAGAGCTATTTTGGCACCTACTCTCGATGTGGTTGAGTCGATAAATCAATATATGACCTCTTTGAACACATCAGAAGGTCAGACTTATTTGAGTTCGGATAAAGACTTGCAAATCGGATGCTAATGTTGATTTCTTACATGATCGCATACACGGAATTCTTAAATAGGATAAGATGTTCAGGAGTACCTAATCATGAAATTCATTTGAAGGTTGGGACTCCTGTTATGCTCCTAAGAAATATAGACCATTCTATTGGTTTGTGTAATGGTACACGATTGGTGATTACAAGGCTCGGTAAACATATGCTTGAATTCAAGATTCTCACTGGAGCTAATGCAGGTCATAAAGTGTTGATCCCGCGAATGACTCTTACCCCTTTTGACCTCAGGATTCCCTTCAAGTTCCAGTGAAGGCCGTTTTCTTTGATCGTGTCGTATGCCATGACCATAAACAAAAGCCAGGGACAGTTTCTCTCGAATGTCGATCTATATCTCAAGAATTCGGTTTTCAGTCATGGCCAATTATATATGCCAGTTTCTCGAGTTACCAATTGAAAGGGACTGAAAATATTAGTTTGCGGCGACGATGCGTCAAACAACAAACAAACAACTAATGTTGTATTCAAAGGCAAAATTGGTTTTTTGGTCCGTTAAGTTGGCTCGATTTCGCTTTTAGTCCTTTAATTTTTATGGATTGCGTTTGGCAAACACTAACTTTTCTAAACCTACACATTTAGTCCGATTTCAAAATTTCGGGGATATCTTATCCCTAAAATGTTGAGTTGAGCCATTTTTCCATGAAATGACTATTTTGCCCTCTTTTTTTGGATGGAAACCTTGGTCATTTGAACATATATTTAATTTAATTTAAATAAAATAACCTAAACATATATTTATTATTTTCACTTGTAAAAATTTAAAAAAAAACGAAAAAAATAGAAACAATATGTATTTACAATTTTCAACTATATATAAAAATTAAAAAAATAGAAACAAAAAAAAAATATTTATAATTTTCAACTGTAAATTAAAATTAAAGAAAAATAGAAAGTAAAAAAAATAGAAAAACCAAAAGAAAAAGAAAATAATGTACTTTTTTTTTTTATTTTTTCTAGTTTTCCCTAATTTTTATTTAAAGTTGAAAAATATAAAATATATGTTCGACAAATTTTGTTTAATTTAAATTAAAGAAAAAACAAAAAAATGAAAAAAGAAAAAATATATACGTACAATTTTCTACTGCAAATTAAAATTAAAGAAAAATAGAAAACAACAAAACAGAAAAAATATATATTACAATTTTCTACTGTAAATAAAAATTAAAAAAATAGAAAACAAAAAACGAAAAAACAAAAAAATTCTTTATTTTTATTTTCTATTTTTATTTAATTTTATTTAATGTTGAAAAACATAAAAATATATGTTTGACTATTTAATTTAATTTAATTTAAGTTTCTTTTATTTATTTTTCTTATTTAATTTATAATTATTCTATTGTTTCTTTAATTTTAATTTAGAGTTGAAAATTATAGATATATAATTTTTTTAGTTTTCTATTTTTTGAATTTTATATATAGTTGAAAATTGTAAATACATGTTTTTTTTTGTTTTCTTTTTTTTTAATTTATTTACTGTTGAAAATTATGAATATATGCTCAGATTACTTTGTTTAAATTAAATTAAAAAAAGTCGAACATATATTTTAATTTGTCAACTTTTTATAAAATTATAAATATATGTTCATATTTTTCTTTACTTCAATTTAATCTTATATTTATTTTTGTTATTTAATTTTATTGAGATATTAAACAAGACATGTGATATGCACATGACCAAGGTTTGCCTAAAAAAAAGGGGGGCAAAATAGTTATTTCATGGAAAAATGGCCCAACTCAGCATTTTAGGGATAAGATATTCCCGAAATTTTGAAATTGAACAAATATGCAGGTTTAGAAAAGTTAGTGTTTGCCAAGCGCAACCCATAAAATTAAAGGACTAAAAGCGAAATCGAGCCAACTTAACGGACCAAAAAAACAATTTTGTCTGTATTCAAAGAAGTATTTCAAAATTTGTAATTTTTTTTGTGCAATTGTAATTTGCATTCTCAAAGATTTGTAATAGTTATATTTTTGTATTGATATTACATTTATATAGCAACACCACACCCCAAAAAAAATCTCGTGCATCGCACGGGTAATATACTATTTATATAATAAAGCAATGTTAAGAAAATCTCACAGGTACGGTGGTCCAACCGATCTGATAAGCCTGCAAACACCATTTTAGCACTTGAACAACTTCAAACTAGCCAGAACTGGCAAAAACCGGTTTCAAACGGACTTTGGCTTGTATTTTATTTCTTTTATAATTTTAATAGAAGTTTAGAATTAAAATTTGATGATTTGTTGTAGTTATGTGATTATTTCAATAATGAGCTAGATTAGATTTTTAGTTGCTTATGTATAAATTTTTCATTTTTCATTTTATTTTTAATATAATATATCAAAAACCTAGTTATTTTTTATTATATCAATTGAATATGTAGTTAAATCACTTGTTTAAAATATCGTATCGTCTTGGTTGTTCAACGGATTATAAGGATCTGGGGTGGTCGGGACCGCACGGTAATGTCCTAATAACCATTCCTATGGTTAAACCGGTCAATACCATCCTAAGGACAATACCGCCTATTACCGGCCAAACCGGTTGAACCGGATTTTGCTAAAAAAAAATTAATTTAAGTATTTTTTCACTTTTTTATAAAAAAAGAATTTATAAACTTACTATTAATATATTTATGTCATTTTTGAATTTTGAGCTAAATATACATCTTTTCCTTTTAACTAAATATATAGCACTTTTCCTTTTATATAAATAAATTACATTCATGTTTTATATGATACAATTTCAAATATAATAATTTTTATTAAAATCGGTAAAACCAGCGGTTGAACCGATCCGACCAGTTGAACCGCTTACTGGTAGCTTTGCCGGTTTAATTACCGATACGGTATTTAAAATACTAAGTTAAGTTGGTCCGATCGACTAAACCGTATACCGATGACTTGTTCGATTTGGTTGCCCGAAGGATCTACTACAAAGGTTCACATGAGTGGACATGAAAAATACATGCAGGAGCTCGTGACCTGGTCCAAGTACTTAAAAATGTCTCAGGATTCATATCTGTCTTACAGTTGGCTCAAAAATACCAATTCGGGCTTCTTTCTTAGTCCATAAAAACGTATGTCCCGAAAGATGCATTGGGCCTACTCAACCGATGCTAAGCTGGGCCGGTTGTACAAGTGCAGCCCAACAATAAGGTCAATAAAGGGCTAAACTATGGATAAGATATTTTTCGGCAGAGCCCTAGGTTATGTATAATTATTAATGTATGTATGTATGACACTATTGGAAGACAAAAAGGTAGTCTCAATAATTATTTCAGTCTGATAAAATCTATGTCTAGAATCTCAATATAATAATACTATGTCAGGTCAATCCAAATCTTGAATTCAAAGAAAATCTCCAAATTATTATGAAACGAAATCAGTTTAAATATGATGTCTGGGCCGAATGAAATTTTTGTAAATCTCCAGTTGAGTCTTCATAATCAAATGAACAATTTTTTTTCTTTTCAAAATCACAACATATTTATGTGTACATTTAAAGCTTCCCAAACATTAAAAAAAAAAAAAAGAGCAGTGAAGATTGTTATTATTTTAATATATCCCAAAACGTGTTTTTGCCAAAGATTTTATTTAAAACATAAGGAAAACATTAAAAAATAAAAAATAAAGAAAACAGTTATAATATTAATATCCCAAAACGTGTTTTTGCCATAGGTTTATATTTACATGGGGTGACAATTCGTTGTTGGGAAAAACGTATCCCACATTCATCCACTAGGGACAAATAGAAATAATCGAAAAATAAAATGAAAAATAACAACAATTCACAACACAAGAATTTACGTTGAAACTCTAAAACCGGGGAAAAACCACGACCCACAAAGAAAGAAATTCGACTATGTGAAGCATTTTTACAACCACACAGACATTCTCTCTCCCGACCCTTGTACTCTCACACTCTTAAAACCTTTGACTAACTCACACCTCTCCCAACTCTCCATACTAGAGAATACAAGAAAATAATTTAACTAGAGTCAAACCACAAATGTTAAAGTGTATTTGACTGATACAATCAAAACAACACCACACGCGTGGGTTAAATAACCTCATATGAAGGCTCTCACCCATTTTGTTCCACAATCATGTGGGACAAAACCCACTTCGTATATTTTGACACAAAACCAACATTCGTGTCATGTTTGGGTTCAATTGTTGTGCCGAGACACAAATTCATGTTATTCGTACCAGATTTCTCAATAATTATTCGTACCAGATTTCTCAATGCTAACTCGACATGTGTCTTCGAATTGATCTAAAATGATCTCCATATTTTAAAAATCTAAATAACTCATATATATGAGTTAATCTTATTCCAAAAATTATATTTCTATACATTTTATATATTTTTTTAAATTCAATCAATATACCAACATATGCGATCCATAAAAAAAACATATTATAAAAGACAGCATAATAGCAGCACAATCGGGTCTAATGGATTAGTCGTGCCATTTCAAATCTATATATATATATATATATATAAAGAGAGTCACTTATAAATAGTAACCAAAACTTTTCCCGCCTAAAACGTCATTTAGAATTAGTAAAATATAATTATAACAAGTAACATTGATTTTGGTAATTATTACATAAATTTTGGAAAATGTATATGTATATATAATAGCAAAGCATTATATAAATATAAACTTTCCAAATTTATGTGTATACTGAATTAATTATTATATTTGTCCTTTTATTTTTTTTTTTGTAAAATTTAATAACTTTTTTGTTTTTTTTATTCCTTTTTGACGTATAATATATCAAATTAATCGTCTTTTTACGATTATCGATTTGACACCCATATTGCATATATAAAATAAAAAATACACATAAAAATAGATATAAGATATATTTACTAAACAACATATTTTGTAATGGGTTATAATAATTATACATTTTGGATATGGAACATTAATCCATACATAACATAACATAACATTTATTTATATAATATTAAATTAAATTTATATTTCAAATAAAATTATATTCATAATAGTGTTTTCTATATAGAAAATCATTTTTAATATTTAATGAACATATTTTTCAGGTTAACAAAAAATAATTTTATACTTATCGACGTAATTTTTATTTATTTATTCAAAATATACATTGATTATAGTAAATTTTGCAATTATATGAAAGTTTGACTATTTGATTGATTACAATAACATTTCTATCCATAAATAAAAATAAAAATAAAAAAATCACTGATTATTCACGGTTGATAATTTTGTAATAATATTATTTGCATAACAAATATTCCAAAAATATCAGGTTCATATCTCAATTACAAATTCAAAACTCTTACAGAATAAATACAAAATATTGGAAAAAAATATTCCGAAAATCAATATAGGAAATCAAAATCTAATATTAAGGTTTTGCATAACAAATATCAAGAAATATAAGATTCTTATCTCAACTAGAAATCCGGAATTCTTTCAAAATAATTACAAAAATATTGAATAAGATATTTCGAAAGAGAATATAGGAAATTAAAATCTTCTATTAAGCTTATACTATGTAATAAATAATTATAGCAAAATTTTTCCTTAATTATAATTGTTAATTCACCTATAAATATGGTTTTGCATTGTAGTTTTCCTTACTGCAATTTTTTTGTGCAATTTGAGTACTCATATTAATAAACTCCTCTGTCAATCGTTCTCTCATACTCTAAAGAAATGAAACATCTATCTTCCACATTTGATTAAGGATGTTGATAGGGCTAAGCAAAAATGGGCGATGAAACTCTAATTGGTTCGACTCTACGAGAAACCAACATACAACGATTGAAACAATGTGAACAACTTAGAGTGTGTATTACATGATGCAGAGGTCTGGTTTTTTTTTTTTTTTTTTAATATCATATCAATATTTAAATCTATTGTAACATAAAAGGTTTGGAAAATGTCAAGTTTTCTTATTACAGGGTGATAGAATACATGGTATGAGATAAAAATGTATTGAATACAATTAATATTTTTTTCTAGAGCTATTATTAAGCCATACATTATTATAAATTAAGTAAAAAGAAAATTTAACCATGGAGAGAAATTTTGATAGTATCATAAAATATTATTCTATAGTAACATACATATGTTTTTGGTACAAGACAAATTCATAAATTTACACCTCGTGCATCGCACAGGTCAAAAACTAGTTAATCCTAACCCAACATATTTACTAATCGACTGACCCAATCCATTCCTAACCCGCCCAACATTAATCATAACCTGCTCATAACATATTAGGTTTATGTCATATTTTTGTGAAGTGTAAAAAATTGCAACCCTAGTGGCAAAAGGAGTATCTGTCTGTTTAATGTTTATATAGTATTTCAATATTTCATTAATTTTCCATTCTGGGGGTTGGAAAGGGGAGGAACAGAGTCCCGCCCCCTCGCTTATTCTTAAAGAAAACAAAAAGAAGCCCTCATTGAATCCTCCGCCTCCACAATCTCAGCCCTCACAGCCCCTCTTTCTCAGATTCGGCAACCCTAAACACATTCATGCATCATTATTAGATTTGGATTTGCAGTTTCTCAGGCCTACTGGCTTAATATTCTTGAAAATTAGTATCTTTTTGCTGATATTATCTCCTACCCTATTGTGAAGAACAGATTTTTTGCCTACCTATTTTCTCAAAATCGAATCTTTTTGCCTGGAAACATGAAATCTCTGAAGTTGGGGTTGTTTTGAATTTTTCCCAAAAAAAAAAAAAAAACAGAGGAAGAGAGAGAGAAGTGCAAATTCTAGCGCACAGTTATTCAAGGGTTTTGTTCTTTAGGTTTTGTGGAAGTCTTGAATGATGGGTGAGAGTGGAAAAAAACAATCTTTGGAGTTTAAGGACAATAATGGGTTTCTATCAAATTCTCATTTGGGGCTTCAATGGAATCTCCAAGATTGCAACGCTTACCCAGGTGGCGGCTTGTTTGCGTCCGTGAGTCAAATGGGAAACAACGAAAATAACGGTTTCAAATTACCGTACCTAGATTTGCTTTTGAAGTATGTTTCAGTGCCTGAGGGTTTTAAGCTTTTAGGTATGACAGAGGAGGAAACGGAGGGGTTGCTGAATAAGAAAAAGAAAAATGGGCTTAGGCTTAAGGTTAAGATTTCGAATCCTTCGTTGAGAAGGTTAATCAGTGGAGGAATTGCTGGGGCGGTTTCGAGGACTGCAGTGGCTCCGTTGGAGACAATTAGGACTCATTTGATGGTGGGGAGTAGTGGGCATTCGACTACGGAGGTTTTCCAGAATATTATGCAAACGGAGGGATGGCCGGGATTGTTTAGGGGGAATTTTGTTAATGTGATTCGAGTTGCGCCTAGCAAAGCCATAGAGGTAAGAGGAAACTATAAAAGAATGCTCAATTTGTGTGAGATTAGTCTGGGTTCTCGTCGTTTTTTGCCTTGTTAACTTTGCCTGTATGATATTTTGTACTGTTATAGGGTGTGTTTGCAAAAACTTCTGCATTTAGAAGTTATTATTGTAGTACAAGTAGTTGAGAATTAGAAGATGATAATGTTTGAAAATAGAATCAAAAGTTGAGAAGCAGAAGTTGGAAGAATTGTTTGGTGAAAAAATTGTAAAAGTGCTTATTTGTTTGTAAAGTCAAAGCAGAAGCAAAAGCAGAAATCTAAAGCATTAAATGAAGCAAAATCAAGTCGGCACTTGCAAACACTACAAAGTGATATTTTTAGCCAAAAACACTTTTTTACTGACTGCAGACGCTCTCGTAGTGTCCTTTATTCTGATTTTTCTTGTTTGGTTGTATCTGTCTGTGATTTTAGCTTTTGACTGTAAGTTAACTCACTGTCGATCCTTATAATGTTGTGAAGGTTTATTTATTGTTGTTGTGTGAATTAAGGAGCTGAGCTTGAGAGTTCTAATGCATCAAACAGTATGAATTTGATAGAAACTTTTACTTGTTGCTAGCTGATGTCTACCGAGTTACATATTTGATGTATGTTCTTGTGATATTTACCATGAGCTGGGTGATATTGCTTGTTGGCAATTCCCAATGGCTTTTAAGCTTTGGTACCATGTAATTTGATGGTCAGATTAGATTAGAACTCGTGATGTAACTGGCTGGTCCTTTATAATTTACCAGTGTGTTTGCCTCGTTGGAGGGAAGAGGAAGGGCATGAATGTGTGAATTTAAGTATTTTATATGTTTTTAACTCTATATCATTTGTTAAAACTAAGGGTGGGAGAAAGGGAGAGAATATTTCATAATTGATATAACCTTCTCTTCTGTTAGTGGTTTCTTCCCTTTTCTTTTTTATTTTGTGACCAAAAAGAGATTTGGTTATTGCATTGTATGCCAACTAGTGCAATACACAAACACACCCAAAAAAAAAAAAAGGAAAACAGAAAAGAAAAACCATTTTTTACTTCTTGTCCAGTTTTCACCCTTGACCAAATGTAGTTAACCTAACATGAAACTAAATATGATGTTATCCTCTTAAGTGTCCTTTTGTGCGGACCCATCCTGGATGATTACAATGGCCAACTTTGGTGTTGTCCTTCTAAAAAAAAGGGTCACCTTCTTTGGATCCATACTATGGCCACTGCTTGGAGATATGTTCGAGTCCATTACCACATTCAAGAATAGGGAACATAATGGTCATCTAAGTTCCATTTCATTTTTGGACTTATCTGGATGCCACAATGGCTTCATACCTTTCTCTTGGCAAGTTGATTTATAACATTTGAATGGAAAGGTTACTAGGTTAGATGGGAAAATCAAGCAAGATGACTAATTTGAACCCTCCTCCGAGGACCAGGGTGCTTTATTTTCCACAGATGACTAACTTGCTGAGGAGAACAAATATATTTTTTATTTATGTTTTTTAATGTTTATCCAATTTTGCCCTTTTCTCCTCCCGTCTCATCCAATTGAGTTCTTTCGTGTCATGTGTGACTGCATACATTATTTTTCCATTCACTTGAATTCTGTTAATTTATAGTTGAATCTGTGATTTGTTAGTGTGCTATCCTGCCATTCGTCTGTAGGTTATGAAAATGAAGTATAACTGAGTTTCTAATCTCTCGTCAAACCATTACTTTTCCTCATATGCCTTTGAGCTGTCTATATATGTTTGATTGTCGCAACTTTAAAGTTTCAAACACTGCTTCCTCCTAAATATTTTTCAAGTACTAATCCTTGAAGATGTGCATTTCTTCTCTTTTTTTTCTGAGCAGTTATTTGTTTACGACACTGTGAACAAGAACCTGTCATCAAAAGCTGGCGAACAGCCCAAATTGCCTATTCCTCCTTCATTGGTTGCAGGAGCCTGTGCTGGAGTCAGCTCAACATTGGTCACATACCCCTCGAGTTAGTCAAGACTCGATTGACCATACAGGTAAACTTAAACCCTAGTTGTCACCTTTTTCCAATTTCTGCAAAATTTATCCTTCTCGGCCTATTTCCATGACGCAGAGAGACGTTTACAATGGTTTGCTCGACGCTTTTGTCAAAATATTGCAAGAGGGTGGGCCAGGGGAGCTCTACAGAGGGCTCACACCTAGTCTCATCGGAGTAATACCATACGCCGCGACCAATTATTGCGCGTACGACACTTTGCGAAAACTCTACAGGAAAATCTTCAAACAGGAAAAGATTGGCAATATAGAAACCCTATTGATTGGGTCGGCGGCTGGTGCTATTTCCAGCACGGCCACGTTTCCTCTAGAAGTGGCTCGTAAGCACATGCAGGTTGGGGCCGTTAGTGGGAGACAAGTGTACAACAACGTGCTTCACGCGCTAGCGAGCATACTCGACGAGAAGGGATGCAGGGTTTGTACAAAGGGCTCGGGCCGAGCTGTTTGAAGTTGGTGCCTGCTGCTGGGATATCTTTCATGTGTTATGAAGCAATGAAGAGGATTTTGGTAGAGAAAGAAGATGAGGAATAAATGAGCACTATAGACAAAGATCAAAGACAGAATACAAATTTTGCCATTGACTACAGAATTGTTGCTTTATTTTCACCATCTGAATCTTTTGCTTGGGATTTTTTTTCTTTTTTCTAGTACTCCAGATTTGATATATGAGATTTATTTAAAGGTTTTTTTCAGTGATTTTGGTTTTCTTTTACTGGAAATCTCACTTGGTTTAGAGTGAGTATTTTTTTTTCTCATCCATAATCAAATGGAGTCTTGGTTTTGCTGAGACTATGTCCTGGTAATAGAGCTGATTTTGTTTTTTTTGGTATGTATTTTAGTATTTATTTTCCAGGAATCATGTACATACAGGAGCTAAAGAGGTCATTTTAGTGTTGATTGCAAATTGAGCTTCTGATAGCAAATAAATTATCTCAAGAGCTTAAAAAATCAAGAAGCTGTAAAAAAAACTCTAGCTACCATCACTTCATGTAACAATCAGAAGTCAATCTCAACAGATTTAACCATAGCAGGAAGCACAATCCAAATAAACATATTCTCTAAGAGGTTAATGGTTACAACTCTCAGAATAGATATTAAACCACCCCATCCAGAAAGGTATAATTAACAGCATAAAATGATAGGGTTAGATATGAGGTCAATTCTGTTCGTCGCTTCCCTCAATTTCCTTTTGGTCTTCTTCAGCTGCCATTAATTCGTCGAAATCTGCTGATTTTCCAAGTGATACCTCAATCTGCAAAAGAAACACAAATGAAAAAAGCACACTCTTTATTGAAAGGAAAAATCATGCAAGCAAACAAATAGACAAGTTATTCTAAAGAAAATATATCACAAATATCAGTTGTCTTTATGGACATAAACAAACAGCTTCTGATAGCATATATTTGTCACCACATTAAAAACAAAAAAATAAATCATATTCATGGCATTGTAGTTGAACTGTGAAACAAGTAAATTACATGAAAGCGGGAGAAAGATGAATATGTAAATGATAGCATAAAATACAACAAAAACCAATATAAACTACTAAGGAAAAATCATTCGATATGTAGCAGACACTATATCTATAATCTATTGACACATATGGTATTCTTGCTTCTATCAGATACCTTCGCTTTGGGCAGGGGTCGTGCTCCTGGATCATCCCTCATGTCTATTGTCAAAGTCCTGATTTCTGTGTGCACAAAGGCACCATAAAGTGTAAATATGAGATTAGCCCAAAATGCTTGGCCCAAGAAAAGGGCAGGAAGAACGAGTTAAGCGCCAAAACAAGAAAAAGATACTCAAAAAAAAAACAAAAAAACAAAACGGAAATGGAAAAGAAATATAAATTGAGAGAGAGAGTCTCACTTTTCTCAACGGCGAATCCACTATCCTTTAAAATTTCCGCAATAGTCACCACAGTGTTTATAGCTGTAGGCAACACATAGTAAGTTGTGAAACTACACAAAAGCAATTGGTCCGTAAAAACAACATACAAATACTAGGAATAGCTTCAAGCCTAAACAACTAATAAATCCTCACGAGTTAGCTAAAACTGTAGATAGAAGGAATACCCATTCCAAGACCAGAGAGTTCCACCTCATCGTACTGCTGCAAGTACCTCTGGAAACACGATTATTAACTCAATAAGTGAAAATACAAAGATCCCTAGCAAAAACATAACACTAAAACAAACAACAGACATAGACACCTTTTTAAGAATATATAGTTACTCCTACCACCTTGAGGTAAACATCATTGTCCTCTTTCCTATGATACCACCCACGGACTTTACAGGCGACCATGTCCTTAAATTCACTAGCAATTACGAAATTATTACCCACATGTTTTTATGTGACTAAGAGCCTAATACCCTCTTAATTTCTATAAATTGAAGCATAAACGAAAAGTTAAACTATACTTGAAGGTATAGATAACAATTACGAAAATGAGGTATTGAGCAGAAAATTGACTTCTGAAGCTTATCATTATATAAACCTCTTCAAAATTAAGTTGAATTGTCTTGTTTACTTTCATATGGCTGAGGAGTCACAGTTTCAGCCTACCCTAACAATGAGCAAGTTTTGAGCACATTGTTTTAATGAAAGAGTTGTCAGATGTATGTATATACAGATTCAAATTAATGAAAGCATCTTGGGAAGATTATATTACCCTCATTCTAAATAGAGACGTAAGAAGTATTTTTAGCAAAATCCAATGTCTCGACCACAAGAGCGAAATTTAAGACACATTTAAATCCCAGATATCATCTAGATTAATAATGTACCCAAGGAAACCTCACACACAAACAAAGTATATACACATATATAACAAGGAGAGGGAACCAAAAAATAATAATAATTTTCACCCAAAAATAATTATAGTAGATCTTTCCAGCAACCAACAAAAGATAACACCAAGTCTGAAAACAGACAAAGGGAGTGTTTGCAAACAGTTGTTTTTGGCACCTAGAAGATGAGAATCACTTTTTTCAGAGTTTGCAAACACTCAATCAAAATCTAAATCTAAAAGCAAAAGTGTTTGGCAACAAGCCAACACTCCCAATGTTTCAGTCTCTAGCTAATAACCGGGAATTAGAAACCTAAGACAAGCCTACATGTATTCATTCACCAATGTCAAACTACATGTATATTATGCACATATAAACGTCTAGAAAACTCCAAAATACGTATAAAACAGTAAGCTACTGCTAAGCCAATGCTTATTACCCAAAAAAAAAAAAAACCCACACAAAAAGAAAAAATAAACTACAAGAGAATCATGAAAGCTGCATATTTTTTACTGGGTTTAAGAGATAAATAACATTTAAAAAATAAAAAACAAAAAAACAGAGGGAAAATGAAAACCTTGGAGAGATTAACGTAGAAGAAGAGTGATTTCTTGGAGTTGGAGACTTGGATTATGTTCTTCTTCACTCCATCTATTATCCCTTTCTCCATTTCTCTCCCAGTTCTACAAGTTGAGAAATTCCCACAAAAGCTCCCTTGTTGAGGAGCTTGGGGTTTAATTGTACTCGCTGAGGTTTTTCAATTGAAGTCGTTTACACGACGTAACATTGAATGTTTTATATTTTGTTTGTTATGTAAAGGGGAGTTTTAGAATTTAGCATCATGTATAGAGGAAAACCCGCTTCTACCTAGTTGCGCAAAAATACTACACTTTATATAATATTTCATTAATAGATTTTTTTTTTGGGTAAATATACTCTCATTGAATATTACTTTACCCCATCTACTTCCAATTGTATCATTTTATTCCATTGTACTATCAATTTGTATCACTTTACTCCCTTATACAATTTATATATCATTTAATCCTCATATTCCTTTATTAAATGACATAATTGTCCCTACTATTATTCTAATTTAACAATGGCATCAAATACATATAATTTTTGAAAAACTTATTTCTATTTATTACAATTAATATAGTTCCTATTAAATAACTATATTATATGTTATTTTCTGTAAACTAATATATTCATACATTTGTTTTAACAATAAGTCTAAAAATTATGTATTATATTGAAAAATAATATTTTGTATTAAAAAAATTAGCAACGTAAATAAATTTTGTTTTCTATTTAGCATAAACTTTATTAAGTTATGATTGTTCAATTAATAATTGAAAAAATACTAATAATATCACATCTTTAAGAACATTATATTATATATATATATATTATAATTTTAAGTTTTTGATGAACAATAAATTAAAAGTATAAATGTATTAGCTAATAGAATATATCCTATAATATATTAATTTAACACGGACTATATTAAAGTTAAATAATTAGCAACTAAATGAAAAATATATTAGATTTAATATTAAGCATTAATTAATCAAGTTGTGAAATTTAATTTAGAAAATAAGTACAAGTTTATTAATATTAAATGCTTTTAAAATAATTTTTTTAATTTTAATAAAACTAATAGGTAAGGATAAAATGATCATTGCTTTAACACTACAAGAAAACATGGAAATTTCAATGGAAAAAAATATGTTGGAATTTGGCCAATTACAGTTGAAATTATCGATTCCAACGGAAATTCCAACATGAAATGTATTGTTGGTAAAATGACCGTTGGAATAGCAAAATTCCCAATGGAAAAATAT
Source organism: Rehmannia glutinosa (assembly GCA_016081115.2). Classification (NCBI taxonomy): domain Eukaryota; kingdom Viridiplantae; phylum Streptophyta; class Magnoliopsida; order Lamiales; family Orobanchaceae; genus Rehmannia; species Rehmannia glutinosa. The sequence goes on from JABTTQ020000273.1 coordinate 387,397, forward strand.
TCCAACGGTACTTCCAATGGTATTTATCCATTGGAATACACAACCGCTGGAAAAAACTCCAACATTTTTTCCAACAGAGTTATACCATTGAAATTTAATCCAACGGAGTTATACCATTGGAATTTAGTCCAACGGTAATCCCAATGGTATATATCCGTTGGAATATTCAATTATTTTATCTCATTATCTAATATCTTTAACTTTCTAGTAGGTTACCCATCATCAATTTGTCCCAAGTCAAGCACGTTAAACTATGTATTTTAATATGATTGACTTCATAAGAGAAGATATATTTTATCGATATAGATAATACTATCAAATCTTTTAACCCCTATTAAAATTTCCAACGGTATTGAAGTCTCCAATGGAATATTCCAACAACCTGGTGTAGCATTGAAATTTTAAAAATTCCAACGATTAATTACAACATTTTGTTTACTGTTAAAATTTTTGTTGGAATTTTCCAATGGTATGTTTTAGCGATTAAATTTATGTCGGAATTTTTAAAATTTCAATAGTATTTCCAATAGTTTATTCCAATAATTTTACTTTTGGAATTTTCCAACGGTTTGTTGTGGTGTTGGAATTTCCGTTGAATTTTAAATTCCAACGGGAATTCCAACAGTTTATTCCAATAGTTTTGTTTATCGTTGGAATTTTCATTAGAATTTTTCAACAATATAATGTACTATTTGAATTTCTGTTGGAATTTTAAAAATTCCAACAGTTTTAAAATTCCAACAGTCTTCTATTTCAACATGTGGTAAAGTGATACAATTGAGAGTAAATGTAGGTAAAGTGATACTCAAGGAGAGTATAGGGACAAAATGAGATTCACCGTTTAAATTACACTTCGCATGAATAGATTAGATTCATTAATAGATTCTCCAATCTAGAAGTAGACATTTCGCATTAGTAAACCTTAACTGATCCACGACATTTTTTTTTTTGTTACGGAACGAAAGTTGCATAGATAAAACTCAAAGAGCAAAGAACAACAATGATGGTCGAATGACCAAAGGTTTCTTGGGAACAATCAATGCAAACACCAAGTAAACCAAGAGAATTTAAAATGTCAAATGTACTACTTTCCCCACGAGACATTTCAGCTCATTCAGAGGAGAGAAGGAACTCATAGACAGAACGAACTATGAAATTATCACTCTTATGAAAGTGTCAGATCAATGGGTCTCTACCAACGACATAATGAAGCGGAATCTTGCAAATATTTAAAGCATCTTGCTCTCCAAAAGATTCTTAAATCAGTTCAGTGTTCCAAGAGGAGTCATCCGAGTTCAGCAACTCACTAACCCAAAAGGGACTGAGGTCAACGTTATGAGAGGTAAGCGATTTGAAATTGAAAGAATCGGGAATCCAATGGGAATTCCCAAATTCTGATTGATTTACCATCACCACTTTAAAATGAAGTCCTTTATCCAAGACATATCTAGCAAATCAACCACCACCTCCAAATCCAGGAGACCCCACCCCCAAGTTTGGCTTCAAAGATGCTACAATCATAAGAGTATCTAGATTTTAAGACCTTACTAACTAACAAATGAGGACAAGTCAAAATCCTCCATAACTGTTTAGCAATGAGAGCATCATTAAATATAATAAAATTATGAAAACAAATGCCACCTCGATCCATGGCAATTTTGAAAAATTAATTTTTGCAAAATCAATTCTTGCAAAGTCATATGTAGTAGAATAAAAGGTAAAATTCCATTTTCTTCCTTTGTACTCTCGCTAATTTTTATTTTAATCCATTGTATTCTCAATTGTCTCACTTTACCAACTTGTACTCTAATTTTCTCACCTTATTCCCTTACATTTTCATTTTGGCTCACTTTACCCCTTACTCTCATCCTAAAATAAGTATACTTATATTTTATATAATTATAAATATCATTTTAATACTCAATACTATAATTATTTAAAAATATATTTTAATTCAAATTAAATTACTATTGTTTTTATTAATATAGCTATTACTAAAATTTATACTATATGATTTTATTATCAGATAATACATTTTACTTTATCTGGAGAAAGTCTCACCACCCAACATAGACTACTAGTTTTGGATATCAAACTTATTAACATACACTTAAAGAGAAAGAAAATTAACATACCGAGAATTAAGTGGTGGAACTTAAAGAATATAGAAAAAAGAGATAGTTTTGTCAAATCTCTAGTAGAAACCATTGATTGAAAAGTGGGAGACAAAGCGAGTGAAACATGGAACTATGTAACTACTCAAATGAAAAAGATCGCAAAAGAAACATTAGGGGTGTCAAATGGTAATAAATGGAATAAAGAGTCATGGTGGTGGAATCAAGAAATCCAAGAAAAGGTAAAGAAAAAACGAACTAGTTACAAAGTATTGTATTCCTGTAAAAACGAGGAAAACCTTAAAAGATATAAAGACGCCAAAAAAAAGAAGTAAGAAGAGCGATATATGAAGCAAAAACCAAGGCGTATGAAGATTTCTATAAGAAACTAGATCTAAAGAAGGAGAGAAAGATATATATAAAATAGCAAAATTTAGAGAAAAACAAACAAGAGATCTAACCCAAATTAAATGCATAAAAGATGAGAATGAAAACATTTTAGTGAAAGACGAGGACATAAAAGATCGATGGAAGAGGTATTTCAATAATCTTTTATGAACAGAAGAAGAGGAATGAAGTCACATTAGGGGAACTAGGCCAATCTGAATCGAATAGAAACCGTACCTTTTATCGTAGAATTCAACTTCATGAAACAGAAAAAGCACTAAACAAAATGAAAAGCGGCAAAACAGGTTGGCACTAGATGATATACCAATTGAAGCGTGGAAATGTTTAGGTGGAGTTGGAATTGCATGGCTTACTAAATTATTTAATGTTATTCTAAAAACTAAGAAAATGCACGATGAATGGAGAAAAAGTATATTGATACCTATATATAAAAACAAAGGGGATATACAAAATTGAGCAAATTACGGGGGAATTAAATTAATAAGTCATACAATGAAACTATGGGAAAGAGTTATAGAAGCAAGAATAAGAAATGAAACTAATATATTAGATAATCAATTTGGCTTCATGCGGGAAGATCCACAATTGAAGCTATACACTTAATTAGGCGATTATGTGAACAATATAATGAGAGAAAACAAGATTTACATATGGTTTTTATTGATCTTGAAAAGGCATACGATAGTGCCAACCGTGATATAATGTGACGCATATTGAAAAAAAGAGGAATAAAAATAGCTTACATAGATGCCATAAAAGATATGTATGATGGTATAACAACATGTATTAGGACACCAACAGAATATCTAGTGAATTCCCAAACACTATAGGTTTGCATCGGGGATCCGCTCTAAGCCCGTACCTTTTTATCACGATAATTGATGAAATCACTAAACACTTACAAAAATCCATCCCTGAATGTATGTTATTTGCGGACGATATAGTTTTAATTGATGAAACAAGGGAAGGAGTAAATGCAAAATTGGAAGTTTGGAGAGAAGCACTTTCGAATCAAAAAGGTTTTACTATAAGTAGGACTAAAAGCAGAATACATGGAATGCCACTTTAGTAAAAACAACAGAACAATGAGACGAAGGTTAAAATTGATGGACATGAAGTGAGTATAACAAAAGAGTTTTAAATACTTAGGATCTATAATTCAAGAGAACGGAGAAATCAATAAAGATGTCACCACATGGGATCCGGCGGGTTGGAATAAATGGAGGAGTGCATCTTCTATCCTTTGTGACCGTAAAATACCATTAAAATTGAAAGGAAAAATTTATAAAACGGCCATAAGGCCCGCAATCGAACAAAAAATGAGGGTAGCAGAGATGAGAATGCTAAGATGGATGTGCGGACACACTAGATTAGATAGAATAAGAAATGAACACATTAGAAACAAAGTGGGAGTAACACCAATAGACGAGAAAATTAGAGAAACACGATTAAGATGATTTGGACATGTTTATAAGAGACCTTTAAATGCACCTGTGCGACGTTTAGAAGGTAGAGAATCACTCACACAAATCAAAAGAGGAAGAGGTAGGCCTAAAAAGACTTGGAAAGAAGCTATTAAACATGACATGTTATACCTAGAAATAAACGAAAATATGGCTTATGACCGTAAACGATGGCGCAATATGATCCATATAGCCGACCCCACGTAGTGGGATTAAGGCTTAGTTTGTTGTTGTTTGTTGTTGTTGTTATAATACATTTTACTTTAAAGTAAATCTAAGATTTTTTTAAAACATAGTTTGACCCATATTAGTTCTATTATTGATAAAGAATTATTGCTAGAATTTCACATAATATTTACAAATATCAATCTACATTGAACAATTAATTATTATTATTTCAATTATTTCATATTACACACAAAAAGAATTGAATTATTTTTAATTATATAATTTCATAACATTTGATTTTAGTGAACCGTATTATTTATATTTTCATAAGTATTATGCATACTTTATTGCATTTAAATTTTCACTAAAAAATTATATCTAAAATATTGTATAATTTCTAACTTCATGTAGTTCCTTAGATTAACTTTATTATATTATTTTAATAGAAGTACATTGACTTATGAATTTTATACTCATCTAAATCTAAATACACATGATATATTTTTTAGCCACAGTTTATTAACTATGTATAATAAATATTTATTGCTAATAGAATTATTCTGAATTTATAGAAATTATGTACTTTAATATATTATTTGGAATAAAACATTTATAATTAATTCAATGAAAAAATAACTATTAATATTTTATTCATTTAAATAATAATTAAACATATGTTTAATAATTCATATTTAAGTTGAATGAAAAATTTATGCGTAAATATATTATTTAATTAAAATATCATAAGACATAAATTTTAATATGAGCTATGATAATAAAAAATATTGTACAAATATGAATAACAATAAATTTTAAATAATTTTAATATTAAGTATTAATTAATAGTTGAAATTATATAATATAAATGTATACTAATTTTAGAATGGGAGTAAGGGGGTAAAATGAGAAAAAATGAGAGTAAAGGGGGGCTTGTGAGACAATTGAGAGTACATGGGTTGGATCACATAGTTAAAAAGAATTTCAATCCGAACTCAAAGCTGATTGTTTTGTGTTTCTTAGAGACCCGTCTCATGTCTCATGATATATATTTAAAACTCCCCATCACCACCTTAAATTTGCCAAGAGCACTCCCCTCCAATGCTATTTCTTAGTCTGTCATGAGATCATTGACTGGCGACCGATCTGGAATCATGAGTCGCGCATCCGGCCCCCACTCGCTTTTGTCACCTTTGTTGCATTTGCCTCTTGTCTAACTGGAGATGTTATAATCAACATCTTCGAATTACTTGGAGAATTTGCCGTGGCTACCTTATTTGACTTGGGAGTCTACTTCGTCGCCGTTTGATTTTCTGAGAGTGACGACTTTATTTCCATAGAAGGTTTCACGTCGGTGAACTTGATGACCATTGACTTGGTCGCCATCGACTTGATCCTCCCGTTAGCCATGGTGTTTGTAGGAGATGGTTTCAAGTAGAGGTGTCCAACGGTTCGAACCGAACCGGCGAAACGGCGGTTTCGAACCGTGGTCAACGGTTCGAAAGCCGTTGACTCGGTTTCGGTTGAACGGAACCGTAAACCTTAATTTTAAAGTTAGGTTACGGTTCCAAAATTTGAAAGCAGTAAAACTGTAGGTTAAACCGGCGGTTTTTCTTTTTTTTAAAAAGCGAAATTTGAATTTTGAAAATTCAAATTTCAACGGTCACTTTGTGACCGATTGTGTTGATTTTAACCGTAAACCCGTGTTTTTCGATTTTTTTTTTTGAATTTCATATTTTTCCTATAAATTTCCCTTCCAATTCATCCATTTTTCCTCACACCAAATTTCTAAGGCCTGTTTGTTTATGTTTGCATGGTCCATTTCCAGTTTCTGGAGTTGGAAATAGAATTTTGAGAATTTATTGGTTTTCGTGTGAAAATTGGGATTGTGTTTGGATGAATGAATTGAAATGTGTTTTATGTAGGGTTGGAAATGAGATTGTGTTTGGTTTGAGTAGTTTTGAAATATTATTTTATGTATATAATAATTGAAAAGTTGGTAGTGGTGGGGTCCACTTCAATATTTTAATTTGAATATATAATATTATATTTATAAGATTAAGTTGGTGGGTCCCATTAGATAGTTATAATTTAAAAATAGTAATATTTTAAGTAGATAAATTTGATAATGGTGGATCCCACATATATAATTGGGTTAAAATATGAGAATAGTGATTGATAAGTAATGATGAGTGATGTAGGGTAGTGTATAGGTTTGAGAATAGAAATTATAGGTTTGAAATGTTGTTTTATGTGATAAATATTAAATGAAAATGATGATTTCCATTGGAAATTTTATGAACAAACATGATTCCACTTTTATGTATAGTTGGAAACTGGAAAGAGGCCATTGGAAACATAAACAAACAAGACCCTAATCTCCCAATTCTCTACATTCTCTATATTCTAATCTCCCAATTCTCTACATTCTCTATATTCAACTTGTTCAAGTTTAAATTTCAAGTTTCAATTTAATTTTTAGTAGTATCATACTTTTAATTTCATTAGATATTTTAAAAAAATGTCGAGTCGTGGAGGATCTTCCCGTCAATCTAAGGGCAAAGGTTTGGCGTTCGGCTCCGAGCAACAACCACCACCACCACGTTTTGAAGAAGCTTCCGATTTGAGCTAAGATAAAATCGAAGCATGTTTTGCTAGTTTGCAACAAGAAGGTGAGGCTCAAGCCGCTCAACCGGAATCGCAACCGCCAACTCAAACTCAAAGTCGCCGAGCTCGCCACTTAGATCCGATATTTTTCGGTTCATTTTAAAAAATTCGGATCCTACAACGGCGGTTTCAAAGTTACTTGCAATTATTGCACTAATTCCTACAAGTTTAGAGGAGGGGGCGGTTATGGGACGTTAACGAACCACCTCAACAAAAAATATCCGGATAAAGTTGGGCTAGATCGTGCTCAAACACAACTACCGATGGGATTCACGGGTTCTTCAACAGGTATGAAGTCTTCTTCTTCTTCTTCTTTATTTAAATATACCGATATAAATGCTAGAAAAGAGACAACTTTATTTGTTAGTGGTATGTCACTCTCTTTTAACTTTCTTTGATAATAAAAATTTGAAAGGTATACTAGGCGTGCTTTTAACCCCATTTGCTAATAAAATTTCACGTTCTACATTGACTCGCGATATTAAAAAAGTAGTTTGTGAATTTAAGTTTCAATTAATTAACTCATTTGCTAGTTTACAAACAAAAGTTTCAATTTGTTCGGATGTATGGAGTGATCATTTGCAAAGAAGTTTTTATATGGGAATTACTTGTCATTGGGTTGATGATTCATGGACTTTGCAAAAACGTTTAATTGCATATAGAGATTTTAATGTTGAACATACCGCTATTAATATTTCTCATAAAATTCATACTATTTTACAAGAATATGGCTTAGTTACAAATTTTTTTTCAATTTCATTTGATAATGCTAGTGCTAATACGGCTAATTTACCATCACTTATTAATATTTGCGAACCTTCTATTGGTGGTAAATTTTTTCATGTTCGTTGTATATGTCATATTATTAATTTATGTGTTCAAGATGGTTTAGCTACTTTAAAAGAAGAAATTGCATCTATTAGAGATGCGTTTTTATATTTATCAAGATTTTCTTCTTTTTTGAAAAAATGGGCGAGATATTGTAAAGAAAATAATTTATACCCAAGAAAATTCTACCGATGTGCCAACTCGTTGGAATTCTACATATAAAATGATAAATGATAGTTATGCATATAGAGAAGCTTTATGTTCATTTTTGCGAACAACAATGTGGCATAGTTTTATTTCCCAATCAATGGGATGCATGCTCTAATTTATGTCAACTTTTAAAGGTTTTTAAAGATGCTACAGAAGAATTATCCGGTGTTTATTATCCTACATCAATTTTAGTTGTAGATCGTTGTGTTAAAATTGCACTACTTTTTAGATCTCTCATGCTTGTGCTCTTTAGGACCAACTATTGCTCAAATGAGATTAAAATGGTTAAAATATTTCACTTATATTCCTAATGTATTTTTAGTTGCAAAAATATTAGATCCTAGAGTAAGATTAGATGGTTTAGAAGAATTGTTAGGAATATATTATGATGCTTTGTTTCTATTAAAGAACATGACACTCCCATTCAGCGTTGTAGTAGAGAATGCTAAAAAATGTTTATATGATATTTTTAAAGAATATTCAATAAAATTTGGTGATAGTTTTAGAGGCTCATCTAGTTCTCTTTGTTTCTACACCCGATGTTGAACATACTAGTGATATTGGTACGTTTAATGAGGCGTCGGTATTTGCACCATTAGATAATTTTTATGACGCGAGGATACCAAACGTTCGAGAGGAGGCGCGACCCCTTATCTTGAACTTGATACATATTTAACATCTCCTTTTGATTATCTTGAATTTGTAGTAGGAAGTCAAAGTTCGATTTGTTAAAGTGGTGGTCAAAGAGGTCTTCCTCTTTTCCTATAGTAACTTTAATTGCGAGGGAAATATTAGCCGTTCTGCCTTCAAGTCTCCGTAGAGCAAGCATTGGTGAGGGGGTTATATTTTGGATCCTAGCGATCTAGATTAACGAAGAGAAAATCAGAGGCTCAAGCATTGCTCCACGATTGGACAAACGCCGAGGTGCGTGAGCAACACGTCAATTTTGATGATTAGAAAGCGATAATCTTGATCTGGGATCAAGCAACGGGTCACAAAATGATTGAAGAATCACGTTGCCACTTGCCACCTTCCCTAAGGTAAGTAAAAGGTAAGAAAACTACGTAGGGTTTTGATTCCTCTATGAGGATACGTAGGCAATTTTATTTCAATATTCAAAGTTAAATTTCAAATATTTAACTTAGAATATTAAAATAAAACTCAAACCCATTTCTTTTTTTTCTTTTTTCCTTTTTTTGTGGTTTGTACTTTGTACTTTGTAATTTAAATTTTATACGAAATTGTATTAACTTGTAATTTTATTTTTAAATTGTACTTTGGAATTGTAATATCTTAGAATTTTTCATTTTGTAAATTGTAAGTTGTAATTTTACTTTTAAATCAATAAAATTATTTTTTGTGTTACTCAATTTCATTTCCTTCATCAATTGTGTTAATTTATCAATGGTGTTAATTTATTAATATTAAAAACTCAAAAATTCAAAAAAAACAAAAAAAAAATCAAAAACTGCCAAACCGGGCAGGCGGTCTCGAACCGGTTGAAACCGAACCGAATCGAAACCGTCTATAGGACAATTAGGTTCGGTTCCACCCTTTGGGCAAACCGGAACCGGCGGTTCCGAACCGTAACCGACGGTTCTGAACCGTTGGACACGTCTAGTTTCAAGAGAACTTGAGAAAAAAATAACTATTCAAAATAATAAAAATAACTATGGAACATGCCGAACATGTTAAATGAGCGAAAAACCTTTAAAAATGGGTCGTGCAACTGTGCAAGTGACGGAATCTCGGCGAAATATTTGTTTTGGTTGCATTTTCGTAATTCCATGTAATTGAAGTATCGGGTTTCTGGAAAAAAGACACGTACCAAACTCACAGATCCCTTATAGTACAAGTTGCAAAAAGTTAAATTACATTTAATTTTAATAATTTATTTATATTTTTTCTAGAAAAATTAGCTAATCATTCATATTGATATACGTTTTATATAAATAAAATATATTAGTTTTAATTAGTTAATTAATACTTTATTTATATTTTTTCATAAAGATATTATTAAAGACCAACTATTTTAGTAAAATTATTGATTTAGTAAAGATATATATGAATAACGTGCAAAGTATGTATGTTTTACTAAAATTGTATGAATTTGGATATTTAACGTAATTTGAATATTATTGGGATTGATTTTTTTTAGTTAAAAATAAAAAATAAGAGTTCAAACCAAAAAAACCCAAATTCTAGAATTTCTCTAGAAATGTCTAGATATTTTGGAGAAGAAAAGTTGTATCAAATTCTAGAATAGTTGGTATTTTTGTTAGATAATTTTAATGGATAGAATTGTAGCCATTAGATTAAATAAATTATAATCATTGGTTGGAAAATTATTTAGTATAAATAGGGGTTGTCTCACTCATTTTATATTAAGCCGAATTTGAGAAGAATCAATAGAAACAAATTTCTAAATAATATGTACTTTTCACTTACTTTTCATTTATATTTTGTTTAATTAATTTGCTGTTTTTTTCCCTCTTACTAAGCAACAAACAATAAAATGTCTGGCTTTTTCTTTCCTTTCATCTTTCAATAAGTCTCATGCATAGTCAGTTCAGTAATATGAATATATGTTTTCGTATATAATATTTCAGGGTTTTGATATACAAATAATAATTACTGATTGTGAGCTACTAGACATGAATGGATTTCAAGTTTTGGATAATATTATCAAGGATAGGTTGCTCTAAGTTTCCTGTATCCTACTGTCAAATACCTATTATTCTACTATGAGGAGTATTATTACTCTTCCAAAATCACAGAGAGACATTATGATTATAGCGGGGAAAAATGATACGAGCAGAAGTTTCCTCGCCCTAAAGCTTGAAAGTAAAAACTTTATTTTAAATGTTTTATTTCTTGAAAATATATTTTCTTATTTTTTTCTTTTTTTTAGTCAAAATTTATGGGATAGTAAGTTGATTTTTTTTTTTTAAAAAAAGTATTCCAATTACCGTGTTGCCGTGTATGTCATGATGGTTGGCGGCTGGCTTTTCATCGGAGTTTATCTCCACAAAAGAACTCACACCTACGTGATGGTTGCAATTTTGATGATGACATACATCGCGGGAATTACTGCTGCTATCTGGACGACGTACAAGATGTTAGAATATTCGAGGTGGAGTATTTATTTAGCTCGCGAGGAAAGACAAACATTACTAACTCACGTTCTAGAGTTTGCTCAGAGTCTTGATTAAATTCCGTCGCCACCACCCGCTTCTGGAATCCCGCCACCACCATCGCTACCAAGGGTCACTGTTGAGTCTATGCAAATTCGACTTGGAGAAATGACTAACACTCTTTATGGGACCGTAAGCTTGCACACGATATTTCTCGTTGTAGAATATTTGGCGTGCAATCATCCTATGTATTTGAGTTTGGGATGAAGATAATATCTAGTTTATTATTTTTAGGATTTTAGAATATCTTATATTTTAGATAGTGATTTATGTGTGTATAATTTTATTTTAGTTTTTCTTTTAAGTTTTCTAGACAAATTAGGAATTTTATTGTGCTAGAATTTTAATCCTATAAATACTTGCTATTTTATTATTTCTAGGGTGATTGAAAATTATTAATTTTGAGATTTATCTCTTTTTCATTGTAATTTACATTTCTTTGTGAATATTCATATTGCTTTTGTTCGTTTATTCATAGTTTCCGCTTGCATCAGTTGGTATCCAGAGACTAGTCCACGCTCCTTGAATCATGTTGTCCGGGCAAGATCCACAATGCATGAACAACATGGTATAGATTCGTCAACAGTTCAACTTGTTGACACAACGAGTAATCACGTTTAGGGGTGGAAATTCGAGTCGTGTTCGGGTTCACGGGTCGTGTTGACATATGATAATTACATAAAACTGGCCAACCCGAACATGACTCTTTTAATTATATGCGTCAGATGGGTCAACCTGGACACGACCTGTTTAATACATGGGTAACCCGAAATGACCCAAAATAACCTTTATATTTTTTAGCCTAGAACAAACCATCTATTTAATGTAAATACAGAAATTACAAAACAAATTACAACACAGTAAATCATAAAATAATCCACAATTACAAATAACATAACAATCCAAATTAAACTACAAACATGAAAAATCTTACAAAAACAATTGTCAAAAGTGAATTGTCTTAGCATAAAACATTCAGTGACCAAAATTTTAAAGTGCAAAACATCCAGAACAACAAATTATAGTTGGTTAGAATTTTCTTCTTCAATCAACACAATTTCTCCATCGCCATTATCGAGGTTCACAACCATAATGTCTGGAGTTACTTCGTCCATATTTACTTGTGATATTTTTGTAAGAAAACGAAAAACATATAATGAAAATATAATTTTAGATAGATCAATAAGCATAAACACTAAATACTCAACCAATCTCGACTACATATCAAGGCTTCAACAACTTGGGGAGACATTGAACTACGATATTGGTCAGGAATTCTACCACCAAGACTAAAAGTTGACTCGGATGCAACTGCTGAAACTGGAACACTAAGAAGATCCCTTGCTAATCTAGCTAGATCCAGATATCTAAATTACTGATATTTCCAAAAGTCAAGTACATTAACCGAAGATGTTTTTATACTTCTTAACCTCTAAATACAAATCCAACCGACTTCTTGGAGCATTACCAACAAACTCGCAACCTTCAAGTTCATTAAACTCCTAATATATAAGTAATACAAATTAAAAGTTAGATAAAATATTTAAAATGATATAAAAAGATTGAAATAGTAATGATAGTAAAATACTAGGAGTTTAATATCATACCTTGAAAATACTTGAAGATTGTATGCAAGGTTGCAGAATCGCTAGACGCTAGTCGGCAAGAATGGGCGCTAGGCCGCCTAGATGGGCGCTAGTAACACTAAGTTTTTGTTTCTTTTTTTTTTTTAACTTTTTTTGAATTTTGGCCAATTTATTCCGACTAGACCACATAGGCCGATTTTTGCCCAATTTGTCTGATTTTTTGGCCGTCTAGCCTAGGCCGATTTTTGCCTGGACCAATTTTTTTGACCGATTTTGGGAAAATCAGATCGGCCTAGGGGCTCCTAACACCTAGGCCAATTTTTACAACACTGAATTTGTATGTCATTATCATCCACAATTTTACGAGAATGGACCTCATTACCACCTCGGGAACCTGAAGATAATGATGGAGATGTCTTTGAATCTTTCATGTGCTCACCAAAAAGGCTAAAAAGTGTTTCCTTAACCTTTATTATTTCTTGTGACCCATAACCATAAAGCTTTTTGTAGCTCAATTCAAGAAATTGAATCTTGTATCGAGGATCAAATACCAACAATGGCTAACAAGACATTGAACTCACACCAATATTTGTTGAACTTAACAAACATTTGACCACCTATCCTTTTCATATAAAGATCAGGACCTTTGGACTCCTCATGCAACTTCAATTGAATTAAAAAGACTTGAGGAAAATACAAATTTGTTGTTGGATAATGAGATCCAGAAAAGGCTAAAGTTGCAGTATCAAAAACTTCAAGAAAATCACAAAATATTTGAACCCTTTTGCACTCTTCAGATGTTGGACAACTTTGAAAATTAGAATCACTCAAGTGAAGATGGCAAAAGGCGAGACGATAGTATAGAGCACTTGAAAGCATCTTATACGTGGAATTCCACCTATTGGAACATCTTGCGCCAAGGTTTTCTTAGAATCTAGAGAGGCTTGTGAAACATAATGAGTGAACTTTTGTTTCCTTCCTTGATAACCTTTAACATATTTCACACATTCTCTAATTTTTCCCACCGCAATATCAATCTCTTTCAAACCATCTTGAACAATTAAATTGAGAATGTGTGAGCAACATCGAACATGAAACAAAATACCATTATAGAGTAAACAATTAATTCTTCAACTGGAGCTGATTTTTAAGTATTTCAAAGACAAACATCATTAGCTAGCATTATCTAAAGTGATAGCAAACAAATTCTTTTCAATACCCCAATCACTAGCCAAACTATAAATCTTTTCAGCCAATGAAACCCCATTATGTGGAGGGGCATGCGGGAAAAATTCAGGATTTCTTTTGCAACACCCAATTATTGTCTACAAAGTGCGCAATCAAACTCAAATACCCATCAGTTACAATAGAAGTCCATGCGTCAAATATCAAACATATTCTACTAGAGCATGCAAGTAACTCACCACGAAGTCTGTTAAATTCAGAAGTGTGAATCTTTTTAATATCAGACTTTACTGTATTCTTAGAGAAAAAGTAACTTCTGGTTCCAAGTACTTAAAAATATTCTTAATCCCCTCATATTCAAAAAATGAAAATGGCAAATCATGTCTAATGATCGCATGCACCACAATTCCCTAAACATAGATTGGCAAAATTGTGAACTTCTTGTGGTTAAAGATGCATCTTCATCAGAAGCAATTATATATTGTCATATATCTTTTGTTGTCATTCTCACACAATTCTTTACATGACGAATTAAATTACACGTGTTATTATTACTATCAGCTGAATATTTTCTGCCATATTTTTTACATTCACATAAAAGCGGTTCATTTGGTTTTGCTGGGAGGATATCAAAATGCAACCAAACTCCAGATGTAAGTCTTTTTTTCTTTCTTTGTTTAGGGATCTTTACTCCATCTCCAACACATTCAAATTGTGAGGCTTTTGTTGTTTCATGAATTGAATCATTACTTTCATTTTTGACAGTAATTGGACTTTAATTTTCGACAGTAATTGGAGATTGATTGCTTGTTTCCATAATTTAACTACAAAATAATTTTCAGTTAAAATATATTAGTCAGTTGTCTAATAAATGTGTAAAGCAAATAGACATAATAAACAAACAAAAAATATTTAAAACTTATCAAATTATGTTGTCATACTAAACCTCTTCTTGAAAATTAAATTAATTAAAACAAATTATCAGTTTGCAACTAAGCAACTTAAATATTCTTTAAGTTGATACTATATAATATTAACTCAACAACTTGAACATTATTCGATTTTATAGTATATGATTTGTTTCTTGAAATTTCTTATTTATGCTTTTTTAGTTTCTATTAATTCTTGGCTTCTTCTACATACCAAATTATGGAAAGGCTATAGGGTGTATTACAATATTCCACACATATTATGTTTATTAACCAAAATACATACCTCATCAAATAAGTAACCATATTCAACATTCAATATATATTACATGGGGTAGCAGGGGTGGGTTAGTTCATTCTCGTGTATTTTCAATGTATTTTACCAAAACACATACCTCATCAAATAAGTTTCTTACATTGAATTAATTTCGAAACTAGAAAAAAATCTCACAAAAAAACAAATTCCATAAATAATCGAAATCGAAGATTTTTTTAGAAACTTATGATGTCGGTATTTACGGTGGAGTTGAGTTGTGGATGTGGCAATTTTCCTTTTCGATTCATTGGTGGAGTCGCGGTGCAAAATGGAGTTGAGTAGTCGGGAATAGACTCAATGGATCTTAGGTCGTCTTTCTTGTCTCCTCGGGGCCGAGGAATTGAGCTACAAAATGGAATTCAAACTTCAAACCTTATGGTTTGTCTTTGATGTGAAACGACTGAAGTGATAGAGCCAAGTAAATACAAAAGGAAAAAATGGATTAGGGCTTCAGTTCTTTTGTGTAATATTACCATTTTGGCCTTACATTATTAAATATTTCAAATGGGTTAAACAGGTTTAATGTGTAATTTTGGGTCAACCTGAAATTGACCCATTTATTATTTGGGTAAATCAGGTCAAACCCGATTATGACTCGAATAATAAATGGGTCGGTCCTAACCCGCTTATATCGTGTTAGGTTAGGGTCATGTTTTCATGTGGTGTCAGAGATTGCCACCCCAAATCACGTTCTACATCCGCAACGGAATATTTGATGCCATCATCACCCTGTTCACGGCTGACCGAGATTGAGCGCGCGCGACAGGCAACAGAGGCAGTGGTCGCAACTATCGTGGTGGATGTGATTTTGGTTTTTATCCATCCTCATATGTTTCATCAAACGAGGTGGATGGTGGATATAATGAACCACCAATTTTTGATGAGGAAGTTGAGACCCCATTAGATAGATTGACTATAAAATACCTCTTCAATTTAAAGAAAATAGTGATTATAATAATCCACCAATTTTCGACGAGGAAAATAGTGGCTATGATGACCCACCAATTTTTTATGAAGAAATTGAGGATGTTGAATCAATGATAGGAAGTGGATATAGTATTCCTCCATTAGAGATCAGAGGATATTGTTGATGCCTCACCCCTTCCTATACTATCATTCTCTCCTCATACAGATAAAATATTATTCCTTAAGAGGAGATTATTGCCTTCTTTGGAAAAAATTGGTTAAATCTGAGGAGAAGTTTGTTGATGCCAACATGGATGGAAAATATAATTGCGGAGTCAGATATCATACTATACTGGTATTGGAGACTACCAGATAATGGATGATGATTTTCTAGATATCAACCTGGATTTTTTTATTTTTGGTCTAATCTAAATACAGGATGATATTCACATTATTTTTCCATCTCGTCCTCCTCGCACCGCTCCATGGTTTGATAATTTTTCTATTAACGATCTCCCTTGAGGACGAATATTATCGACCCCAGGGAGAATGATGGAGATAATATCTAGTTTATTATCTTTTAGGATTTTAGAATATCTTATATTTTAGATAGTGATTTGTGTGTGTATAATTCTATTTTAGTTTATCTTTTACGTTTCCTAATCAAGTTAGGAGTTTTATTGTGGTAAAATTTTAATACTATAAATACTTGCTATTTTATTATTTTTAGGGATGTTGAATATTATAAAATTTGAGACCTCAATTTTCCGAGCTTCATTACATTCTTCACGTATTTAAGATTGTTTTTTACGCGTTCTTTGTTCTTGTTACACTTTTGTCTGCATCAGTTTGACTTCAGAATGGAAAGAGATATTTATAGACATGCAAAATGTCTTCCTTTTTGATTGGTATGTGTTTTGCATGTATCTTGGGCTTGATTTTGGCTAGAATAAGTTGATATGCATGCATTACTATAGTTTGATTAAGTAGAGAGTTCTTTTTACATTCCACAAAGAAAACTATAGTTTGATAGGATATAAAATTAGAAGAAAGTTCTTTTTCTTTCTTTTGTCATTGACTTATCCTAGGTTCAATAGGATTGTCAACTTCTTTCCTCTTAGGTTCACTAGAAGCTGCAATTTGAGATGAACTAGGCACTTATGATGGATTCGCATTCAATATTGAATTTTGAGAAACTTATCCTCAAATAACTCAACATCCATTGAATCAACTATTACCTTAGAATCAAGATCTAGTGATCTATAAACTTTAGAATTTTCAGCATAGCGAACAAAAACACTTTTAAGTGCTTTAAGTCCTAGCTTAGTTCTTTTATTGTCTGGAACTCTATAATAGGCTATACAACTCCAAACTTTTAAGTAAGACAAGTTTGGTTTTTTTTTCTTTCCCTAACTCATATGGGGACACTTTAGTCCTTAATGAATGAATATGATCATGAACATAACATGTGACCAACAAAACTTCACCCCACAAATTATTTGGCAAAGCTCAAACATAAGAGCATGCCATGTCTTGTAACTTTCTATTCTTTATTTCAACCAAACCATTTTGTTGTGATGTAAATGGAGTACTAGTTTTAAGTACAATACCATTATCTTCAGAAAATTTAGAAAATTATGTAGAAAAGTTTTCGCCACCTCTATCACTCCTCAAAGTTTTGATTTTCAACCTAACTGATTTTCTACAGGAGACTTATAAACTTTAAACATACTAGATACTTCATCTTTAGCTTTCATCCGATAAACATACACAAAGGTACTCAATAAATAATAATAATAATAATAATAATAATAATAATAATAATAATAATAATAATAATAATAAATATGCACAAATCTAGAACAATCATCAATGAAAGTAACAAATTATTTATTACCACCTCTTGTTAGAAAATCACACACAATCAAATGCACAAGATCAAGCAATTTTGTGTGTCTTTCGACTTTAGAAAAATGTAATCTTGTAATTTTTGCTTGAACACAAGTTTCACACTTCTTATTCACATAGTCATTGTAGGATATAAATCCATTTTTATACATGTAAGTCAAAACTCTATTGATACTTTATTGATACTTAGTTTAAAGAATAAGAAGAATCAATCAAATAAGAGAAACATTACTAATTTTATTGATATACTTAGTTTAAACAATCTATTACAAGAATATTCTTTTCCAATAAATACACCATTCTTAGACAAGATTATATTATTAGACTCTAGTACAACCTTCAACCCTTTCTTATTAATAATATTCGTAGAGACAAGGTTCTTTACAACATCTGGAACATGAAACATATTAGTGTTGGAATTTTGGTTTGAGAAATTGGGTGTTGACCCGATTTTGACCAAATATTTAAGTGGTTTCCATTGGTGGAAAATAGAATTAAGTTATATATATTAAAATTCTACTAAGTGAGTAGGTGAGATTGACATTTGGAATTTCTCAAAACCTATTCTGGGTGAATGAGAAATTAATGTTACAAATTAGCCACTTAAAACTAGAAATTGGTATGGAAAATGTTAAATGTGGGGAAGGATAAAAGTTTCATCCCACATAGAAGGAATAGCCAAAAACTGCTCTATTGATATAGACCAAGTTGGACTAATGGGTTTGGGCCCTTGGGGCACCAAAGTTTTTAAAGGGGTGAGGACCTACATGCTTCTGGGTTTGATTCAAAACAAACACGCACGCAGACGCCGCCGCCGCCCCGCTGATCGGCTCGGCTCAACCCGTGGGTCTGGGTCGTGGGCCTGAGCTTGGGCTTGGGCTTCAAGGCCCTTATAGTTTTGGACCAAATTTATTTAAAATTAATTAATTATTTTTTGCCAACTAAGAGATGCGTGCCGCGCAGCGTGGTGCATGCGCGCAACGCACGGACAAAAAGCAACGTGCACGTGCATGCACTCGTGCGTGACTCGCACCTATCAGACAGATGCCGATATTTTTTGCGCTCGCGAGTGTGCACGGACGCACACTTTCGAACATATGCACCTGTTCGAGCAACCAGGTGTATGTTTTAGCTGTATACATGTCTTTTTGATCCAAAAGACATATTCTTTCCATGAGACACCTTAAGGCCTATAAATATTAGCCCCTGCAGATGAAAAGGACACAAAAAATTCAGATAATAAATCGAGTCATTCTGCATTACAACATATTATTATCATTCCCTTCCAAAAGCTTGAAAGCCTTAAACACTTGTATTCGCTGTTGGTTCGACTTTTGCAAGTGCTGCTAAGTCAATCATGTTAAAGTCATTGTGTCTTAGGGACGATTACCAGAATCATAAGCACTTCGTAAATGGGGAAATTTCATCATGTAGAGACAGTATCCAATACTGGCCTCGACTTAAACATTGTTCAGTTTCTGTCCAAACACTTTATCCATTTTCTTGTAAACATTACTACCCAAACAACAACTCGCAAGATTTAAATTTCTTCGCTATTTTCAATATGATGGCATCTATTTCTTTCCTCCGATGGTTGCTACACCTACTCATGGCGAGAAACCAGTGAAGTTCTCTGGGGTTAACTTCAAAAGATGGCAACAGAAGATGCTCTTTTACCTTACTACGTTAGGTCTGTGCCGTTTCTTAAAGGAGGACCCCCTACCATTGGAGATGAAGAATCCAACAACCAAAGGAGGATCATTGTGGATGCTTGGCATAATAGCGATGTTCTTTATCGAAACTATATTTTGAATGGGCTGGAAGACACCTCTATAACGTCTACAGTTCGTTCAAAACGTCCAAAGAATTATGAGACTTTTTAGAGAAAAAGTATAAAACATAAGATGCTGGCACAAAGAAATTTATTACCGGCAAATCTCTGGATTACAAGATGGTTGACACCAAAACGGTGATCAGCCAAGTTCAACAAATTCAGATCATACTTCATGACTTAGTATCCAAAGGGATAATTCTGAATGAATCATTCCAAGTGGCTGCGATAATTGAGAAGTTACCGCCATTGTGGAAATATTTTAAGAACTATCTCAAGCACAAGCGCAAGGAAATGGGGCTTGAGGATCTAATAGTTCGGCTTTAGATTAAGGAAGACAACCAAAAATCCGAAGTGAAGTCCAGTAAGTCTGGAATGGAGACCAAGAACAATCTTGCTGAATTGAGCACTAGCAAGAAATGGAATCATTTCGAAAAAGATAAAGGGAAGGCCAAACAATTCAAAGGGAATTGCCACAACCGTGGCAAACCGAATCATATGGCCATGGATTGTCAACACCTAAAAAAGGGCAATCAAAATGGCAACCAACAAGAAGCCAATGTGACCAAGGACAAGTCTGTTCCAATAGACATGTCGGAGCTCGATCTCACCGCCATTGTGTTTGAATCCAATATGGTGGATAACCCAAGGGAGTGGTGGATAACCAAAGGGCTACTCATCACATTTGTGACAACAAGGAGATATTTTCTTCCTACACTCCGATAAATGGAAGGAAGTTGCTAATGGGGAACTCTTCGACTTCTTTCCAACATCGTAGGGCTTGGAAAGGTTGTGCTCAAGATGACTTTCGAAAAGGAGCTTACGTTTGTGGATATATTGCATGTCTCGGATATCCGCAAAAATTTAGTTTCCGGTCCTTTGCTTAGTAAGGCCAAATTTAGACTATTGTTTGAGTCCGACAAGTTTATAATGACCATGAATTGTCAGTTTCTGTGTAAGGGGTACCTTGATAAAGGGCTTTTTAAGATGTCTGTAATGTCTATTTTCCGCCAAGAGGCGAAGAATAAAAATATTACTTCTGTTTACTTATTGGATTGTTCTAATTTATGGGATGATAGGTTATGACACATATACTTCAACACCAATTAAAGGTTAGTGAATCTGGAATTAATACCTACGTTTAAAACCGATTCACTAGACAAATACGAAGTTTGTGTTGAAACCAAAATTGGCTAAAACACTGTTTCATTCGATGACGAGAAGTACAAAACCACTTCAGTTAATTCATACAGATGTGTGTGATTTAAAACTTGTGCAAACACGAGGTGGCAAAAGTACTTTATAATGTTTATTGACGATTGGACATGATATTGTTATGTATATCTTTTGAAAAATAAAGAAGAAGCTTTACTAGCTTTTAAAACTTATAAGAATGAAGTTGAAAATTAGCTTAATTTGAATATTAAGATTATTCGAAGTGATAGAGGCGAAGAGTGTTGCTTCGTTTGAAGAATTCTACTCGGAAGGGGGTGTAATTCATCAAACGACAACTCCCTACTCACATCAATCAAATGGTGTGGCAGAAGGCAAAAATCGTACTTTTAAGGAGATGATGAATGTGATGTTGATAATTTCTGGCTTACCACAAAACTTGTGGGGGGAAGCTATACTTTCTACAAACTACATTCTTAATAAGATCTCACACAAAGGTACAAATGAAACTCCATATGAGTTCTGGAAAGGATGGAAACCGTCATATAAATACCTCAAAGTATGGGGGTGTTTGTCTAAAGTTGAAGTACCTAGACCTAAACAAGTTAGAATCGCTCTGAAGACGATTGATTGCGTTTTCATTGGATATGCAAACAATAGTAGTGTCTACTGTTTTTTAGTGCACAAGTTAGCTATTCCTAATATAAATGATGGTATGATCATAGAATCAAGGAATGTTGTATTCTTTGAGAATATCTTTCCAATTAAAGAAAGGAAAGAAGAAAGTTCGAATAAACGAACTTATGAAACTACAAGATTACCTCAAAGTGATGGTGAAGAGGAACCGAGACGCAATAAAAGGACAAAAGTAGCTAAGTCTTTTGGTCCTGATTTTCTAACTTATATATTAGAAAATGAACCTAGAACTATTTTTGCCTGGCAATAAAAGGACAAAAGACGCAACAACTCTTGTAACTGGCACTAGCTAATCAGTTCAAGGAAATCCCTCAACCTCTTCGTTGTTGCCTGGATTATCGCCTGAAATATATTTTAGGAAAATATATACGTGAGGGGAAAACCTCCGTGAGTGGGTGCAGGTGTGCAGGTGTAACATTTTAGAAAAATTTAAGATTAAGAAAGCTTCAGTTGATTTTATAGGTGAAATCATTTTTAATTCAATAACAACATGCACTCAGTCAATTTGTAACACACTAATTCAAATATCACATTAACGGAGGGACCGTTCATTAACGGTAAGTGACCCCCGTTCTCCCTTATCACTCCTTTATTGCGTTGGCGTAAAGCCTTACCCCCTTATTGCACCACACTACGGCTCGACTCTCCACAATGGGGCTCGCGAAGCCCGAAGAAGTCATATTCCGGAATATACCGAACCTACGACCCACTTCTACCCTCGGCACACTCTGTCCTTAGACGGTGGAATTTGGTCGTGGATAGCGTAGAACCTTTTAAGATCGCAGGCCCTTGCCTGACCGGCCGAACTCAGCCCTATCCACACCACACTAGGGCCCGACAATTACCAAGTAACGAGACACATGCAACAAAGCAACAAGCAAAAAAAAAAAAAAATTCTCTTGAGCGAATTGACAATGTCATTCTAGTTACCAAGTCCATTAAGCAAATTACCAGATTAATATATCTTGCAGATCATGTAACCAAGCCAGAAGAATAATTTACTTAGATATGGTAACATTAATTTATCCTATCCAGCTAACTATATTACAAAGTTAAGTTTATCAATTCATGAATTAATGTGGCACTAATTAATTTTAATTGATGTACCAACTTTATTCATCATAATTGACGTACTAACTTTATTCATTGGTTAGTGAATTCAACTTTCTTTTATAAGTGTTTTTTATTAGTACCATCAATAAATGACTCCCAACAAATTTCTGCATCCGGGGTTAAATGGGATGATTAAACTATCAATTTCCTAGAATAGAATTATCATGAAAGAATTATTTGGATATTCAAGCAATAATTAGATGAATTAATTATGTAAGGTCACTGTTGCATGTTTCCACCTAACTCGTGAAATACTAACCATCTATACTACAATAAAACACATTACAATGATAACTAAGATTAACTATTATTTATTATTATTTTGTGACATAAACTGGTCAGTACTTAGAAGAATAACAAATCACTTGCTATCCTTACAGGTTCAAGATAATTTCTAGTTATCAGGTTACAGGTTACTTGAATGGGGATATTAAATTCAAAAGATCCTTAGTAATCAACATGAGATAATACACAACAATGAAATAAAGCAGGAAAATCACTCACTGATTGTGGGTTTCACGTGAATTTGGTTCTCTTTCCTAATTTTCCTTTTCTACTATTTTTTTCCTTTTGTCTTCTGTCCGTGTACCCTTCTAACCGATTACAAATATATGTATATAGTGATTATTTATTTACTAAAGCATGAGGTGGTGGTTATATATTATATATTGCTATGGTTAGTCATATCAGTTTGCAAGAATTTGTTTCTTAATGTGATAACAATAGTTCTATGCCTGCCACGTCCTAACTAAAGGAATTACATGGTTGTTTGAGAATGAATGCATGGTTGGGCTTGGCTAATAATTATACACGCAGCTACTTAGTATTTCCTTTCATCTATCCTAAGCCATTAGTTATATAATATATATTAAGCATTAGATAAACATATGTTGCATCTAAGGCGTTTGAACAATTTAGGCCGGGTTACACGACATTCACGTAATACAAAATTACAAAATAAATTCGGATTGTACTCAACTTAGTATTATAAGGAAATACCACCCAACATAAATCCGTATACAAAATCTAATATATTACGAGTAGTCGAAATACGGGGTTCTACATCCTTCACTCCTTAAAAGAATTTGGTCTCCAAATTCTCTTCTTGAAACAATTCCGGGTAGTGCTTTTGCATATCTTCTTCTGTTTCCCAAGTGGCTTCTTCTAACTTATCGTGGTTTTGCCACACCACTTTAACCAAGGGAATGTTTTTGTTTCTCAACTCTCGAACATGACGATCTATTATTCGTAACGGTTTCTCCTCGTATGTCAAGTTCTCCATTACTTGAGGAATGTTGTCCTTGATTATGTGCTCTGGATCAGGATGATATTTCTTTAGCCTTGAGACGTGAAAGACGTTGTGCATTCCTGCAAGTTTTGGCGGAAGTTCTAAACGATAAGCTACCGTTCCTATTCTTTCAAGTATTTTAAAAGGGCCAATGTATCTGGGACTTAATTTCCCACCCTTCTTGGGATGAATCATACCCTTTCGTGGAGACAATCTCAGAAATACTTCGTCTCCAGTTGTAAACTCTAAATCTTTTCTTCTTTGATCTGCGTAGCTTTTCTGGCGGCTTTGAGCTGTACGGATTCTTTCTCGAATTATTTGAACTTTGTCGATAGCTTCTTGCACTAGATTGAGCTTGGGAAACGGTGACGACGTAGTACTTTTCTTCTTAGGAGTTCATTTATCGTCAATCTCCCAATGAACAGGTGACTTACACTTCCTTCCGTATAGAGCTTCATAAGGCGCCATCCCGATTGTTGCTTGATAACTATTGTTGTACGTGAATTCTGCTAGGGCCAAATGAGAATCCCAGTTTCCTTGAAAGTCTAACGCACATGCTCTCAGCATATCTTCGAGTATTTGGATAATCCTCTCAGATTGTCCGTCAGTTTGAGGATGAGCAGCAGTACTAAAGCTTAGCTTAGTTCCCAATGCTTCATGTAGGCTTCTCCAGAATCGGGATACGAATCTTAGATCTCTTTCAGAGACAATGTTAGTAGGTATACCGTGTAGCCTCACAATCTCGCTGATGTATATTTGAGCTAGTTTATGGAGACTATCTGTCTTTCTAATAGGAAGGAAATGCGCCGATTTGGATTTAAGTGTTCTATCAACTATTACCCAAATTGCATCATGACTACTTCTAGTTCGAGGAAAATCTGTGACGAAATCCATAGTTATATATTCCCATTTCCATTCTGGTATTGGTAGAGGTTGTAGGAGCCTAAGAAGGTCGTTGATGTTCAGCTTTCACCTGTTGACAAGTTAGACACCTTGAAACATATTCAGCAACTTGATTCTTCATATTTGCCCACCAGAAATGTTGCTTCAAGTCATTGTACATCTTGTTTCAACCTGGATGAATTGTATACCTCGAGCGGTGAGCTTCAGCAATGATCTCTTTCTTTAAGGTTTCGTCGTTTGGTATACATACTCGATTTCTAAATCGTATGATCCCATCATTCCCTATGTAAAATTCGGGTCTCTTTCCTTGCACGATTTTCTCTTTTAATTTATGGAACTTGATATCTTTCTCTTGTGACACCCTTATCTCTTCCAACAAGGTAGGTCTTACTGACAGGTTAGCACATAAAAGATGTGTACATGCTATTTCAGGATTCCAGAAACTCAATTCTTCTAACGCTTTCCATTCTCTGATCATTAGTCTAGCCAAACTTGCTTTTCTACTCAAAGCATCTGCCACTACGTTGGCTTTTCCGGGATGATATTGAATGGAAAAATGGTAGTCTTCTAAAAGTTCCATCCATCTCCTTTGCCTTAAGTTTAATTCCTTTTGTGAAAACAAATACTTAAGACTTTTATGATCAGAGTAAACTATAAATGACGCTCCATATAAATAATGTCGCCATTTCTTTAAAGCAAAAACGATAGCACCTAATTCTAGATCATGTGTTGGATAGTTCATTTCATAAGGTTTGAGCTTCCTTGATGCGTACGCGATCACCCTTCCATTCTGCATAAGTACAGTTCCCAATCCTTCCTTGGAAGCATCACTGTAGACAACAAAGTTTTCGTTTCCTTCAGGAAGTGCTAAAATAGGTGTTGTTGTAAGTCGTTTCTTCAATTCTTGGAAACTAGATTCACATTTATCGTCCCACCCAAATTTAACTTGCTTCTGTGTCAACCTGGTTAATGGACTGGCTATTTTTGAGAAATCTTTGATAAATCTACGATAGTATCCACTGCACTCCAAGAAACTCCCCGATCTCGTTACATTCTCGTGTCTTTTCCAATTCACAACTCAAGCTTTACTTTCGAGGGGTCCACCGAGATTCCATCACCCGACACTACATGACCCAAAAAGGCAACTCGTCTCAACCAAAATTCACATTTGCTAGGTTTGGCATAAAGTTTGTTCTGTTGTAACTTTTCCAACACCTCTCTTAGTTGTTGTTCATGTTCTTCCTTGGTCTTGGAATATACCAGAATATCATCAATGAAAATGACCACAAATTGATCAAGATAAGGATGGAATATTCGATGCATGAGGTCCATGAAAGTCGCAGGGCATTAGTTAAACCAAAAGGCATAACCACAAACTCATAATGACCATATCCGGTTTGGAACGCCGTCTTTGATATGTCTTCCTCACATATTCTTAATTGATAATATCCTTGTTGTAGATCGAATTTTGAATACACCTGGCACCTTGGAGTTGATCAAAAGCTCGCCTATCCGTGGAAGAGGGTATTTGTTCTTGATGGTGACGTTATTCAATCCTCGATAGTCAATACATAGTCGCAGGACCCATCTTTCTTCGACAAACAACACCGGAGCTCACGGGGATGTGGTCGAACGAATCCTAGATCCAATAATTTTTGCAATTGAGATTTCAGTTCGCTTAACTCGGGGCCATTCGATATGGAGTTTTGGCTATTGGAGATGTTCCGGCAAGACGTCGATGGTGAATTCATTTCTCTTTCGGAGGTAGCGAAGTAAGTTCTTCAGAAACACAAGAGGATATCCGGATACTATAGGTATTTTATCTATATTTTTCCTATCTTTCGGCTTATTGATGATAAAGGCAAGATAGCCTTGAGCTCCCTTGAAAAGCGCTTTCCTCGTTTTGATTGCTGAAATAATTGGAGCTACAATAACGCGAGCTGCTCCTAGCAATTCTACTTCAGGTCTCCCGGGTTCACACAACTTAACAGTTTTAGCACGACAATCCATTTGCGTGTGATGCTGGGACAACCAATCCATACCTAATATGACATCATACTCATGGATTGGTAGTAAAACTAAGTTAGCTGGAAATTGTTTTTCGCCAATAACAACATCGCATGATTTATATATTGAGTCAGTCACCTGACTAGTGCCCATCGGTGTAGAAACTTCTAGGCAATATGGTAATTGTTCTATAGGTGAACGCAATTTATGTGCATAATGAGGGGCCACAAACGAATGTGATGATCCTGGATCAAGTAAAACTCTAGCATAGTCTTCAGATACGAGTATAGTATCTTCTACTACATTCGTGTCTTCTGGTGCTTGTTGTCCTTCGAGTGCAAACACGCGTGCTGGTATCTTAGGTCTTGGCCCATTTTTCCCCCGATCATTTTTATTTCCTGGTCCTTGCGTGGTTTTCTGCTTGTCACCTGTTTGTGCCATCATAGGACAATCTTTTATCTGATGTTGAGCGCTTCCACATTTGAGGCATCTTCCAAGTTTCCTCCAACATTGGGATGGATCATGACCGGTTTTGTTACAATGAGGACACGGTTTTCCTCGTATCTCCGGGCGTATTTGTTGTTTACTTCCACTCGCATTTCCATAGCTAACCCGCTGAAATTTTTGAGTGCGTGCCGATCGATCAAAGGAAGGTGGTTTAAAATTGCTAGCAGCCCTTTTCTGTAACCCAAGACGACTAATACCACTTTCAACTCTAGCTGCTGCTCTAACTGCGGCAGTATACGAATCTAGTTCAACTGATAATAGTCTATCTTGTATCTCCATTTTCAACCCACGTATAAACTTGTATAGTTTATCCTCTTCCGTATTGACCAAGCTTGGCGCATATTTAGATAGACGATGGAATTCGGACTCGTATTGAGCAACTGTCATACTTCCTTGTTTCAAATGGTAAAATTCATCCCTCCTAGCTTCTCTAACCACTGGTGGTATGTATTGATCCTTGAATTCTCGTACAAAGTTATTCCAAGTTCTCGGTGTTCCCTCTCGATTCCACTTTTCTTCAATTGTTCTCCACCAATTGCAAGCGGCGGCTTCCAAGCGAAAGACAACCAAGGTAACTTGTTGCTCTTCCGTATATTGTAATGCTGAGAATATACTTTCCATTTTCTCTAACCAATGCTCGGCCTTGATATCATCCGCTCACCTAAGAACTCAGGAGGGTCAAACCTAAAAATCGCGTTCCAACATCTTATCATGCGCAACCAATACCGGCTCAGGGGGGTCTTGATGTCGGGGTTGATTTGCTTGTTGCTGCATAAATAGTAGTATTTGTTGCAAGGCTTGTGCCGTTAGGTTGTCTCCTGGGGCGGGTGGCTGTGCTTGGGGTTCTTCACGTGCAGGAGTTCGCTCACGATGTCGTTGAGGTTCATCTTGACGATTCAATCGGGGTCTTCCTCGACCACGCCTATCGCCATCTATATTGCAAAATTAATAATTAAGCAATAAAATGTAAGAACACAATATTTAAACTAAATCAAATAGTCACATGTAATAATCATTTATACACAAAATGTGACGATTACATTCATGATGATAGTGCTATATACAACATTCCACATATCCTACCACACGACAACTAGATAGCACTACTATTTATATTCATTAACAATTACTATACATACATTTCACCCCTCCGATATTTGTACACAAAATTTATAAGTCCTATCCTCCAATGGACCTATTCATTAGTTACATCACTATGTTCATCCTCCTCTACTTCGTCCATTCCTTCGTCGAGCTCTATTCCGTCTGCAGGGTCCTCTTCAGGATCCTCCTCAAAGTCTGCTTCTGGTTCTATATTGTGGGGTGCTGGTTGATCTAACTGGTTATTAGGTCCTATTGCAACCCCTGGAATTTCATCTCCTAGACCAAAATATCGTGCCCGTATATTAGCTAGGGTATGCTGGTATGCCTCACGATCCGCATCAGCTTGATGGAGGATCTGATCTCGTAACCCCGTCATCTGGTCCAATTGTTTCTGTAGGTTGCCAACTTGATGTTGAAGTATATTTATCTGATCGTCCCTATGTTGAATCGCTTGCCCTTGTTGTTGTACGAACACCTCCTGGTTTAGGAGAGCTCTTCCCGTTTGCTGTCGTCTCTGATATAAATGTTCATTATCTTCTAACAAAAGTCGCACAATGTCTTCCAGGTTAGATATTTTCTCTCCAGCCCCATCGCAATTTGATCGTTGGTGGTCAACTAACTTCAAAGTTTCTATTGGATGATTCAGGATCTGATGCCACACCTTAACACACATTATAACTTGGTTAATAAAATAATCAAACAAATTGCTAAAATTTTCATCTTAAAAGTTAGAGAGATTATTATATTAAAGTCATCAGGTTATAACTAAATTACACTTATCATAACTAATATCCAAGGATCCTATCCTGGTAAGCATAGGTGTAAGCCATATTACAACCCACACTCTGATACCACTTCTGTCACGCCCAAACTTACAAAGCCATAATAACCAATATCTATTATATATTAACAAGAGAGCGGAATATTCATATAATTATTACAAACCAAACGTATACCATAATATAATTACAAGAAACGTGAAAAGCTGACCAAGTTTACAACCCCTATACATAAAACTATTATTACAACCATGGTTCTCTCCAACACATCGTTTATACCTAGCGGTACGTCAAGGCATTTAGCAACAACTCTTGTAACTGGCACTAGCTAATCAGTTCAAGGAAATCCCTCAACCTCTTCGTTGTTGCCTGGATTATCGCCTGAAATATATTTTAGGAAAATATATACGTGAGGGGAAAACCTCCGTGAGTGGGTGCGGTGTGCGCAGTGTAACATTTTAGAAAAATTTAAGATTAAGAAAGCTTGGTTGATTTTATAGGTGAAATCATTTTTAATTCAATAACAACATGCACTCAAATCAATTTGTAACACACTAATTCAAATATCACATTAACGGAGGGACCGCTCATTAACGTAAGTGACCCCGCTCTCCCTTATCACTCCTTTATTGCGTTGGCGTAAAGCCTTACCCCCTTATTGCACCACACTACGGCTCGACTCTCCACAATGGGGCTCGCGAAGCCCGGAGAAGTCATATTCCGGAATATACCGAACCTACGACCCACTTCTACCCTCGGCACACTCCGTCCTTAGACGGTGGGATTTGGTCGTGGATAGCGTAGAACCTTTTAAGATCGCAGGCCCTTGCCTGACCGGCCGAACTCAGCCCTATCCACACCACACTAGGGCCCGACAATTACCAAGTAACGAGACACATGCAACAAAGCAACAAGCAAAAAAAAAAAAAAATTCTCTTGAGCGAATTGACAATGTCATTCTAGTTACCAAGTCCATTAAGCAAATTACCAGATTAATATATCTTGCAGATCATGTAACCAAGCCAGAAGAATAATTTACTTAGATATGGTAACATTAATTTATCCTATCCAGCTAACTATATTACAAAGTTAAGTTTATCAATTCATGAATTAATGTGGCACTAATTAATTTTAATTGACGTACTAACTTTATTCATCATAATTGACGTACTAACTTTATTCATTGGTTAGTGAATTCAACTTTCTTTTATAAGTGTTTTTTATTAGTACCATCAATAAATGACTCCCAACAAATTTCTGCATCCGGGGTTAAATGGGATGATTAAACTATCAATTTCCTAGAATATTGATAGAATATGTTGCCCTATTAATCAATATATCAATACAAAACCCTGGATGTTCGGATTCAAACAGTGTTGTATGTTAATGTTGTAACACTAAAACATGCGACACACTCACACAGCGGAAATATAAATAACACCAGGATTTTTAACGTGCTTAGATTCCTCAATCTTAATGCACGAGGCCACGCCCAGAGAAGAAAACAATCCAATATTAGAAAACAACAGTTATTACAACTACGACTGGATTTACGTAAAGCATAAAGACTCCATCTTTATCTTATACACCAACACTCGTATAAAACTAATATTCCGATTGATTCTTCCAAAAACCTCAACCTTGTTGGAATCCCTCTAACTTCAAATCCCTTGAACGGTTGAGTCGATCCACACCGTAGATCTTCACCGTCTTCTCCCGAAGACTAGAATAAAGATACAAGTATTTCTTGAAAAAGAACAATAAGCTCAAAATATCTTTTTCTCTTGGTAGCTTCTTCAAAGGTCCGACTCTCCCTTTATAGCAATCAAAACGAAAATCCAATCCCCGATTTCAAGAGGACGATTTCTTGCAAAAGGAAGGAAATCGAATCGAAAAGAAAAATCATTTCCTTGTGGGTAAGAATCAATTACACAAGGAAAGTGATTTAAAAGGAATAATTGACAATTAATAAATGGTGAATCAATTAAGATAAAGTTTATCCAATAATATCAAGAACATTCACAATATAAAGATCTTGCCAAAAACACACCACGAATCCGCATGATATCACCTTATTCGCGCGAGAAGGTGTTGCACAACAGTTGTTACAACTCGATTTTGCATCGTGCGTAAAGACCAAATTTGCCAATAATGATAACATTAACAATCTCCCCCTTTGGCACTTTTGGTCAAAAACACATCATGCAGGAAAAATAAAGAATCATAAGTGAAGCAACACTTTTCATTTAAATCCCGCAAATGTTAGCACAGTCAAAATAACAAGCATTTATCCAATAGCATATATTCAATCAGTTTATCCAAAATAAAAGCTTTATCAACAAACTACAAAGCAAGATAAACAGAGAATGCTATAGACTGAGTCATCCTTTGACTCCCCCTTAGAGTGAGCCACACCATCTTCCTCATCATCATATTCAAACTCCCCCTTAGAAGCTGCATCATCATCTTCTTCCTTATCACTGGACTTTTCGGACTCTCCCACAAGTGGGTCTCATCTCACCATCTCACTTGACTCAGTTTGCTCCCCCTTACTTGGGTCTCACCTCACTTGAGTCTCCTCTCTCCCCTTTTTGACCAAAAAGACAAACGAAGCCAACCAAACTTTGGCTATTTTTTGGTCAAAACAATCTCCTTCAAGAATTTGAAAGTAGTCCTTACCAAAATTGATGAGAGAATGAACCGACATAATTAGAGTGATACAAATGGCAACTATGGGAGTTTCCAAGAAAAGCTTCCAACTGCAATTTTAAAATTCAAATATTTTTGGAAAAGTCCCATAATTCAAGGTGTGCAATTAATTCAAAATAAGCACAGATGAACAATACCATTAATTATCAGAGACAAATTTAAGGAATAAATCTTTTCCAAAAATAATACACCACATCGAATCAATAATGAGGATATTTTCAACAAGCCCAAAAAGTGACCCTAAGGGATGTCTAGAATGATGAGTTTATTTCTCGACAGAATAAAAAGGCCTCGAGCATTTTGGTGCAAGAACTTGATGTTGTACCACCTTTTCACGAACACCACCATACAAAGTCAATGGATCAAAATCCTTTTCCCATTTAATAAATCTTTTGAGTGAAAGGAATCAGTAGATGAACAATTAGCCAGTCGGTAGCTTTCGCTCCAAAAACATGGGTAGCTCTTTCTCAGAAGATCATAACAAGATTCAAGCATATAAAAGAACATAGAATGGTTCACAACTGAATAGCTTTCACACACAATGTAAGGGCAGCTTTTTCCGTCAAAGGCCCAAAAATAAATACATCTTTCACATGGGAAAAATCATTCGCTTTGCAATTTGATCCACAATTGTTTTTAAGTAAAATTCATCAAAGGAGTACTCAATAAGGTTACAACAATAAAACAGAAAAGCCAATGTAATGATCTTAAAAATGCAAAATGTCTAATGCACAAGAATTAAGATCAAAAAGAGGTTGCAACACACAAAGAAAGAGAAATGATGCACATAGTGTTGCAACACTGAAACCCACACCGCTTCGGAGAATACAGACACCCGCAGATCAAGCTTCTGTAATTAAACCTTTGAAAGTCAAGGGCTTTGGTGAAAATATCAGCAATTTGATTCTCAGTAGTTACAAAATCAATGGTAACAATTTTATTCTCAACCAAGTCTCCAATGAAATGGTGTCGAAAAATCGATGTGTTTAGTTCTAGAAATCCGCACCGGGTTTTTAGAAATGTTTATGGCACTCGAATTATCGCATAAGCGAAGAAGAATTTTCTCTTCAACCCCATAATCAGCCCAACATTTGTCTCATCCATAATATTTGGGAGCAACAACTTCCCAATGCAATATACTCGATTCAAAGATGGACCACGAAACACGCTTATATTTCTTACTATAACAGAAACCAGATTATTTCAAGATGAAACACCCTCCAAAAGAGTGCTCTTTTCGTTATCCATTTCTAATTGCATGGCATTAACCCAATATTCATTAACAAGAGTTTTTTTAACATTTTTGGGTTCAATTGAGAAGTAAAATGCATAAATCTTACCATTTTTTCCGCATTTGACTTTCTCTTTACCTCTTGTTTTAATGCCCTCATTTTTGACCAATAACTTGATCCACGGATGGTTCTTCCTTATCCTACTTGGTGGTTCTTTTCTCGGTTTGATCACGGATATCAAACTTAGTGGCTCCATCAACATCGACTCGTGGTCCGCTTCAGGGTCACCTTCGAACCGGTGTGGAATCGTGTTGTAACACCATTGGTTGCATCTTCCGATCATGTCATAACCAGCCTTCTTCTCGACTTTCATCATCATTGTTCTTGGATATATCCGCAAAATCTTTAGTATCGTCTACAACAACATTTATAGATTCAATGATAGTACGAATTCTCATGTTGTAAACCATATAGCTCGCTATTAGAATATCCCAAAAAAATTCTCATATCACTTTTCGAATCAAACTTACCAAGATGATGTATGTCATTAAGAATATAGCAAACACATCCAAGCACATACTTCTTACCTCCTACACTTGCGACTTGCATTGGCCCCATAAGGTCCATATGAGCTTTCACACAAGTGTGAAGAACTAAGGTGTTGCAACACCTTGTGTGCTTCCCCTTTTTGTTTTCCTAGTTGACACGGACCACGTATACTAAGGCGATCTTTGCTAAGTTTAGGAACACCTAATACTGCTCCTATTTTAATAAGGCTCAGACCATGAAAATTCATGTGTCCTAACTTCTGGTGCCACAACTCGGTGTCATTTAAGGAAGATTTATTGCACACAAAAGAAGTGTCAAACATCGAACTTGTTCGTGATCGAGATAACAATTATCGACGACTGTTACCTTTCAAAATGCATTTGTGTCGGTTTTATCAAAAACAACACACACATTTTTATCAAATCTCACAAGTAAATTATCGTCACAAAGCTGACTGATACTGATAAGATTGGTTTTTAATCCTTCAACATATAGAATGTTTTTGAGAGAAGGAAGACTAGACACATTCAAGGTTCCTTTTCCCAAAACTTTCCCTTTAGTACCATCACCAAAAGCAACCAATCCATTTTCATGTTTTTCAAACTCAGTCAGTTTCTCAAGTTCTCCGGTCATATGACGGGAGCATCCACTATCAAAGTACCAGGATTCAGTTACATTGGCTTTCAAAGAGGTGTGCACAACATAGCAAGAGAATTCATCATTCCTAACCCAGATTTTCTTGGGTTTGTTTGATAAATTTATTTTAAAACGAGGAGTGCTTCTTTGCTGATGTTGGTACACTTGAGATTGCACTCTGCCTTGCCTAATGTGTTTTTGAAGACGATAACACTTAGGTCTTATGTGGCCAGGACGATTGCAATAATGACATATAGGAACAAAGCCATTGTTTCTTTTCCCAGTTTGACTGAAAGATGTCCCTTCTTTAACAAAAACAGTCTTAGAATTTATCTTTTTATTCGCAATGTTTTTGTTAAAATTAGAATTAAAGCCAATACCTGCACGACCTTGTTGTGATTTTCCTTGAGATAGAATTTCATCTAATCTCCCTTTCCCAGAATTTAGTTTCTTGACAGAGTTAGTCATGTCACTGAGTTCTTTCTTTACTTTGACAAGTTCTTCTCTCCTATCGGTAGCAACTCTTTCGAGCTTAACTACTTCCCTTTGAGTGCCTCTTTTCAAAGAAGAAGACACACTACTTTCTTTTCCATATTCTCATTTGTTTTCAAGACAACCAAGCATTTTTCGTACATCTTTGGTAAACTATCCTTAGTTCTTCATTTCTTGATTCTTCATCCTTCCGAGTCATCCTCGAGTATTC
This sequence comes from Rehmannia glutinosa, assembly GCA_016081115.2. Lineage (NCBI taxonomy): Eukaryota > Viridiplantae > Streptophyta > Magnoliopsida > Lamiales > Orobanchaceae > Rehmannia > Rehmannia glutinosa. The sequence goes on from JABTTQ020000273.1 coordinate 422,506, forward strand.
ATCACTTGAATTGTTTTCCTCTGCAAAGAATCACAGAGTTTAGACATCTTTCAACAAAAGGAAAGTTAGTGTCATACCTTCTTGGTGTTGTAACACCAGAAATAGCACTGGGGTGCGTTTCATTACAACCAACCTCTTTGTCAATGAAGGTGAATGATTTCCCATTCTTCTTTCGAGTATTTGCACATTCAACCTGGATGTGTCCAAAGCCACCACATTCTCTGCATTGAATACTTTTGCTTTTGATTGAGGATTTGCTTGTTTCTTTTGATCGTCAAGGAATTAAGTAGGCGAAACCGAACATACTTCATACACAAGACATGTTAGCAACAAATACAAAAGGATCTCACTAATAAGAATTAGTGTTAGGCTCTTGATGCCAATTGATAGAATATGTTGCCCTATTAATCAATATATCAATACAAAACCCTGGATGTTCGGATTCAAACAGTGTTGTATGTTAATGTTGTAACACTAAAACATGCGACACACTCACACAGCGGAAATATAAATAACACCAGGATTTTTAACGTGCTTAGATTCCTCAATCTTAATGCACGAGGCCACGCCAGAAGAAGAAAACAATCCAATATTAGAAAACAACAAGCTTTATTACAACTACGATTGGATTTACGTAAAGCATAAAGACTCCATCTTTATCTTATACACCAACACTGTATAAAACTAATATTCCGATTGATTCTTCCAAAAACCTCAACCTTGTTGGAATCCCTCTAACTTCAAATCCCTTGAACGGTTGAGTCGATCCACACCGTAGATCTTCACCGTCTTCTCCCGAAGACTAGAATAAAGATACAAGTATTTCTTGAAAAAGAACAATAAGCTCAAAATATCTTTTTCTCTTGGTAGCTTCTTCAAAGGTCTGACTCCTCCCTTTATAGCAATCAAAACGAAAATCCAATCCCTGATTTCAAGAGGACGATTTCTTGCAAAAGGAAGGAAATTAGAAAGAAAAATCATTTCCTTGTGGGTAAGAATCAATTACACAAGGAAAGTGATTTAAAAGGAATAATTGACAATTAATAAATGGCTGAATCAATTAAGATAAAGTTTATCCAATAATATCAGCAACATTCACAATATAAAGATCTTGCCAAAAACACACCACATAATCTGGCATGATATCAGCCCAGATTCGCGCAGAAGGTGTTGCACAGCAGTGTTACAACACTGGATTTTGCACTGTGCAGAAGGACCAAATTTGCCAATAATGATAACATTAACAAATAGAATTATCATGAAAGAATTATTTGGATATTCAAGCAATAATTAGATGAATAAATTATGTAAGGTCACTGTTGCATGTTTCCACCTAACTCGTGAAATACTAACCATCTATACTACAATAAAACACATTACAATGATAACTAAGATTAACTATTATTTATTATTATTTTGTGACATAAACTGTCAAGATTTAGAAGAATAACAAATCACTTGCTATCCTTACAGGGTTCAAGATAATTTCTAGTTATCGGGTTACAAAGTTACTTGAATGGGGATATTAAATTCAAAAGATCCTTAGTAATCAACATGAGATAATACACAACAATGAAATAAAGCAGAAAATCACTCACCGATTGTGGGTTTCACGTGAATTTGGTTCTCTTTCCTAATTTTCCTTTTCTACTATTTTTTCCTTTTTGTCTTCTCGTCCGTGTACCCTTCTAACCGATTACAAATATATGTATATAGTGATTATTTATTTACTAAAGCATGAGGTGGTGGTTATATATTATATATTGCTATGGTTAGTCATATCGATTTTGCAAGAATTTGTTTCTTAATGTGATAACAATAGTTCTATGCCCGCCACGTCCTAACTAAAGGAATTACATGGTTGTTTGAGAATGAATGCATGGTTGGGCTTGGCTAATAATTATACACGCAGCTACTTAGTATTTCCTTTCATCTATCCTAAGCCATTAGTTATATAATATATATATTAAGCATTAGATAAACATATGTTGCATCTAAGGCGTTTGAACAATTTAAAGGGTTACACGACATTCACGTAATACAAAAATTACAAAATAAATTCGGATTGTACTCAACTTAGTATTATAAGGAAATACCACCCAACATAAATCCGTATACAAAATCTAATATATTACGAGTAGTCGAAATACGGGGTTCTACAGCTTTGCATAACCTTGAGATATATCAAATGGATGTGAAGAATGCCTTCTTGAATGGTGAGCTTGAAGAGGAGATTTATATGGAACAACCTGAGGGGTTCGTTGCACCCGGTTAAGAGGGAAAGGTGTATAAACTTGTTAAGTCACTTTATGGACTAAAACAAGCACCTAAGCAATGGCATAAAAAGTTTGACACAACTATGAAGTCAAATGGTTTCAAAATCAATGAATATGACAGGTGTGTCTACATTAAATGTACTACAAATAATTACGTCATAGTATGCGTTTATGTAGATGATATGTTGATTATGGGAAGTAGTCATGATCTAATCATGAATACTAAGAACATGTTAAAGAACTTTGAAATGAAAGACATGGGATAATTTGATGTTATATTAGGAATTAAAATCTCTAGGATTTCAGATGGAATTGTCTTGTCACAATCCCACTATGTCGAAAACATACTTATGAAGTTTAATGCTTTTGATAGTCCTCCGACTAAGACACATGTAGATTTTAAGTCTACACTTGGTCAAGAATAAAGGAGAACCAGTTTCTCAGCTGGAATATGCAACGATAATTGGCAGTCTGATATACTTTAACGAACTATACACGTCCAAACATTGCATATTTAGTGAGTAAGCTAAGTAGGTTCACAAGTAACCCGAGTAAGGATCACTGGAAAGCCTTGACAAGAGTATTTAGATACTTAAAGTATACCATGAACTATGGAATACTTTATACGAGATATCCAATAGTATTAGCAGAATATTGTGATGAAAATTAGGTATCAGACACAAATGACTCCAAGTCCACAAGTGGATATGTTTTCACAAAAGGTGGAGGAGTGGTGTCGTGGAAGTCTTCTAAGCAAACGTGCATAACTCGACCCACTCTGGAATCCGAGTTCATTGAGTTAAATAAAGTTGGAGAAGAAGCAAAAAGGCTTAGAAACTTCTTAGAAGATATTCCTTGTTGGAATAAACCGGTGCCAGCTGTTTTGATACATTATGATAGTCAATCAACAATTGGAAGGGCACAAAGTAGTATGTATAATGGTAAATCTAGACATATTCGTCGAAGTCACAATACCATTAGACAGTTGATTTCGAATGGGGTTATATCGGTTGACTACGTGAAATCAAAGGAAAACCTAGCAGATTCGCTCACAAAAGGAATAAATCGAGATCAATTGTATAAATTGTTAAGGGAAATGGGTTTAAAATCCACAAAATAAAGAATGTTCATAGCGGTAACCCAACCTTGTGAATTGGAGATCCCAAGACATTGGTTCAATGGGACAACTAAGTTATGAATGTCCAGTTGTACACTTGAGAAATGTGTTAGCTCATTCCTGGAACTTCCAAGTGAAATTAAAACCTGTTGAATGTGGTGAGGTTAAGTTTAAGACTTTTAATGATTCTTATACCGAAAGGTGGAGTATGGCATGATACTCTTCAATAGGAGATCATCTATATAAGTGAGAAGTAATGGTTGTTTCAAAGAAACAATATTGAATCTAGGATGTGGTCCAGTGCCAAAATGGACACAACGTGAGAACAACAAGTGTTAGAATTGCTATTGTGTAAATATTGTTGTCTCGGTTTACACAAACGACTAAGTATTTCAAGACATCGCGTCACTAAGCGGCTAGTAAATCTGATAGTATTTACTAAGGAAGGTTCAAAGCCACAAGCTACTTATCTAGATGCAATAACAATTCGCTGGGATTTTCAAACGAATTTGCATATATGCATGCATTTATTTTATTCATGTGGGGGATTGTTGGAATTTTTGTTTGAAAAATTGGGTGTTGACCCAATTTTGACCAAATATTTAAGTAGTTTCCATTGGTGAAAAATGAAATTAAATTATATGTTAAAATTCTACTAAGTGAGTAGATGAGATCGGCATTTGGAGTTTATCAAAACCAATTCCGGGTAAATGAGAAATTAATGTTATAAGTTAGCCACTTAAAACTAGAAATTGATATGGAAAATGGAAAATACGGGGAAGGAGAAAAGTTTCATCCCACATTGAAGGAATAACTAAAAATTGCTCTATTGATATAGCCCAAGTTGGACTAATTGGTTTGGGCCTTTGGGGCACCAAAGCTTTTAAAGGAGTGAGGACCTACATGTTTGTGGGTTTGGCTCAAAACACACGCGCGCATGCGTCGCCGTTGGTCGGCTCAGCTTGGCCCGACCCTGGCCTAGGTTCGGGTCTGGGTCGTGGGGCTTGGGCTGAACCCTTATAGTTTTGGACCAAATTTATTTAAAACCTTTTAAATTAATTAATTATTTTAAATTAATTAATTAATTTTTGCCACTGAGAGGTGCGTGCGCGCACCTAGACGGAGGTCGATATTTGATGCGCGCGCGAGTGTGCGCGGACGCGCACTGTAGAACAGATGCACCTGTTCGAGCAACCAGAATGTGCTTTTGTTGGATGTAGACATGTCTTTTTCGATCCTAAAGACATATCCTTTCCATGAGGCACCTTGAAGCCTATAAATATTCCAAATTCTTGTAGATGACAATGACACGAAAAAAATTCAAATAATAAATTGTGTCATTTCGCATTACAAGATATTGTTATCATTCCCTTCCAGGAGCTTGAAAGCCTTAAACACTTGTATTCGTTATTGGTTTGATTTTTGCAAGTGCTGCTAAGTCGATCCTGTTAAAGTCATTATATCTTAGGGATGATTGCCAGAACCATAAGCTTCGTAAATGGGGCAATTTCGCTCATGAGATAGTATCCACACGCCTCGACTTAAACCTTGTCTAGTTTATGTCGAAACACTTTAGTCATTTTCTTGTAAACATGCACTTCACCCAAATAACAATTAGTGAGTACCATCTTCTCTCAGGGGTGAAGTTCAAATGAACATCTTCTATACTAAGAACCTTGGCCCTAACACCATTTTTTCAGAACTACTTGTTGTCCATCCGTAATCTCATAGTTCTTGAATTGTTCCTTATCATTGCATACATCAATGGCTGCACCTGAATCATACCACCAATCCTTAGAAGATGTTGGTGTAGTCAAGTGAAGTTCACCACGCGATCAAGAGATAACATTGATATAATTTATGCAAAGATCTTCAACAAGATTAGACTAGAAACATTAGAATTTTTAACTTTTTTCTTCTTGGACTTGACTTGCACTTACCTTATAATGGGCTTTATTACCACAATTATTTTTTAATAAGTTGGGAGTACTGGTCGGGAGGGAAAATATAAATTTCAAAGAAACTAAAAGATATCGGGTTCGAACCTTGGCCAATATCCTTACAAAGGGTTAGCGATACCACTGAGCTAAAAGCTCGTGGTTTTCTTACCACAATTATAATAAACTCTATTTTTCTTTTTCTTGTTTATAGATTCATCATTTTCGACTTCTTTCTTTTATTCTTAAACTTCTTCTCACCAACCATATTCACTCCAAGATCACTATCAAGATACTTTCTTTGTTATGAAGTATCATAACAAATTCTTCAATTCTTAGATGTTTCAAAACACTAGATATATTCAAAATTTCAAAGTATGAAGCAATTTCTTTTGATAATCATTCTAAGAAGAAGGTAATTTAGTAATTATTCCACCTATTTACATAGATTCTGAAATTTCTATCCCAAAATCGTTAAGTATTGAAACTATCACATGGAGATTATGAATTTGGTTCCTAAGAAAAGAAGAATTGTCGAGCTTAAATTCAAAATATCTTTTAATTTAAACTTTTATGCTTCTTACTTTTGGGATGCATATTCACGCTCAAATGTTGCCCGAATTTCTCGACTTTTCACAAGAGTGAATAAATCATAAAAGGTGTCTGATAATGTATTGAAAATATGACCCAAGCATATCACTTCTTCCTATTGACGTTTTTCCCTTTGTTTCTTCACTTCGTCAGATTTGACATCCTGTGAGTGGAGAGATTTTTGAAATATTCGGATTGAGAACGATGCAACCCTCAAAGCGCTTAGAATAATATTAATTTGTCCTTCCAACGAAAGTTGGTGCTTGTGCCATCCAAACTGGCCCAACTTCACAAAATCTTGATGCATCGCTTGATTGCGCATTCTTGAGTGGACTCCATGCAAACTCAAAATAACACTTTAAGATTGTTAAAACTATTGATCGGGTATGAACCAATCACAATATAGAAATTGGAGCAAAGCAAAATATACAAGTTTTATATAATAAAACTTGAAGGGGATGAACAAAGTCTAAGGCATGTGGGACATTTTCCTTAAAATGTTATTTACCCCAAGACACATGTTAAGCTTAATTTATGGTAAATTACTTCTACGATAAGATAGACATAATGAAACAACCAAATAGTAAGTTTTTGGAGTGTTTCTATAAGAAATAAAAATGCACAAAGTAAAGTTTTTAATATAACAGTTATCACTTATTTATTCAGTTCACAAGCAAATTGCCGTGAATGTATGTACTAATACAATTGGACTCTTAAAATTGGAATCTGAAACTCAATCGATTGCTTTTAAAATTCATTCACCAGTCACCTTAGTTGGCATGAACATGTAGCCAACTATATTATCACTAATTTGCCACATTGAAGAGTTGCAACCATTTAAAAATCAAACACTTATATAGGACTGTTTTACGGGTTCTATAATATCAGATGGGTCGCGCTCAATCCAACCCCCCATCCTTTTTTTTTGGGTGATCTTTTTCCCATTTTTGTATTTTGTCTGCTCTCTCTCTCTCTCTCTCTCTCTCTCTCTCTCTATATATATATATATATATATAGAGGAATGATCCAATGAGACTACATTTTATGGTGAGATAGTGCAGACTGATCTTAATCATCCCTATATAAATCAAAGGCTAGGATCAATATAGGATAATAATACATTAACCAATTAATTAAATCCCCAATAAGGGTAAAGTTGTTATACAAAACATGTGGGGACCGTTCAATATGGAATCAGTTATGGGGAGAGAGAGAATCACATTGGGGAAAGAGAGAATCACGTATGTGCTCTGCGATGCAGTATATTACATATTTAACATATATTTACTGTATACTTAACACTATTATACTGTATGTTTAACATATATGTACTGCATATTAGAATTGTCAAACAAAAACACACTTAGGTCGTGAATTAAGGAATCAGTTATATAGAGAGGGTGAGGGGGAAATCACGTTCATTAACATGTGGGGACCGTGAAATGAGCGGATCCAGGGAATTAGTAGTAGTGGGCTAAGAAGTAAAAATTTCACTAAGAAAACTATCTTTATATAGGGATCGCAATGGGGCGGGGCGGGCTCGGCATAAATAAAAGAAGTTTATAACTAAATATAGAAAAACTAAAAATATATAACTTTTAATTTCATACTTGTGATGGAAAATCGCTCGTCTTCGCCTAATAAATAATAACTCGACACGATAAGCTCAAGTCGAACACAACACAATAACCTTATTGGGCTAAAAAATGAGAAGCATAGTATTTACACGATTGACACAAGCAAAATCGTTAAATTGATTTAGTTAGGACCGTTAGGCCATTAACTAATAAAATATATGATTTCCTTAATAGATTTGATACATAGATACATATTCTAATAAATTATCAATACAAACAGATTAGGTACATTTAAAAGTAATGACATGATAAGTGTATAAAGGAAATCAATAAGGATCACAAAAATAGTCTAAAAATCACAAATCACAAATATATTAAATATAACATCAATCTCATGATAACACAAAAAATATACATTCTTCATTCTTAATTCTTAAATTGAATTTAGATTTTGGGATTAACTTGGGTTTTGCATAAAATTGGATGGGCTAATTTTGAATATTTTAAATTATAATACTAAAAAGTTTTTTATGCACTAGGCTTGGAGCCCAGCAGCCATATGTGGCTCCGCCTATGGACAACTGTCTCACGGATAAAGATCCGTGAGACCTTGTCCCTATTAGGCATTCACGTGCCACTTGTACAAAATAAAAATGTCGCACAATTCGCATTGAAGATTTCCGCCAAATGAAACTGCTGCAGGATAGATAACCTACCAACTATAAAAAGGCTTCTGAAACTTTGGATCTTTAAATTCAAAAATTGACAATTATATGAATGTTTCTGCTCAAATTATGACTAAAATATCTTTTTAATTTTTAAATTTTAAGACACTTTGGTAATTTAACCAATCAAGAATCAATATGGATTAATGATCTTTGCAGGTTTGAACGGATTAATTTTGCAAAATGACTAAAACATCCTTAGAGATTTTTTTTTTTTTGGAATTATTTTTTTTACTGGCACTAATCAGTTATTATCATGGATCAATGATTTTATAGTTTTAATGATCTTTGCAGCTTACAACGGATACAACTCTTTGATTTTGCATAATAACTAAAATATCCCTAGAGGTTATTAATTTTATAGGCACTTTGGTAAAACACCTATTAATAATTATCATGGTTTATATGATTTTACAGTTTTGTAAAGAAACAGAGAAACAGACAACTCTTTGGGAGAATGCATTTCATGGTCTCCAAAAGTCGTTTCTCTTCGGGCGTGAGATCTTCTATTCCGGAATGGTGTTTCATCTTTTATTTTATCGCGACGGATTATTGCCGTGTATAGACGTTACCATATTAAAACCCGCAATTTAGGCTTGATTTATGCTCCAAAATTAATATAGTAACGTCTATACACGGCAATCATTTGCGCTGATAGAGATCAAACACCATCCTGAATAGAAGATCTCATCCATTTCTTTTTCTCGCTTTTTCTTTTCTTTTTACTTACATGCAACAAGCGGACACAAGAACTTTGGGGGCTTAAAATTTGTTTGAAGTTTTTATCAAACTTTTTTTTTTTTGGGGGCAAATTCATATATTTTAACTATATTTTTTTTTAAATTTGCCCCCCTTGTCCCCCCGGGTCCGCCGTGCTCACATGGCCTTTTGGTTTCAAATTACTAGATCCTATCCATGTACAAAGACAAGTGGTGCAATAGAAAGTGAAGAAATAAGCATAACGAGCAGATATAGATGTCAAAAACATCTCGCCCACCCCAGCCCGATGATAGAGCTTCTTAATGGGCCGCATTTTCACAGCCCAAAAGAATCGTGCCCATTTGGTGTGGCCTATTGATCCGAAAAGTCGAGTCGACTTGATGTCATTTACTTGAACTTTTAAAGCATAGATGGGCTCGGGCTTGAAAAATAGTGGCTAGAATAATTTTTGGCCCGCTCCAACCCAACGCCGATATTTTCCTTCAGACATCCCACTGGCAACTCTAGTAGCATGCCATAATTTGGGGGCAACACTTTTATTAGGATATAATACACGTGCCATCACATATCGCTTAAAATAATTGTTAGTTTGTTATATTGTTACAATATCGTTTCAGCTTACAGATAGTTAGCACTCTAGCTCTCAATATATAGCTCACACTCCATGTACCGATCATTCAATATAGAATTCACAATATCGTTCTCTCTGTATTCACTCTTTAATATTCATGCTTAATAGTTAGACTTAACACTTTCGAATCCCAACTACGGATATGTTAGAGTGAACTCTAAAATAAATGTTCCAAATTTCTCACGTTACAAGGTTACATTTGTTCCTTGATTCTTGTATTTTTTTAATGGATAATTACAAAAACACCCTTGAGATTTGGGTTAATTACAAAAAACCCATAAATATTTCAAAATTACAGAAAACCCCTTCAAGTTTCATTTTGTCTTAAATTTAAGAGGGGTAACTGTAATATTTTTGTAAATGTTAGAGATTTTTTGAAATATTTTTCGAAAATCACCGGGAAAAATGTAAGACGGAATCAAACTCCAATAGGTTTTTTGTAATTTCCAAAAAACTCTAGATTTTTTTTGTAATTAGCCCAAACCTTATGAGTGTTTTTGTAATTATGTGTTTTTTTAATTGTTGTTTGTTGGGACTTTTTGTCCCATTGAGACCAACCTTTAGGGTGCGGTGCTGCTCGTGTCCCATTTGGTTTATCCTGGTACCAAAAAGGACCTCAAGTAAGTGGACTTCGATTGTACTGCTTTTCCGATTGAGTTTTTAATATATTATCGTTTCTGTTAAAAAAAATAATAGAACCTAATTGATCAACCGCAATTTTTAAAAATCAATTTTTTTGTAAAATTAATTCTTGCAAAGTCATTTGTAGTAGAGAACGTTTCTTATTGGATGGTTTTAATAACATTATAATTCAAATAACATGTCGCGTCGGCGTTGGTCAAATCAACCATAAGATAAGTAATTTTGTATTTATTGTAGAATAAATTCGTTATCGCCTGCTTTCAAGACAAAACTCTAACTCGTATAATGTGTCGCATTAATCAAATCAAAACATGTTGTTAGTAAATGATTAGTATTTTTTTAAGAATACCGCAAATCATGCGAATAAGCCTGCAATGGCACCTCCCTACTCTAATAGGCAATAGGGCCAACCCATGAGGGACAAGTGATTTTTATTAAATATTGGGCTAATTTAAAAATGAGGTTTGAGGTAATTACAAAAAAATCGAGATGTTTCAAAATTATAGAAACACCGCTGAGGTCTGATTTTGTTTTACATTTTACCTCCAACTGCTAGTTGACTCAAGGAATTTATGACATTATCAAATATTTTACAATTGCATCTTCCAATTTTAAATATTACAAATAGCCCCAATGTTTCATCCGCCATTTGTAATTCAAAGAATTGAAGGATATACAAATGCAAAATATGTTGAAATTGGTTTTAAAAAATCGGGTTTTGACCGATTTTGACTAATTATTTAAGTGGATTGATTTATTCGATGTATGAAATAAATGAGATAAACGAATCTACACCGCTGGTAGATGAGCTTAGCATTTTGAATTTCTCAAAACCAATATCGGGTGAAAGAGAAATAAATGCATGAAATTAGCCACTTAAAATGTCTTTTATATATGAAATATAAAAAAGAGTGGGAATATGAAAACCATATCCCACATAAGAAACATATTAAATGCTTCGACTAGTTTATAACTAATAAGGAGTAATCATGTGCATTTCCTTATGGTACACCCTAGTGACCAAGTCAATTTTGACTAGCCTTTGGCTAGCAAATAAAGACTGAAAGCACCGTCCCGAGCTCCGCCCACGACGCTACACATAGTCGCATGATTGTGCTTTATTGCGCATGTACGCATCGCTGCGAGAAGCTTTGATGAGCCTTAAAGTTTTGGAAAATGGAACCCGTTAGATAAATGTTTTTATCAAGATTTTGATGATTATGTTTAAATGAAGTTTTGCAAAAAACAATGTTAATAAATGTTGTCCAAATACTCCTAAATGATTTAAAATATTTTTGCTAAATTTTGGAGTATTTCTTAGAATTTATTTTTCGATAAAAATGGACAACACTTTGATGGTTTTGTTTAAATTGGTTTTTGCGACCAAAACAATGTTTATAAATGTTGTCAAAATACTCCTGTTGATTTAAAATGTTTTTACTAATTTTTGGAGTATTTCTCAAGTTTATTTTTGATAAAAATCGGACAACATTTAAAATTGAGGTCGATTGGTCGCCCAAAGCCGACCAAGTACCGAAGCAAAGAATATTGAAACAGAACGCTCAACTCATAAAAACGAAGAGGGGACTGGCTGCTGGTGGGGCCGACCGGTCGCATTCTCAGAAATTTGACTTGGCCGACTTCTTCACCCGCCCCCGATCGCACTATCTTTTTCAAACGCTCGAATCTTAAACAGCCGCGAATCCGGCCGCTACAGGTAATCTTTTGACAAAGAAAAAATTTGTACCGTTGAACTCCTTGACAACAAGATTTGCTTTTTCAATTTTGTACAATATTTCTACATCTTGTGATCCCTTTTGCAGACAAGAAGGAGCCTATGTTGGGAGCCCAGTGAAGACTCTCCTATAAATAGAGGATGAATTGGAAGACACAGTGACAAGAACAACACAAGCAAATACACAACAAGAAATCGCAAATTTCCAAGCTTTCATTCAACACTCATTGTCATTTTATAGCCCAAGTATTTCACTTTCACATCTCGAGGTCTAAGTTTTTATTTCTTGATTACACTTGCACTCAAATTGTAATATTCATTATTAAGTTGTAATCTTGATTTTTGTCATCATTCAACACAAGACATCCTTGTGAGTATTCTTGTGGAAATAATACACTTGGGTGATCTAGTGATGTGTGTTTCAAGAGTGTGGTGATCTAGGTAATCTTACAAGGTGCCGTTGGAGATTGTGGTAATCTTCAAGAGAGATTGTGATAACCTCAAAGGTGGTGTTGAAGAAGAGTGTGGTGCTCTTTCAAGCGTGTTGTTGTAAGTTGGTGTTGTATTAATTTTGGTAATTAATAAAATCTTTTTTTCTTTTGAAATCCATCCCTGACATACCGTGGTAGAGGATTGTGCCCTGTGGGTTGAACTTTTATAAATCGACGTGCGTTGTTTACATTCCGCACACTTATTATTGTCTTTGAGCATTCGGTTCAAAAAGAGGGTAAAATCGATAAGATGGAGATAATCTATTCACCCCTCAAGATTATCGTGACTTCTCGACTTACAAGTGGTATCGTGAGCCAAACTTTGGCAAGCCTGCTCCACATCGCGAGTAAAGAGGAACGATCATCGGCTACGAACGAAGTCTACCTTACCGGCGCTCCACCACCAAGCCACCACTATTCGATTCCAAAATTTTACATTTTGGAAAGAAAGAATGGAATGCTATCTACAAGGTTGCGGGTTCGATATTTGAACACTGGCCATAAATGAAGAATCCATTCCAATTATGGACACACCACACAAAGGCCTCAAAGAGCTCAATGATGAAGAAAAGAAAATCATTTCCTTAAATGGTAAAGCTCTTTAATATTTTGTATTGTTCACTTACCATTTTGGAATATAATCATATCAGAGGAATTAAATCGGGCACATGAAGTATGGAGAAAATTAGAAGAAGTATATGCAAAATGAAAGGAGCCACCAAAAGCATCTACTTCTCAAATGGATACAAAACCAACATGGGATGAGCTTCCTACAACTTCCGACGCCGATGAAAAACGAACGATGTCTTATGGGCTTCAAGAAAAACGAGGTAAGTTCAAACCCTCCACTTCTTATGATAATGAATTACAAAATGATTATAGTGATTTGCAAATGATATTGATGAACTTCAAAATGAATTCCAAAGCTTACTTGTTAAATACAAATATTTGAAAAGGAATTCAATATTTTGAAAATTGATAAGGATAATTTATTTTCCTCTTATGAATCACTTTCATGTGATCACACCACCATACTTGACAAGGTTAGAAACCTTGAAAAAGAAAATAGACTTGCTGAGAATATTAATTGCATGAAAAATGATTTATCAAAATCCAACTTGAGTACCGATAAAAATGATCGATATTATTGATGTTCATAGTTGTGATAAATTGAAACAAGGACTCGATCATAAGCCTGTTGTTAATTATGTGAAAAGAAATCAAGTCCCTATGCATGTTGGTCATTATGCTCCCAAAAATTACTACTTGTTTTTATTGTGGTAAAACGGGTCACACGGTTAATACTTGTCGGGCTAGAAATAGCTCTAATTATTATTGGAGACCTAAAAGTCTCAAAACTAATTCCAAAGGACCTAAACACTTGAGGGTACTACAAAATAATATCATATTAGGTAACGCAAAATAATAATCAAGAAAATTCATACCGCTAAGAAGAAAACATCAAATGACCATTTCATTTGATCAAAGGAGAAAACATTTTCAACAAAGTCATTTTCCAAGAAGAGGAAATAATCAAAATGGGATGAACAAAATCCTTGAAGTGGCAAAGACATCATCAACAAGATGATTTTCCAAGAGAAAGACATTTTCAAAAATGGGAAAGCCACAATGCTTCGAAATGGAGCAATTGGAGAAACCATCATCAACAAGAAGATTTTCAAAAGGAAGATACCATCAACAACGGGAACGACACAACCCATGGAAATGGCGAAATTGGTAAACCGTATTCTCCCTATTTAAATATGCATTTTATCTTCTTTTGCATGTTTTTAGTTGTGTCTTTATTGCAATATGAGTTTTCATATTTTTAAAATTTAGGTCTTCAATATATTTGTGAGTTTCAAAATATTTTTGAAAAGTTAAGACCTCGCATGATGTTTCTAAAACTCTTGTGCATTTAATTAGACTTATGTGGTTTATTATCTCCTATGTAGTTATATAGCACAAGCATGCTTAAGATATCTCTTATTGCTTAGCCTACACATGTATTATTGTGTTTGTGCAAAATTTGGTTGAAGAATTGTGTAGATTTACATATGGTTATCTACTCGTAATATATCAAGAGAAACATGAACTTTCGAGGCACGCTCATTATTCATATTCATCTCATGTAACTGACATGTTATGCCATATGCCTATGTGCTTATTTTATGCAAGTGTCATTAAGAGGATGTTTGATTTTTGAGAAGCATTATTTAACATAGCTTGTTTTATCCAAGATTTTTAAAGGATTATATTTTGTTTCGATAAAAAAAATTGATCTTCTAGTTATGCATTTTATTGCACATATAAATACCATTATTCTGGATGCTTATGTCAAAGCTCTTGTTCATATGATTCTTGTGATTGAGGTCTCAACTATGTGCTCGTATTTCATATTTCAAAAGAGACCTTATATAGCTTTCTATGCTTATTTGAACTTACATGGTGTAGTATATTCTTGATGATTTTCTTTAAGCATAGTATGTGTTACTTGCTATAGTGTCTCTATCATTCGATATTACTATGCTCTTGTGCAAATTTATGTTGATAATATTTTGGTGCTACTAATGAATATTTGTGCAAGATATTTTTCCAAGTCAATGCAAGGTGAACTCAAGGTGATCATGATGAGGGGAGCTCAAATTTGATGATTGGAATTCAAGTTCAACAATGCCAAGAAAGTGATTATATTCCACACTCAAAAGAAGTTGAGACATTGAAGAAGAAAGAACTATTTCAACCTATATGGCTACAAATGCAAAAATTGACAAAAGGTTGAAGTAGGCATCGACAAATGAATTCGAGGTATGTTCATTCGTTATTACTCCTCAGACGATATTCTATATACCTTATGTCTATATGCTCGACTTAAAACAATCCCAACGAATCTCTTTAAAGTGCCGTTAAAAGAAATTTTCAAATATATGCTCGACTTAAAACAATCCCAACGAATCTCTTAAAAACGCTCTTATTTTTCAGATAATAAGTCCGATATATATTATTCGGTTTATTCAAACTAAACATATTGAGATTCAATATATTTTTCTAAGGGATTGTGTTTCTAAACAAAATTTGAGATGTGCTTAATTCCTTCTCAAAGATAACTCATGGACATTTTTTACCGCTCAAGTATTTTACCTCATTTCGAGCTTGATTATGACATAATGAATATGAATGAGGTCTATGTTTGCATTTTGCACGTTTTTAAAACTTAGCTTAAAACCGATTTTTGGTTCAAACTTCTCGGATTTTGCAAAATCAAAACGGACTGGGCCGATCAATGCCGACCGTCTCCCTAGCCCTTAACGGTTGCCCTTGATGATTTCAAACTTCTTAAAAACGGCTCGTCCTTCATTTCGCTATTTTGGCTATTTTTCTCCAAAATCGAACCCTTTTGCAAATTTCACACAATTCACCCAAAATGATTTCTTTCTTGTATATTATATATTTTTGGGTTTATAGTACGAGTATATCATTTGTATTACTCGACCTCTCCGATTGATTGGTAGGTTTAATTCCTCTCTTTATCTCAATGGGTCAACCTTGAGAAAAAAGTGCTTATGTATTGTTTTTTGACGGAATTCTTGTATAATTGTGTTAGTGCATGATTATTGCTGATGGATGACCATATTGTATTATTGCACCGTGATGAAAAGTTTTTGGCTTAAATGTATTACAAAGGCTATATACATCTCTTGTTTTATTCGACGACGCCAAGTTGTTCGACAAAATGCTTCTAATGAAAAAATTCATCACCTACATGATTCTTTCAATTTGAAAAGTCTTATAAGTTTATAGAGATCATGTTTTGTCAATCAAATAAGCTTTTGCAAATCACATGATTGACTTCTCCCTTATTATTTGGAATTTAAGTTTCCTTTAATGATCAATATGCCGATAAATCGATTTGTTGCACTTTGATATAATTGTATGATGTTTTTATCGCGGCTAACATTCTTTTGATGATTCCAAAGGGGGAGAAATAAGAAAAAACGCTCATAAGCTCAAAAAGCGTAAATAAGCTCGCAAGAAAAGCTATAAGCTAAAAGCTCTTAAAAGCCAAAAGCTATGGATTATACATGGTCCATGTGATGTATTATGGACTTTTATACTTGACTAATGATGCTTTTGTGACAGGGGGAGCTTATAAGCTCATGATATTCAAGCTTAAGTTGTAAAAGCTAATCTTTAGCTTTAAATTGATTGCTTGTATACTTGTTCTTGATATGCATATTGACAGGGGAGCTTGTGCAAAAATAATTTTGAAAATCTTTGCTCCTATCCTTGTGTGTTTGTACTTATGATGAATTTTGTTTATAATGGATTGATGTTTTAGACCGGAAAATTTGTTTTGTTTTAAAATCAACTTCCTAAAATTTGTTTTGGCTTGTAATCATCAAAAAGGGGGAGTTTGTTAGATAAATATTTTTATCAAGATTTTGATGATTATGTTTTTAAATGAGTTTTTATACCAAAACAATGTTAATAAATGTTGTCCAAATACTCCTAAATGATTTAAAAATGTTTTTGCTAAATTTTGGAGTATTTCTTAGAATTTATTTTTCATAAAAATGGACAAACACTTTTGATGGTTTTGTTTAAATTGGTTTTTGCACCAAAACAATGTTTATAAATGTTGTCAAAATACTCCCAAGTGATTTAAAAATGTTTTTACTAATTTTTGGAGTATTTCTTGAAGTTTATTTTTGATAAAAATCGACAACATTTAAAATTGAGGTTGGGCGGTACGCCCAAAGTACGACTGCACCAAGCAAAGAATATTGAAACAGAACGTCAACTCATAAAAATGAAGAGGGGAACTGTGACAGTAGGGGCGACCGGTCGCACCCTAGGGCGACCTTGGTCGCACCCTGGGCCGACGGCCGACCCCTTCGACCGCCCTGGATCGCACTATCTTTTTTTCAAACGCTCAAAATCTTAAACATGGCAACCGGGTCGCACCAGGTAATCTTTGACAACAAAATTTGTACCGTTGAACTCTTGACAAAGCAAGATTTTCTTTTCAATTTTGTACAATATTTCTACATCTTGTGATCCTCTTTTTGTAGACAAGAATGAGCCTATGTTGGGAGCCTATGTTCAGAAGACTTCCTATAAATAGAGGATGAATTGAAGACACAAGTGACAAGAAACAACACAAGCAAATACACAACAAGAAATCGCAAATTTCCAAGCTTTCATATTCAACACTCTTGTTGTATTTATAAATTTCATGTATTTCACTCTCTCACATCTCGGTGTCTCAGCTTTATTTCTCGATTACACTTGCACTCAAATTGTAATATTCATTATGAGTTGTAATCTTGATTTTTGTCATCATTCAACACAAGACATCCTTGTGAGTATTCTTGTGGAAATAATACACTGGGTGATCTCAGGGTGATAGGTGTTTCAAGAGCGTGGTGCTTTTGAGGTATTGAAGAACTTGGGTATTCTTTCTGCTGAAGATTGGGTAATCTTCAAGGTGCCGTTGAGATTGTGGTAATCTTCAAGAGATTGCGGGTAATCTCAAATGTGGTGTTGAAGAAGAAAGCGTGTTGCTCTTCAAGGTGTTGTATAAAATCTTTTTCTTTTGAAATCCATCCTGACATACCGGGGTGGTAGAGGATTAGGTCCTTCGGAGTGAACCTCTATAAATCGACGCTGTTGTTTACATTCCGCACCTTTATTATTTTGTCTTGGCTTGTTTTGTTCGAAAAAGAGGGCGAAATCGAAAGATGAGATAATCTATTCACCCCTTCCTCTAGATTATCGTAGCCGCTGACTTACAGAACTGGGCAGCCCAAAGGGCTCCTGGACGAGCAGGCAAACAAAAAGGTGGCTGATTTGGCAGAGTCGTTCTGACAGGACATGACGCTCGATTGACGTGGTTTTGCCGACAGACGCCATGACTGGGACATGATTGTTCAAAGGTGCGCAGGTGCGTACTAAGCGGGCGTGTACCTTCACCGATGTGATCTGAGCCAGGGTCTCACCCACCGGGGTTTAACATGCAGGCTCTATAAAAAGCCCCGTAACTCATTTTATCACTTGAAAAATTTGAAATTCTCTAGCATTCTCATATGTTCTAAGAGTTCAAAACACTATAAAGTTCAAAGTGTCTTGTGGATTTGTAAGTGATGCTATCACAAGACGTAAGTCGATTCAGAAGGCGATTGCCGCCGATCATCATGAGAGGGGCAATTTCTTGCCTTAAAGACAAAGATTTCAACTAATAGCCTCGACTTTCTTCTCACACATTCTCCGCTCAAATTTACGTAGACATTCGACATACACAAATCAATTTTCCAAAGAAAATATAAGTGCTAAAAATTTGGAGTCATCCTAATATTTAGGAAAATGACGTATATAACCAAAATATTCGACGACGTTAGCAAATTCTAGTTGTTCAACTAACTGCTGTTAAATCAGAACTAAGCATCAAAGAGGTTTTTATTATTTTAAAAATTTCTCTAGGATTTTTGTAATCATCCCAAACTCTCATATGATTTTTATTCCTTTTAATATATTATTGACCAAATCATTTTGTAATTATCCATCATGGTGCCATTGTACTTACTTTATTGAGTAAGCAACATTCAATCATGACCAAATCAAGTTTAAACTAACATTTCCCTAATCCATTTTAAGATAAAAATTTCCCCTAGTCTACTTAATTTTTTTGTTAAGATCAATTCACGTCATATCACTCAAATTCATACATATGCTAGCTAGCAATAATAAAATACTGAAAATATGGATTTAGTAAAGAAATAAATAAAATTATTCAATTTCTCCTTGAAGAATACCAAGATTTCATCGGTTCATACACAATTACAGCAACAATTCATTACATCACTGCACAAAGTAACCCCTAAAAAAAAAGTTTGAAATGACCAAAATTTTCCTGTATGATGAATTTATTTATCCATCAGTTTTGAACATATGCAGAATGGAAGCAAAAACCAGGGACCCCAAACATGACTCGCCTACTTTCGCATCCGTCTATATACACGAAGGTCCCCACGAAACGATCTTCAAAATACCTTAACAGTTGACACCACAGCAATACGTAACTGAAACGAAGCAATCGATTTG